>OY997268.1:487092406-487542406 GCA_963921465.1 Triticum timopheevii | reverse complement strand
TTCATAAAAAGAAGATAGAAGATAAGCAACACGCATACAAGTGAAATTTGGTAAATAGATTTGTTGTGTTCTGACTTGTGAGCTGCTGGAAAATCCTAAATTATGTTCAATTTGCTATTACGGAAGTAACTAAACAAAATCAGTAGGCGGAGGACCCCTATGACTTTTAAGTTAATTAAGAGGAGAATGTGAGACATAACGCTGGAACTCAGGTTCGGACCCGTGTCAACCATGACTACCCTCTGGCAACTAGGCTAGGAGTCAAGGTCCCGTGCCCCCTCCCCCATCCCCCCCACCACACACACACACACATGCAGGCAGCCTGGTAGTGAAACCCTAGCCGCCGACCTCAACCCTCATTTCCTTGCCATCGTCACGCAAAGCCCGCACGGCAACGACGGGGAGGGGGGGGTGTCTGTTGGGGAACGTAGCAGAAATTCAAAAAAAATTCCTACGTATCACCAAGATCTATCTATGGAGAGACCAGCAACGAGTAGAAAGAGAGTGCATCTACATACCCTTGTAGATCGCTAAGCGGAAGCGTTCAAGTGAACGGGGTTGATGGAGTCGTACTCGTCGTGATTCAAATCACCGATGATCAAGTGCCGAACGGACGGCACCTCCGCGTTCAACACACGTACAGCCCGGTGACGTCTCCCACGCCTTGATCCAGCAAGGAGAGAGGGAGAGGTTGAGAAAGACTCCATCCAGCAGCAGCACAACGGCATGGTGGTGGTGGAGGAGCGTGGCAATCCTGCAGGGCTTCGCCAAGCACCGCGAGAGAGGAGGAGCACTTGGGAGAGGGAGGGCTGCGCCAGGGGCAAGGGTGAAGCTCCCATGTGCCTCCCCACTATATATAGGGGTGGAGGGGGCTGGTTTCTTGCCCTCCAAGTCCATTGGGGCGTTGGCAAAGGTGGGAGGAAAGAAATCCCATCATTTCCTTCCCCACCGATTGCTATCCCCCCTTTTTAGGGATCTTGATCTTATCCCTTTGGGATATGATCTTATTCCTTCTAAGGGGGGATCTTGGTGCGCCTTGACCAGGGGTGTGGGGCCTTTCCCCCACTACCCATGTTCATGTGGGTCCCCCCATGCAGGTGGGCCCCACTCCGGAACCTTCTAGAACCTTCCCGGTACAATACCGAAAAATCCCGAACATTTTCCGGTGGCCAAAATAGGACTTCCCATATATAAATCTTTACCTCCGGACCATTCCGGAACTCCTCGTGACATCCGGGATCTCATCCGGGACTCCGAACAACATTCGGTAACCACATGCAAACTTCCTTTATAACCCTAGCATCATCGAACCTTAAGTGTGTAGACCCTACGGGTTCGGGAGACATGCAGACATGACCGAGACGTTCTCCGGTCAATAACCAACAGCGGGATCTGGATACCCATGATGGCTCCCACATGTTCCACGATGATCTCATCGGATGAACCACGATGTCAAGGACTTAATCAATCCCGTATACAATTCCCTTTGTCTAGCGGTATTGTACTTGCCCGAGATTCGATCGTCGGTATCCTTATACCTTGTTCAATATCGTTACCGGCAAGTCTCTTTACTCGTTCCGTAACACATCATCCCGTGATCAACTCCTTGGTCACATTGCGCATATGATGATGTCCTACCGAGTGGGCCCAGAGATACCTCTCCGCTTACACGGAGTGACAAATCCCAGTCTCGATCTGTGTCAACCCAACAGACACTTTCGGAGATACCTGTAGTGCACCTTTATAGTCACCCAGTTACGTTGTGACGTTTGATACACCCAAAGCACTCCTACGGTATCCGGGAGTTACACGATCTCATGGTCTAAGGAAGAGATACTTGACATTGGAAAAGCTCTAGCAAACGAACTACACGATCTTAGTGCTAGGCTTAGGATTGGGTCTTGTCCATCACATCATTCTCCTAATGATGTGATCTCGTTATCAACGACATCCAATGTCCATAGCCAGGAAATCATGACTATCTGTTGATCACAACGAGCTAGTCAACTAGAGGCTCACTAGGGACATATTGTGGTCTATGTATTCACACGTGTATTACGATTTCCGGATAATACAGTTATAGCATGAATAAAAGACAATTATCATGAACAAGGAAATATAATAATAATACTTTTATTATTGCCTCTAGGGCATATTTCCAACAGTCTCCCACTTGCACTAGAGTCAATAATCTAGTTCACATCGATATGTGATTAACACTCAAGGTCACATCCCCATGTGACTTACACCCAAAGAGTTTACTAGAGTCAATAATCTAGTTCACATTTACCATGTGATTAACACTCGATGAGTTCTGGGTTTGATCATGTTATGCTTGTGAGAGAGGTTATAGTCAACGGGTCTGAACCTTTTAGATCCGTGTGTGTTTTACAAATCTCTATGTCATCTCCTAGATGCAGCTACCACGCTCTATTTGGAGCTATTCCAAATAACTGTTCTACTTGGAGCTATTCTAAATTGTTGCTCCATTATACGTATCTGGTATCTCTACTCAGAGCTATTCGGATAGGTGTTAAGCTTGCATCGACGTAACTCTTTACGTCGAACTCTTTATCGCCTCCATAATCGAGAAAATTCCTTAGTCCACTAGTTACTAAGGATAACTTTGACCGCCGTCCTGTGATCCATTCTTGGATCACTCTTGTACCCCTTGACTGACTCATGGCAAGGCACACTTCAGGTGCGGTACACAGCATAGCATACTGTAGAGAGCCTATGATAAAAGCATAGGGGACGACCTTCATCCTTTCTCTCTATTCTGCCGTGGTCGAGATTTTAAGTCTTAACTTCATACCTTACATCTCAGGCAAGAATTCCTTCTTTGACTGATCCATCTTGAACACCTTCAAGATCATGTCAAGGTACGTGCTCATTTGAAAGTACTATTAAGCATTTTGATCTATCTTATAGATCTTGATGCTTATTGTTCAAGTAGCCTAATCCAGGTTTTCCATTGAAAAACAGTTTTCAAATAACCCTATATGCATTCTAGAAATTCTACATCATTTCTGATCATCAATATGTCAACAACATATACTCATCAGAAATTCTATAGTGCTCCCACTCACTTCTTTGGAAATACAAGTTTCTCATAAACTTTGTATAAACCCAAAATCTTTGATCATCTTATCAAAGCGCACATTCCAACTCTGAGATGCTTACTCCAGTCCATGGAAGGATCGCTGGAGCTAGCATACCTTTTAGCATCCTTAGGATCGACAAAAACTTTCTGATTTGTATCACATACAACCTTTCCATACGAAGACTGGTAAGGAAACTCGTTTTGTCATCCATCTGCCAGATTTCATAAATGCAGCTAATGCTAACATGAATCCGACGGACTTAAGCATCGCTATGGATGAGAAAATCTCATCGCAGTCAACTCCTTGAACTTGTGAAGAACTCTTCGCCACAAGTCGAGCTTCATAGATGGTGACATTACCATCCACGTCCGTCTTCTTCTTAAAGATCCATTTATCTCAATGGCTTGCCGATCTTTGGGCAAGTCCACCAAAGTCCATGCTTTGCTCTGATACATGGATCCTATCTCAGATTTCATGGCTTCTAACCATTTGTCGGAATTTGGGCCCACCATCACTTCTCCATAGCTCATAGGTTCATTGTTGTCTAGCAACATGACCTTCAAGACAGGATTACTGTACCACTCTGAAGTAGTACGTATCCTTGTCACCCTACGAGGTACGGCGGTGACTTGATCCGAAACTTCATGATCACTATCATAAGCTTCTACTTCAATTGGTGTAGGTTCCACGGGAACAACTTCCTGTGCCCTGATACACACTGGTTGAAGTGATGGTTCAATAACCATATCAAGTCTCCACCATCCTCCCACTCAACTTTTCGAGACAAACCTTTTCTCGAGAAAGGACCCGATTCAAGAAACAATCCATATTGCTTTCGGATCTGAATTAGGAGGTATACCCAACTGTTTTGGGTGTCCTATGAAGATGCATTTATCCGCTTTGGGTTCGAGCTTATCAGCCTGAAACTTTTTCACATAAGCGTCGCAACCTCAAACCTTTAAGAAATGACAGCTTAGGTTTCTCTAAACCATAGTTCATATGGTGTCATCTCATCGGAATTACGTGGTGCCCTATTTAAAGTGAATGTGGTTGTCTCTAATGCCTAACCCATGAACGATAGTGGTAATTCGATAAGAGACATCATGGTACGCTCCATATCCAATAGGGTGCAACTATGATGTTCGGACATACCATCACACTATGGTGTTCCAGGCGGTATTAGTTGTGAAACAATTTCCACAATGTCATAATTGTGTGCCAAAGCTTGTAACTCAGATACTCATCTCTATGATCATATCATAGACATTTCATCCTCTTGTCACGATGATCTTCTACTTCACTCTGAAATTACTTGAACCATTCAATAATTCAGACTTGTGTTTCATCAAGTAAATATTCTCAACATCTACTCGAATCATCTGTGAAGTAAGAACATAACGATATTCACTGCATTCCTCAGCACTCATTGGACTGCACACATCAAAATGTGTTACTTCCAGCAAGTTTCTATCTTGTTCCATTTTACTGAAACCAAGGATTTCAGTCATCTTGCCCATGTGGTATGATTTGCATATCTCAAGTGATTCAAAATCAAGTGAGTCCAAACGATCCATCTGCATGGAGTTTCTTCATGCATATACACCAATAGACATGGTTCGCATGTCTCAAACTTTTCAAAACGAGTGAGTCCAAAGATCCATCAACATGGAGCTTCTTCATGCGTTTTACACCAATATGACTTACATGGCAGTGCCACAAGTAAGTGGTACTATCATTACTATCTTATATCTTTTTGGCATGAAAAAGTGTATCACTACGATCGAGATTCAATAAACCATTCCTTTAGGTTCAAGACCATTGAAGGTATTATTCAAATAAACAGAGTAACCATTATTCTCCTTAAATGAAACCGTATTGCGATAGGCATAATCCAATCATGTCTATGCTCAACGCAAACACCAAATCTCGATGGTAGAGGGAGTGTGCGATGCTTGATCACATCAACCTTGGAAATACTTCCAACACATATCGTCAGCTCACCTTTAGCTAGTCTCCGTTTATTCCATAGCTATTTATTTCGAGTTACTAACACTTAGCAACCGAACCGGTATCTAATACCCTGGTGCTACTAGGAGTACTAGTAAAGCACACATTAACATAATGTATATCCAATATGCTTCTATCGACCTTGCCAGCCTTCTCATCTACCAAGTATCTAGGGTAATTCTGCTCCAGTGGTTGTTCCCCTTATTACAGAAGCACTTAGTCTCGGGTTTGGGTTCAACCTTTGGGTTTCTTCACTAGAGCGGCAGCTGATTTGCTGTTTCATGAAGTATCCCTTCTTGCCCTTGCCCTTCTTGAGACTAGTGGTTTCACCAACCATCAACAATTGATGCTCCTTCTTGATTTCTACTTTCGCGGTGTCAAACATCGCGAATATCTCAAGGATCATCATATATGTCCCTGATATATCATAGTTCATCACGAAGCTCTAGCAGCTTGGTGGTAATGACTTCGGAGAAATATCACTATCTCATCTGGAAGATCAACTCCCACTCGATTCAAGCGATTGTTGTACTCAGACAATCTGAGCACAAGCACAACAATTGAGATTTTCTCCGTTAGTTTGCAGGTTAAGAAAATCGTCGGAGGTCTCATACCTCTTGACGTGGGCACGAGCCTGAAATCCCAATTTCAGCCCTCGAAACATCTCATATGTTCCGCGACATTTCGAAAAACATCTTTGGTGCCTCAACTCTAAACCGTTTATCTGAACTATCACGTAGTTATCAAAACATGTATGTCCGATGTTCGCAACATCCACAAACGATGTTTGGGGTTGAGCACACTGAGCGGTGCATTAAGGACGTAAGCTTTCTATTGTCCGCATAATCGCTGCTGTCAACTTTCAACTATATTTTCTCTAGGAACATAACTAAACAGTAGAACTAAAGCGCGAGCTACGACATAATTTGCAAAAGGTCTTTTGACTATGTTCAAGATAATTAAGTTCATCTTATGAACTCCCACTCAGATAGACATCCCTCTGGTCATCTAAGTGATCACATGATCCGAGTCAACTAGGCCGTGTCCGATCATCACGTGAGACGGACTAGCCAACGTCGGTGAACATCTTTATGTTGATCGTATCTACTATACGACTCATGCTCGACCTTTCGGTCTCCGTGTTCCGAGGCCATGTCTGTACATGCTAGGCTCGTCAAGTTAACCCTAAGTGTTTTTGCTGTGTAAATCTGTCTTACACCCGTTGTATGTGAACGTAAGGATCCATCACACCCGATCATCACGTGGTGCTTAGAAACGACGAACTGTAGCAACGGTGCACAGTTAGGGGAGAACACTTCTTGAAATTTTTTGTAAGGGATCACCTTATTTACTACCGTCGTCCTAAGTAAACAAGATGCATAAACATGATAAACATCATATGCAATCAAATAGTGACATGATATGGCCAATATCATTTTGCTCCTTTTGATCTCCATCTTCGGGGCTCCATGATCATCATCGTCACCGGCATGACACCATGATCTCCATCATCATGATCTCCATCATCGTGTCTCCATGAAGTCGTCTCGCCAACTTATTACTTCTACTACTATGGCTACCGGTTAGCAATAAAGTAAAGTAATTACATGGCGTTGTTCAATGACACGCAGGTCATACAATAAATTAAGACAACTCCTATGGCTCCTGCCGGTTGTCATACTCATCGACATGCAAGTCGTGAATCCTATTACAAGAACATGATCAATCTCATACAACACATATCATTCATCACATTCTTGTTGGCCATATCACATCACAAAGCATACCCTGCAAAAACAAGTTAGACGTCCTCTAATTGTTGTTGCATGTTTTACATGGCTGCTATGGGTTTCTAGCAAGAACGTTTCTTACCTACGCAAAACCACAACGTGATATGCCAATTGCTATTTACCCTTCATAAGGACCCTTTTCATCGAATCCGTTCCGACTAAAGTGGGAGAGACTGGCACCCGCTAGCCACCTTATGCACCAAGTGCATGTCAATCGGTGGAACCTGTCTCACGTAAGAGTACGTGTAAGGTCGGTCCGGGCCGCTTCATCCCACAATACCGTCGAAACAAGATTAGACTAGTAACGGTAAGCATATTGAGCAACATCAACGCCCACAACTACTTTGTGTTCTACTCGTGCAAAGAATCTACGCAATAGACCTAGCTCATGATGCCACTGTTGGGGAACGTAGCAGAAATTCAAAAAAATTTCCTACGTATCACCAAGATCTATCTATGGAGAGACCAGCAACGAGTAGAAAGAGAGTGCATCTACATACCCTTGTAGATCGCTAAGCGGAAGCGTTCAAGTGAACGGGGTTGATGGAGTCGTACTCGTCGTGATTCAAATCACCGATGATCAAGTGCCGAACGGACGGCACCTCCGCGTTCAACACACGTACAGCCCGGTGACGTCTCCCACGCCTTGATCCAGCAAGGAGAGAGGGAGAGGTTGAGGAAGACTCCATCCAGCAGCAGCACAACGGCGTGGTGGTGGTGGAGGAGCGTGGCAATCCTGCAGGGCTTCGCCAAGCACCGCGAGAGAGGAGGAGCACTTGGGAGAGGGAGGGCTGCGCCAGGGGCAAGGGTGAAGCTCCCATGTGCCTCCCCACTATATATAGGGGTGGAGGGGGCTGGTTTCTTGCCCTCCAAGTCCATTGGGGCATTGGCAAAGGTGGGAGGAAAGAAATCCCATCATTTCCTTCCCCACCGATTGCTATCCCCCCTTTTTAGGGATCTTGATCTTATCCCTTTGGGATATGATCTTATTCCTTCTAAGGGGGGATCTTGGTGCGCCTTGACCAGGGGTGTGGGGCCTTTCCCCCACTACCCACGTTCATGTGGGTCCCCCCATGCAGGTGGGCCCACTCCGGAACCTTCTAGAACCTTCCCGGTACAATACCGAAAAATCCCGAACATTTTCCGGTGGCCAAAATAGGACTTCCCATATATAAATCTTTACCTCCGGACCATTCCGGAACTCCTCGTGACGTCCGGGATCTCATCCGGGACTCCGAACAACATTCGGTAACCACATGCAAACTTCCTTTATAACCCTAGCGTCATCGAACCTTAAGTGTGTAGACCCTACGGGTTCGGGAGACATGCAGACATGACCGAGACGTTCTCCGGTCAATAACCAACAGCAGGATCTGGATACCCATGATGGCTCCCACATGTTCCACGATGATCTCATCGGATGAACCACGATGTCAAGGACTTAATCAATCCCGTATACAATTCCCTTTGTCTAGCGGTATTGTACTTGCCCGAGATTCGATCGTCGGTATCCTTATACCTTGTTCAATCTCGTTACCGGCAAGTCTCTTTACTCGTTCCGTAACAAATCATCCCGTGATCAACTCCTTGGTCACATTGCGCATATGATGATGTCCTACCGAGTGGGCCCAGAGATACCTCTCCGCTTACACGGAGTGACAAATCCCAGTCTCGATCTGTGTCAACCCAACAGACACTTTCGGAGATACCTGTAGTGCACCTTTATAGTCACCCAGTTACGTTGTGACGTTTGATACACCCAAAGCACTCCTACGGTATCCGGGAGTTACACGATCTCATGGTCTAAGGAAGAGATACTTGACATTGGAAAAGCTCTAGCAAACGAACTACACGATCTTAGTGCTAGGCTTAGGATTGGGTCTTGTCCATCACATCATTCTCCTAATGATGTGATCTCGTTATCAACGACATCCAATGTCCATAGCCAGGAAATCATGACTATCTGTTGATCACAACGAGCTAGTCAACTAGAGGCTCACTAGGGACATATTGTGGTCTATGTATTCACACGTGTATTACGATTTCCGGATAATACAGTTATAGCATGAATAAAAGACAATTATCATGAACAAGGAAATATAATAATAATACTTTTATTATTGCCTCTAGGGCATATTTCCAACAGTGTCTTTCCTCTTGGAAGAAGCCAAGCAACGTGAGCTTGGTAGGCTTGGCGGAGGTGATGAGTTTGGTGCGGCGGTGTTGGGGCTCACGTCACAACACAAAATCATGGGGCCTATGTGGTGGCAGGGAAGGCGTGGCATTGGCGCTGAGGGGCGCAAAAACTAGGGTAAGGCGAGTGCTAGCCGTGAGCGTGATTTCATTGTGTGAGGAGAGGTCGTCGGGGTCGGGCAGGCTTCAGTACGATGGTGCTATTGGTGTCTGCTTGGGAGAAGTGATGACGATGACGGATGTGTGCTATCTCGGTTATTTTACCACTAGTATATTATATGCTTTTGCTATGTAATGGTGCTGGATTCGTGGCAACGTCATACTAAAACTTAGTGAATAATCGAACCTATAAGTTTCAGACATTTGCAATATCCATGCAAGCAGAAGACAGGTTGTTTTTAAATGAACTTTGTAGCCACACATGGTTTCTGTTAATAGAAATCGGAGAGGAGAAATCCCTGCATAAAAAGAAGATAGAAGATAAGCAACACACATACAAGTGAAATTTGGTAAATAGATTTGTTGTGTTCTGACTTGTGAGCTGCTGGAAAATCCTAAATTATGTTCAATTTGCTATTACGGAAGTAACTAAACAAAACCAGTAGGTGGAGGACCCCTATGACTTTTAAGTTAAGAGGAGAATGTGGGACACAACGCTAGAACTCAGGCTCGGACCCGTGTCAACTAGGAGACACCAGTGCCCTCTGGCAACTGGGACAGGAGTCAAGCTCCCGTGCCCCCTCCCCCCCACCCCACCACACACACATGCATGCAGGCAGCCTGAGAGTGAAACCCTAGCTGCCGACCTCAACCCTCATTTCCTTGCCACCATCGGGAAAAGCCCGTGCGGCATCGGCGGGGCGGGGAGGGGGGTCTTTCCTTTTGGAAGAAGCCACGCGACGTGAGCTTGGTAGGCTAGGCAGAGGTGATGAGTTTGGTGCGGCGGTGTTGGGGCTCACATTGCGACACCGAATCATGGGGCCTATGCGCCAAGGTAGTTAGAGTCGGGATTCGGAGTCGGATCGATTTTCCTCAGACAGAATCGAGTCGTGGAATCGAGGATTCTACTAGATTTACTCAAATAAGATATTTTGTATGCACACAACAAAGTTATATGAGTTCTATAGAGTTTTGACACTAAATATGGAGCAAAGAACGTACACATCAATGCTAGTTGTATTCCACTTCTTTTTATGGCTAACCTACCATCTAGCTCGCATGTATGGAACATATATGATAGGGAAATATATAGAACATTTAAACCTTCAATGCACGAAATTTACTTAGGTTCTTTTTAGAGTGCGTGAATAGTCAGTCACTTGTCTATTTGAGCTGCAATGCTAAACCTTGAAGGATCTTCCTCTCCTTCTCCGATAAATCTTGAAGCATCCTCCTTTTCACTCCAATTCCATCAGTTGACAAGCCCGATCCTCAATTTTGATCTAGGGTTTCTGAGAGCTAGATCAAAGGTGTTGGCAGTTGAGTGTTTGGACTTGAGAGCGGAATAAAGGTCCATGAGGTATATGAAAAGGGGTTTGGATGATTGCATACTATTCTGCTACAACTAAACAAACGGCTTGGATAAATTAGTAGAATCCGACATAGTCCATAGCATAGTCGGGATTGTATCGTTTTGTATAGGATTCTGTGATTTGGATCGCGACTCAATATGGATTCTACCTGATCCGGATTCATAGTGGGATTTGGACCGACATGCTTCTGTAGGGTCGTGAGGTCATAGGATTCTAGCAGTCAAGTCGGGATTCTGACTACCTTGCTATGCGCTAGCGGGGGAGGCGTGGCATTGGCTCTGAGGGGCGCGAAAACTGGGGTAACGGCGAGTGCTAGCCGTGAGCGTGATTTCGTTGTGCGAGGAGAGGTCGTCGGGGTCGGGCAGGCTTCAGTGCGGTGGTGCTATCGTTGTCTCCTTGCCCTCGGTCCGGGTTTTCGCATCCTGATCTGTGCGACGTGGTGGTGTGGTAGCTGGTAGGGGATGTCCTCTCGGTCGTCCTGGTCTGGGGATCCATTGCCCAAATCTGGCTGGTGATGCTCTCGCAGTGGCTTGACGCGTCGGATCGGTGTTGCATGAGGCAGTGGTGGGGTTGGGGCGGATGTTGGGGCGGCTACCAGGGTGGTTTGTAGTGCGTGGCCTTGGATCTAGTCGGGCATGGCCGAATTAGGCTTGCTGGCTAGCGTTGGAGGTTGGTCGCATGTGACCACCATGATGTGTGGTTAGATGTGTTGGCTTTCTTCGCCGACGTGCTAGTTCTCAGGTGGGGGTGGCTGGTGGTCTTGTTAGTGCCGGTCTGGGTCGAAGTGAAACTGAGGTTGTGTTAGGAGCTTGGGTTAAAACCCTACCTTGGCCTTGGGCCAATGACTGGCAACGGCGAAGTCTACAAGGGTAGTTGAACTTCTTGAGGCATTGTTGTATTGTTGCCTTACCCGTCCCGCAAGGGTCTGGCTACCGCTCCATCTACAAAGGAAACCTGCTCGGGGAGAAGGGATGGTGATGACACCTGCTTGGGAAAATGATGACGATGATGCATGTGTGCTATCTCGGTGAGGCGCTCTTTGTAGATATGGGGGGGGGGGGTATCTTGTATGTGGTACTCAACAAATTGTGATGGTTTTTAGCCTGGATTCCCATTAATTAGCTGGGTATTTTTTTCTGCTTAATTAATAGAAGAGACAAATCTTTTGACTCTGTTTCAAAAGAAAATAAGTAAGTATCTGACAAAGACTAAAAGTCACAATAAACAAAACCATGAAGGGTCACATATTGTTTCCCACGTTATGTAGGATTTTTGTCGAGGCCGAGGACCACCGCATGAGTAGCTCCTTAGCGCCAGCTACAATGTCCGACACTCAGACTTTGGGGGCACACCAGCGGTTCCCCACGGACATCTAACACCGGGGCAACGGCTCTGACATCATGGTGATGTAGTCGTGCAACCTGCATCGGTGTGGAGTGGTAGCGGTCAGATCCGCACCAGACATGGGTTGTCCACTAACGGCCATGACGATGGTCTAAGGTGGGGAAGACTTTGCACCAATTTGCTAGTGCCTTTTTTGGCCTAGCGTGAAGTACTCGCGGATGCGACTATCCAATGATTCATCCTTAAGATATTGATTGGAACACAATTTCATGTTGAAGGTGAAAACTCTTGTCCTAACCTTTATTGGTCAGACCCAACACCAACGTATTTGTGTTCTTGCCTTGTTAAATGTGTTGTCTATTTGTTGTTATTGTGCTGGTATTAATTGAATGATGTAGGCGACCGGGATAAAACTCCTTGTTCAGGTCATCTTCGTCTCAAACGTTTATCTCTTGTTGAAGTCGTTGTTGTGAAACAAGGCGACTTTGTTGTAGGTGTGAATTTGTATCTTGTAGTGACTCGGTCGTAGTTCACTTATTGTGTATTTTTCTTAATAATTAATAAAAAAGGTTGTGTGCATCAAAATGATGCAGAGGCCAGAGGTTTTAACCTAATTTTTGATAAAAAAAAGGATTAAATGTTTCTAACTAACCACATCTTGCACAATTAGTTTCATAGATTTTATATCTTGTATGCAGTTTTTTTTTGCTGAGTACTACAAATATCATGTTCATACCGCCCTAAGATCAGACTATGGTTTTCGCTGCATTCAGAAGTGTGACCGGTGTTTATTTATGACAAATCAGTGGGGATCGTATTGGCTAAGACAACTTACGAGTATCGTATTCATTACTTTAACTTCTGTTGTGTGTATTCTTGGATGTAATAGTTGTTATCAGATTTTTGATAATTTGTAGATATTTTTTTGGCTAAGTATTACAATATTGGGACCATACCGGACTATAGGATTAGATTATGGCTTAAGTTGCATTTGACTTGTTTTATTGACGAATACACTGAATCCATATGTTTTCATTGATAGAGGGTAGAAAGTGCATGGTGCAGCTCCCAGCCATGTATACAAGCTGGCGTCGCTGAGAGTGCAAGTTGAGCAGAAGACAAAGGGTTGCTTGCCCCCAATTAAATAAAATCAGGTTATACGGGGAGAATTCTATCAAGCCCTTTGGCACCAGCACGAGCCTATAGATGCGCTTCCTCTTGGATGTCATGGATGAGTCTGGCCTGATGAAGGGTACGCGCCATCGAAGACAACCACGTTTTGGTGCTTCCAAGTCGGTCAAACTGTGAGGATGATCAGTGTGCTCAAACCTTTTTAGAGGCAAGAGGGGGATGCAGTCGTAGCACCGGACCACCAGCCGAAGAAACTGGCCACACCATGAGGCGGGTGGTGGTGAGGCGGCTCCATGATAGAATCATGTGTCACGTGATGCGGAGAAGATACACCCAACGAGGAGGTGATGCAGGGTCTCAGCCTCGTGGGAGCAAATGACACGGAGAGGGTCATGTGGAAGCATTTGACTTGTGTCTGGTTTGTTGTTAGGATGGCCCTGTTTGTCGATGATAGTAGTTAAGACCACTTAATTAAGGACCTCTTTGGTTTGCACAATTCTAAACATGGAGTAATAGAAAAATGCATGATTGGAAACAAATGCCAGAATTAATCCTAGAAGGAATAATAACACATCTGCACTAGAAGTTGTGCGGTTGTGACGAAAAAAATGTGTGAACTTTCTAGAAATAGGTACATGGCATGGTTGTCTTTAAAACAAGAGGGAATTTGCATGAGTTTAGACTGAGTGGAAATTTTTCATTTCAAATTGAAAGCAAAATAGACCATAGAATTAATTCCTATGGTTCATTATATATGATTCCTATGGATTGAATTCTCCAAAATTCATATGGAATTCCTTTGAACCAAAGAGGCCCTAAGAGTGCATATGTGTATTTCATTTTACTTATGTTTTGTGTATTCTTGAATGTGTTAATAATTTCACACATAAAAGTATATGTGTTTGTAATAATGTGAGGTGCAATATCTCCTTGGAGCAATGGACCAATGCCATAGCTCACCTTTCCATACACGGAGCTCGCTCATCCAGTGCACTCTGCCGTTGAATATTCACTTTGGATATACCATACATTGATGACTTCCAAAGGTTCTCAAAAGAACGAAAAAGAGAATCTGTATACACTATGATTGGAAAGACGAATTCCAAATGAATTTTTGTTAGCCCTCCTTTCAAATCCTGTTTCTTTCCACCGCTTTGGAAGAAGACTTGCAGTTTTCTACTCCCTTTGTTTGTAAATATAATTTTTTTTTAATATTTCAATATGAAATATATATGGACGTATATGGATGTGTTTTAGAGCGTGGATTCACTCTTTTGCTTTGTGTGTAGTCCATATTGAAATCTCTGAAAAGGCTTATATTTAGGAACGGATGAAGTACAAGACATGCATGTAGATAGTAGCAAAAGATGTACAAGATACACAATCTTGGACATTATACAGCTTATCTACGGGAGTAATTCGAAATGCGTGACGATCATGAATATATCGTATTATCTAGGTTTCTAACGATACCAAACCCGTTTTTTCCCTTCTTGTTTCAGGCCATTTAAGCCCCCTGGTCAGCAGAGGACCATCTACAATCTTTTCACTAATCTTTTTGAGATGAAACTGTTTGCAGCCTTGTACTACATGAGATTGTTTCCTGCAATAAACTATTATTTCTGACAATTTTCCCAGACTTTCTGTGGGGCAAAAAGCCCTGCATCGGCAAAGTTCTTTTGAGGCGTGGTATGTATAGATAGGTGCGTTTTGGACCGCCCTGGATTCAGACCATGCATGTGCATATCTGTATCTGTATGTGTGTATTTTCAGAATCAGACCGCGTACTGAAAGTATACTGATGCATGCAGAGTATACGGATGGATGGTCCATGTGCATGCATGTACCGATGTGCTACTGGCTGAAACGGGTGAAGTCACGGACCAACAGAGACGACGTTAGCACTATGGATCGTACTACGGGGGTACTGGTACGACGGGACGGCAGAAGAACGGTCGGCCTGCCTGCCCGGCGCATCGGAGGGCTCACGGTGCAAACAGCGGTGTCGCCACGGCAAAGCCAGCGCACGCACGCACGCACACAGCAGGCGCAGCGCGGAGCCGGGGCGGGGGACGGACGAGGACGACACGCCAGAAGAATACGGAACCCTAGGCACGTTGAAGCGTACGTGCGTGCGAATCCCTGCCCTGCCCTGCCCACGAATGCTGCCGCCCCGCCCGCGACGCGATCGCCCGCCGTCCCTCCCACGGCGGCGACCGCGCGCACGGCCGCCCGCCCGGCCAGCCGCTTTTCCAGGCAGCTCGGACGCGGCCACGTACGCGGCCGGCTTTCTTTACTCCTCTCGAGCCAGCACCGACCAGCGCAGTTAAGGTTTGGCCACGGCCCGGGGTCGCGCCAGTTTCTTTCTTTTTCCTCCCTCGCTCGCTCAGGTCCACGATCAAGACGAGCCGCTTCTCCGTGGCGCCACCGGCCTCGGCCCTTGGGGGCTGTCCGTAGCCACCGTCGCCGGCATCGCGCTGCCGGCGCCAAGGGGAAGCTCCAGGCCCTTGCGCGCGCCACACGCCGCGAACGCCGGCGACGCATCGTTGTTTGGGCGCGTACGTACGTGCGCGCGGGCGCCCGTGCTTGGCGCCTTCCGGCGCGTCCGGTTCCCGTCGAGGCATTTCCTGCGCGGGTCTGACCTTGGTATCAGCAATTCAGTGTCGCCGAAGCCAGGAAGGCCATTACTAAATTGTTACGGAGCTTGGAGGTCTATTGATGTCCTTCTGTTCTCTTGTGCTTGTTCGATCGTCCGCCGCCGGCTGCTAGCGCCTGGCTTAGAGCGTCTTGGGACTGCCGTCTTTGGTGGTCTGCTCACGGCTTGCAAGGGTGACGGTCACGGCCGGATGGGGTCAAGGACGTCATATATACGGTGATTCTTGTGCTGCAAGGAGCTTGGTTAGTTAATTGACAAAGGATGGATGAGCCGTTTTTAAGCACTTGGCAGCGGGATCCAACTATCTAACACAAGTTTGAACTGCGCACACTGGACCGCAGTAACAGTTTGATACAATCGTGCTGCATCCGTGTCTACTCTCAGTCATTCATTCAGTTCAGTGAACCTTATGCTAGAGATGTATATTTTCACGTATTCTGTATGCAACAAAAGGTCTCATGTTTATTTTGCTTTGCTACGGAAACGAGCATCCATTATAAGCTCTGTTACGATCATATTTGTAGAACATCCATGCAAATTCGAGACTGGGAACAGGTTGATGCAAGTTCGTACAACATTTTATCTTCTTGTATTTAAAATTTTAAAAAAATATAAAGAGTACTTGCCCGCAATAAAACAAAATATCAAGAGTACTTGTATACATTTACATAACCGATCACAATGATATTACACCAAAATGTATGATCTTGAACGATATCAGTATTTCCTTGTCTGCGCGTAACAGTACCAGCATGAACTCCAATGGCTCTTCTATTTGTTTGTTAAACAGCAGGTTGAATTCCAATGATACCTACAAGTTATTCGAGGATATATGTGTGAAGTACAGTCATGGTATTAGAGAATCATCTACAGAAAGCAGCACCTTGTGCGTGCATTTGCTCAGTGTTGAAAACAAATTAAGGGTTTGCCATTTACCACATCCAATTCTGGCTCCTGCATTTCCTGTTGACTTGCTGAGTTCATGGCCACCTACAAAATATTAAAGGAAAATAATCAGGAGCAGTAAAAATATGTGAATGCCGGCCAAGACCTGTACTAAACAGTAGTACAAATGTTCAGGAATCTGCAGTCGCCCAATGGTTACAGAAAACAAGGAAATACATATTTGACGTTTCAAGTGCAGCAGAGCATAGGTAAGCTTGGATAGAATGCAGAGGAAACCATCAGATGAAACAGAGCAAGTATCATACTCGTTTTACAAATTCAAATTGAATGCAAAATGAGGTCAGATATGCAGGTTTTTTTTCCTCAAGCATCCAAATGACTCCTGCGGCAGATTAACCCCATGTAGCAAGACATGTATATAACATCCAACAGTGCTTGATAATTAAGACAACAGAACGTGGCAGATTGCGGCATAACTCATTACAAAATTCTCTTTTCATCCAAAGTCATAACATTTTACTGCTACCCTATTGTGATTAACAGAGTACGAGTTCTCATCAAGCCTATGTTATGCACAAAACAAATATACTTCAAAATACTGACTAGCCATTCAGTGCCTACAAGTGTAGAATGACATAACCCATGGTACAGTAATCCTGTAATGCGGCGCTATCTTTGCCTGCTGAGTTCTGCTCTGCTGCTTGCAACACACCAAAATTTTCATAACTAATAGGCTTGAGCAGATCACATATCAGTTGGATATAGTGATCCATTACAATCCAGGCAAACTTCAGCAATTAGTCATGATTCAGTGTCACCCATGGTCCTGGTTTAATTGGGGAACTGAATGAACCATGTGCTCAAGGAAAGCCATTTAAGTGTATGATATCAACATTATATACAAAGTAACATCCCCGTTCAGCAGGTGGTAGTGTATTACTATAAGTTACTTGCTTCAGACTAAAGTGAATCATTCAATCATAATTTTTTCTGAAAGAAGTTCCATCTATCTTATTCCTGAATATATACATATAAAAGGAAAACCGGCCTTACTTTTACAGAAATATACATCTTCTAGTTAGGTTAAAATGCTTACCCTTTCCTAGGTCATCAGAATCAGCATGAACAACAACTGCCCTTCCCAGTATGGAATGAGGCCCCCTTAGTGAAATCTTCATACAACAGAAATGAATTACCAGTACATAAAAAATTATACCAAGATGATAAAAAAAATATTTTATATCTTTCAAGGCAATGGAACCTGCAAGTCCTTTATGAAGATTTCTGCAACACCTGAAATAAATCACTGGTGTGTTATTAAAAACAGGGATTACTTCAAGACAGTAACTTGACCCATAGTTGCCTAACCCTAACTAAATGTTGAGCAGTCATATAACTAACCATCCTTGTTGGCTCGTATGTTTCCCAGGTCGCCCACATGTCGTTCATCATCAACCGGTGCTCCATGGGACTTATTATGAGGATTGAAATGGGGTCCTGTTAGACAGATAATGTTGATCAGCACATCGTAAAGTTCCACACAATGTACATTTTCTTCAAAACTTAATCCCTATCTATGGAATATGATGCTTGCAAGAAGCTGTACAAGATACCCTGACAAATTTTATGTGTACGTAGCTTAAACTAAAAAGATTATTGTTTATTACTCCCTCCATCCGGAAATACTTGTCGGAGGAATGAATGTATCTAGACATATTTTAGTTCTAGATACATCCATTTTTATGCATTTCTCCGACAAGTATTTCCGGACGGAGGGAGTACTTAATATAGTTGTTATCTCGGCTCCAATTAGCCCTTACAAAAGAAGAGACCAGAATCCGAAGTCTAAAAATGCACTGAACTACAATATCCCATCAACAAACTCGCCATACCATCTATCAGTAAGACACCAGTAGACTAATCTGAAAAGAGTAGTAGCCATACGATATTTAGTCCCATATGATAACTTGAAGCAACAGATAATTCAACACTGAAAATTATATTTCTTAGCCAACATTGAACTTGCATCAATTTATGCAAGCTTACTGCCAGAACAGTGTAAAGTGATTGCTGCACATTCCATCAACAGGTACTAAGTAGTTCCACTTGCAAGCAAAGGTATAAATTTCCGCAAGCAAGATAAAAGTGTTAGATCTCCCCTCAAGAAACAGGTTTCTCTCTGCAAATGTTTCAAAATGCTATTTCTTCCGAGATGATTCAGGCTATCACCAACTTGCCGCAGGCAGCATATCTGCTTTCCGTAGAGTTGAGCCTCGTTTGCTTAACAATCTGTAATATTGCTGGGAAAGTGATGTACAGGTTCTACCCAATACTGGGGGGTATCTGCTTTTGTGTGAACTATCGAGGCACGTAATAGGTTAGTGTGCTGGTAGCATCAGGTTCCCACCCCATAGTTTGTGCTTGAGACCAAGCGCAAACAGTGGGTTTCCTGACAGGGTCTGAACATTTATCTCTCTATTCCAACTCCTATGGACCAGTAATTATGCACAGGACACTTGTTTATTAACAACAGCTTCAGTGTCGGTCATTCCTCACTGCACAGATCAAATGCTCAATTCTGTAAAAGCGATTATAAAGCCCACAAATCCTTGCCCGTTATATGGATTCAGATTATAAGACAGCAGAATTCAGACGCGAAGCTTCGCTTAGGCAACATTTGATGTATGCCACATGAAAAAAGTTGCAATTGAGAGAAACATATCATTATGATTTGAATATATTTCTACTTCCTTACAAGGAATTTTTCCCAGATGCAGTTATATCTTAACTGACAGTATCCTCGATTGGACAGGTCTAAACGTCACCCAAACAGAAACGGCGATTAGGCTGAGAAGCTACGGACCGGTGGAGTTGCAGCCGTTGGTGGTGTCGCCGAAGGCGTGGATGTGGAAGCCGTGGAGGCCCGGGGCGAGGCCCGAGACCCTCCCCCTCACCTCGGTATACCCTAGCACGCACAGGGAGATCAAACTGTATCACTCTTATCAGCGAGAAGAGCGCGGTTTAGGACCGCTGTAGAGAGCACAGAGTAGAGTAAGCATATACCGGAGGAGGGGTCTTGGACGAAGTGGAGGGCGCCGGCGACAGCGCTGTCGGCGCCACCGCCGCTGATGAGGGCGACGCCCTTGAGGCTGCCGGGTTTCCCTGCCATTTCTTCCTGCCCTTTGTCGCCTCGGTGCAGAGCGGATTGTTTTTCCCCTCTTCGGCGGCTCTGCCTCTCGTTTCTGGTTTTTTTTTTCTTTTTTTGTCTTTTGACAGAATCGTTTCTGGTTTTTTTTTCTGACGGGTCGTTTCTAGGTTGTTTGCATTAGCTATTCCGTCGCTTTGGTTTTTGCGTTCTAGTACTAGCTAATTGCCCGTGCTTTGCAGCGGGGTATATACACAAAGTGCCTAACATATATATTTAGGGCAGCATTTCAACTTTATTTTATGGGATCCCTTCTTTTATTGTTATAAACCACTCTCCATCTTCCTCTTTATGTTCTTCTTCTTCCTCCTCCTCATTCCCCTCCCCCCTCTTCCTCTTCTTCTTCTTCTTGCCATTAGGATCCTCTACCCGCAATCTTCGCCTCCCTGATCCTAAATTGCCACCTTTGTCAATGGCGCATCTGACTGGTACACCACTTCCACCTGTACCCCGACACATATTTTGATTTGGAAACATGTAACTATCTCGTTTTGTTAACATAAAGAGAACCAGACATATTTAGAAGATGCAATAAAGAAAACAATAATTTACAAAGTTACTACGTGTGAGGGGAAAGAGAAGTTTATCTCGGCAACTGTTGTGAAAACCAAAGACTGCATACATAATTAATATGCATCATGTGTAATAATTCCTCTATTCCAGAATATAAGGTACTACATCAATTTTCATAAAAGTCAAAGGTTGTAGAATAAAATGTCTACATGTGCAATATTTTATTTAATAAAATATGTAAATACTTTTCACGATGGATCCAATGATATAAATTTGGTATTATAGATATTAATTTTTTCTAAGAACATGATAAAAATGCACAAGTTAAACTTTTGAAAATACTAATAGTATATTTAATTAATAAAATATCATTAATATGTAACAAAATATATACAATTGGAAATTTACGATAAAAGTTTAACCCAAAATACAATTGCTCTAAAATTTTGGACAGAGTACCTGCTATGTACACGTGACAATGTTTTGGTTGCATCCAGTCATCCATCCAGACCATTAACCAAAGAAGCAAGTCTTCGGACTGAGACACATTGAGAAGTGCTTCGTTGAAAGAAGCATGTGGAGAACAGTTCTCTTTTTTTTTATGGGTGGAGTTTTTCAAAAAAAAAAGAGAAAGAAAAGCTACTGTGGTCTAACTATCTGAGCTTTTCTTTCAACGAAGCATGGAAAGAAAAGCTAATGTTGAAAGAAGCATGGGAAGATTCAGATAGTTAGACCACAGTAGCTTTTCTTTCTCTTTTTTTTTTGAAAAACTCCACCCATATATTGATCAAATAACAATAGTCTTACAATCGTTCATTACATAATTAGCCACGCAGGGCGGAACAGAATTAAACAGAATATCATCGGACATGGTATCAAAACTAAATTTTGCTATCTCATGCGCCGCCTTGTTAGCCTGCCTATCAATCTTAACAATCTTGAGATCAACAATAAACTTGGAGGCACCGATCGCTTCCATTTTTAGATCCACGTAAAGAGACCTGTCAACAGTTTCTTTCGCTAGGAAAGATGCAGCAAAGGAGCAGTCAGTTTCCAAGATAATTGGTTTGTGAAGAGAAATACCAATGTACAGGCCGGCGAGGCACGCACGAAGTTCCGCCTCCTCCGCTCTGGAGCACATTCAAATAAAATCCCAAGAAGACACCAGGACTTCTCCCAGATGATTCCTAGCGACAACCCCAATACTAGCAGATCTCAAGCTCTCCGCAAAACTAGTATCATCTTAATATACTCCCGCTCTGGAGGCTTCCAAACAGCACGATCATTTTCTTTTTGCGGACTAAGATTCTCCCCATTCCCCATCACCCCCTCCCTTTGGTGCTTTGGTCCACTTGCACACGAGCGTTGGAAGTGGAGAAAGTCTTCCAATAATTATCCACGAAGATAGCAGACGCATTCACCGATTCTTTCCCTCTTCCAAAAATCAAATCGTTCCTCAGATGCCAAGCTCTCCGGAACATAAATAATACTTGCTCGCGTACCGGAGACCCCAATTGGTCAAGCAGGATGAGAAGCCAGTCTGGTCCCGTAAATCTGAACAACTCCTCCCTCAGAATATTCCACACATCCCCCAAGGCGATACGCAAAGCACGTGCCTTAGGGCAGGTCACCAGAGCGTGGAAGATATTTTCATCCTGAACTCCACATATAGTACACATACTGGAGATCGTTTGATGGTGAGTCACTCTATTCACCTGAACCGCCAAACTGTTGGTCGCAGCTCTCCAAGCAAAAATTCTAACTTTTTGCGGAACCTTAGCCTTCCAAATAACGTCCCACAGTCTTCTTTCCTCATTAACAACAGCACTGGATATTCCTGTCTCGCCCCTGTTGTCCTTGAGATTTAAAGCCAGTCTGTACGCACTTTTCAAAGAGAACATACCACTTTTCTCATAGTGCCAAGCAACTAGATCACCTTCTCCCACAGACTGAATGCGTAAGTTTAGGATCTCTTCGGCATCATGATGAAAGAATGAATGCCTAATCAAATTTTCATCCCATCTTCTCGTCCCGCTCATGAATAATTCCGACACCCACTTCAGTCTAGTTCGATGTTTTTTAGCTGCAATTTTTAGTCCCGAAATTCTTGGGAGCCAGTTATCTCCAAATGTTAACATTTTTACCATCGACCACTCTTCATATGACCCCTTGTTTTAACAGTTCCAGACCATGCATGATTCCTTGCCAATTCACGGACGTGGCTTGCGGGAAAACTGTATCCAAGATGTGACCATTGGGATAATACTTTGCCTTCAAAATATTAGCACACAACGACTCTGGATACACCAATAAACGCCAGGCCTGTTTAGCTAACAACGCTTGGTTAAATAACCTAAGGTCACGGAACCCCATGCCTCCATGTCCTTTTGGTTTTGTTAGTTTGTCCCAAGCTAACAAGTGGGTTTTCCTCCTATCCTCTTCGTCTCCCCACCAGAAATTTTTTATAATCTGAGCTAGCTCCTCACATAACGAGACTGGAAATTTAAAAAGTCCCATGGCATAAACTGGCAGCGCTTGCAAAACATCCTTGATTTGAGATTCCTTAATACCAGTAGAAGCATACTTTTCAATCCAATCTGACGCTCTTTTTAAAGCCTTATCTTTGGTCGACTGGAATTTCCCAACCTTCATTCTACCCTCTGGCACCGGAAGACCAAGATATTTATCCTCAAAACCTTCAGCAGTAATATTTAGAATAACCATCGTGGACACTTGATCCTCCATACTGCACTTTTTGCCAAATTTAATGGAGCACTTATCTGGACTAAGAAGCTGACCAGTTCCTTTCTCATAATCCTACAGAATAGTTTTAACAGTTAAGGCTTGGTCAATGGACCCCTTGAAAAAAGGAGGCTATCATCTGAAAACAATAAGTGAGATATACCAGGTGAGGGAGTCCTGGATTAAGGGGTCCTCGGACAGCCAGACTATATACTTTAGCCGGACTATTGGACTATGAAGATACAAGGTTGAAGACTTCGTCCCGTGTCCGGGTGGGACTCTCCTTTGCGTGGAAGGCAAGCTTGGCAATTCGGATGTGATCTCCTTCTCTGTAACCGACTCTGTGTAACCCTAGCCCTCTCCGGTGTCTATATAAACCAGAGGGTTTAGTCCGTAGGACAACAATGTCGGCGTTCTGGGAATGGGGGTCCCCAAACTTGCCTGCCTGCGGCCTGCGGCGTGGCTCAAGGAGTGGACCAGTACGGCCCATCTTCATCAACTCAAGCTCAAGACCCTCGCGAGGGGCCAAGCCTCGCGGGGCGGACGACGCAAAGCTTCCTCAGGAATGGCCTCACCAGGCAGGCTCGCGAGGAGGCGAAGAGATCAAGGCAAAGGTACCTCGCGAGGTGCCCATGACGCAAGCCATGATGATCGAGACCAGGCGGGCGCCAGCCTGCGCAGTGTCCTTGTTTCCTCTTTGGTGCAAAGGGGGCAAGTGCAGGCGCGGAGTACCAAGGCATCAAGCAAAGGTTACCATTTCTGTGCAACAAGACCAAGACCAGCAGAGCGGCAGGATGGAGGTCACCGTGGAGCCCAAGACGGCGTCATCGCCTGTGCCTTTGGCAGCCGAAGACCAACTTTAGTTAGGATAACTTGTACTAGATGTTCCCCTTCAAAATGGCCGTTGTTGGCTCCCTTCCCGCTCAATATTTGGGAAGAGGACCAGGGCCTCTATATATAGAGATAGCCATCACAGTAGAAGGCATCTAGATCTCACCCAGAGCCAACAGAGACGGAGCAATTTCTCTCCAAGCACACCACCACAAGAACACCCCTCGCGAGGCTGTTCTTCCTCTGTACTATTCATCATCAGCCCCAGAGGCAATCCACCACACCACACACTAGATTAGGGAATTACACCACAAGGATGGTCCGAACCAGTATAAACCTTGTGTTCCTTGTGTTGTTCATCGTGTAGCTTAGATTCACATCGAGGCGTTGGGACGTGGATCGGTAGGGGGAAGATCTTCGCGCGTACCCTAGAGTTCGAACCTTAAGGGTTTTGCCGGAACCCGATATTCGACATTTGGTGCGCCAGGTAGGGGTATGCCGGAGCTCTCCCTTCCATCGACCCGCTCTCCATCAACACCGCGCTTCGCCCTCATGGCGGACAACGCGCCGCCCGCTCCGGCTGCCGACGCCGGCACTGGGCCAGGGGGCTCCGAGCCTTGGCCCCGCCTTGCGACAGGTGCAGTGGCCGAACAAGTTCAAGCCAGAGATGCTGCCGCGCTACGACGGCGCGACGGATCCGTTAGCTTTCCTGCTGGCGTATGAGGAGGCCGTCCTCAAGGCCGGGGGCGACGACAAGGTCATGGCTAACTGGCTTCCCATGGCCCTCACCGGCATTCCGCACATGTCGCTGCTCCACCTGCCAACGGCTTCGGTGGCCTCCTGGGAGGAGCTGCGCGACCTCTTCCTCGCCCATTATGCTGCGCCGACGCCCCCGGTCGTCGCAGCTCTCCTGGGCGGCTCGCAATTGCCACCCTCGAGCCGCCACGTCAAGCCGTTTGTCCGCCAGATCGGCGCCGCCCTCACGCGCCGCGAAGCCCCTCTGGGTTGGGTGGCATCCAAGGCCGACTTGACCTTCAACTTGGACGATCACCCCGCCAACACCGCCTGCTCGGGTGCGCTGCCGATGCTGTGCACTCCCACCATCTGCCAGGTGGCCGTCACCAAGACCCTCATCGACGGCGGTGCCAGCCTCAACGTGCTCTCGATGGAGGCCTTCAGCCTCCTCCACGTGCCCCTGGAGCGAGTCCAACCCAGCAAGCCCTTCTCGGGCGTCGCAGGCAGTTCCACCGGCTCCCTGGGGCAGATCCGCCTCCTGGTGACCTTTGGCACCCACGACAACTTCCGCACGGAGCTGGTCGACTTCGACATCGCCCCCATCGGCCTCCCGTACAACGCCATTCTCGGCTACCCTGCCTTGGCCCAGTTCATGGTAGCGACTCACCTGGCCTACAACCTCATGAAGATGCCCGGGAGCAGCGGCGTCCTCACCATAGCTGGAGATACAAAGGATGCTGTGCAGGCGCTCAAGCTCGCCTTCAAGGCGGCCGCAGTGGCACAGCCCACCAGCGCCAACACCCTCAAGGCCAAGGGGGCTGCGCCAACCAAGAAGAAGCAGTTGTTCACCCAAGACAAGGCGGAGACTAAGCATATACCAGTCAATGAGGATGGATCCTCCGGCGCCACCTTCACCATAGGCGCCAATCTCGAACCCGAGCAAGAGGAGGCCCTAGTGAAATTCTTGCGCACGAACAAGGAGGTGTTCGCGTGGGAACCCAAGCAGCTAGCTGCGGTCCCAAGGCAGGTGATCGAGCACCACCTGAACGTGTGCCCCGTGAAGCAGAAAGCAAGGCAGCAGTACATCGAGAAGCAGGCCTTCATCGTCCAAGAAATCCGCAAGCTAGAAGCTGCGGGAATCATTCACAAGGTTTGCTATCCGGAATGGCTGGCAAACCCTATTGTTGTGCCGAAGAAGGGAGGAAAGGAGGGCATGTGCGTCGACTTCACCAACCTCAGCAAGGCCTGCCCTCAAGATCCGTTCCCACTCCCCCGCATCGACCAAATCGTCGACTGCACCGCTGAGTGCGACCTGTTGTGCTTACTGGATGCCTTCTCGGGCTATCACCAAATCAAGATGGCGGTAGAAGATGTGGAGAAAACGGCCTTCCTGACCCCGTGCGGGTGTACTGCTACACCTGCATGCCATTCGGATTGCGCAACACAGGCGCAACCTTTCAACGACTGATGCATATCGCCTTGGGCCGGCAGCTCGGGAGAAACGCCGAGGCCTACGTCGACGATATCGTGGTGAAGTCTCGGGAGGCCAAGACCCTGATACAGGACTTGGAAAAAACCTTGGCGAGCCTTCATGAAGTGGACCTGCGGCTCAACCCGGAGAAGTGCGTGTTCGGTGTTCCTTTTGGAAAGCTTCTGGGCTTTCTCATGTCCCACAGGGGTATCGAGGCTAACCCAGAGAAGGTCAAGACAATCGAAGACATGAGTCCGCCGCAAACCCTCAAGGAAGTGCAGAAGCTCACCGGGCGAGTGACCGCGTTAGGGTGCTTCATCTCCAAGCTGAGGGAACGTGCCCTGCCCTTCTTCAAGCTGATGAAGAAGAAGGGTCCGTTCGAATGGACTCAAGAGGCCGATGAAGCGTTACAAGATCTCAAGAAGTACCTGACCAGCCCTCCGGTGATGGTGGCTTCGCGTCCTCAGGAGCCATTGGTGCTCTACCTCGCCGCCACACCCTGCTCCACCATCGCAGCTCTGGTGGCGGCTCGAGAGGAGCGCCGGGTCAAGGCCGCATCGGCCGCAACCCCGACCGCGGCAGCTCAAGGCCAGGAAGGCCTCGCAAGGGCCACAACCTCGGCAGATGGGGACCAGCCTCAACAGGAAGACGCCTCCGGGGCTGAGGGGACCTCACCAAGCAGTCAGGAGCCGGGGGCTCAAACGCCTCAGGAGGCGCTCGACTCTTTGGAGGGTGCGAGCTCCGTCGGCGCGCCCACCATCGTCGAGCATCCTGTGTATTTTGTCAGCACGGTGTTGCGGGATGCAAGGGCACGATACCCCATGCCCCAAAAGCTCTTGCTCGCGCTATTGGTGGCTTCTCGGAAGTTGCGGCACTACTTCCAAGGTCATCCCATCAAGGTTGTCTCAGTCTACCCATTGGAGAGGGTGCTCAGGAGTCCCAACTCCGCTGGAAGGATCGCTGAATGGAACATAGAGTTGCAAGCATTTCAGTTAGAATTCAGCACGACCAGAGTTGTCAAAGGAGCCGCACTTTCAGACTTTGTGGCAGAATGGACAGAGGCTCCAGGGCTCGAAGCAGGCGAAGATCGGTTGCTTTCCCCAGGAAGCAAGGCATCGGACAGCTGGGTTATGCACTTCGATGGAGCATTCTCGCGACATGGCGCAGGGGACGGTGCAGTGCTTATATCCCCCACTCAGGACAAGCTCTATTATACCATGCAGCTCTGTTTCCAGCAGGGCGAAAAGGTTTCCAACAACATAGCAGAATACGAGGGCCTCATAGCAGGCTTAAAGGCCGCGGCCGCACTCGGGGTGAAGCGCCTCATCATCAAGGGGGACTCACAGCTCCTCGTCAACTTCTCCAACAAAGTATACGAGCCCAAGGACGAGCACATGGAGGCGTATCTTGCAGAAGTGCGCAAGATGGAAAAGCAGTTTCTCGGCTGGAGCTACAGCATGTGCCTCGCGACACCAACAGGAGTCTGATGAGGAGCCTGGCGTTTTCGAGGAATGACTCTTCAAGCCCTCAGCAACATCGTCACTATCAAGCACAGCGCAACCTTGGGAGGAACTCCCTCAACCGCCTGCCTCAGCAGCTCCGGCCTGTGGCCCGACCTCAGGAGCATGCTTGCTCCTGGCACTGGAGCCTTAGGAAGGATGCTGGACTGCTGTCGGTGTTCTGGGAACGGGGGTCCCTAGACTTGCCTGCCTGCAGCGTGGCTCAAGTGGGGGCCCAATGCAGCCCAGCTTCATCAGCTCAAGCTCAAGACCCTCACGAGGGGCCAAGCCTCGCGGGGCGGACGACAGGAAGCTTCCTCAGGAGTAGCCTCCTCAGGCAGGCTCGCGAGGAGGCGGAGAGATCAAGGCATGGCACCTCCCGAGGAGCCCGTGACACAAGCCATGACGATCGAGTCCAGGCGGGCGCCGGCCTATGCAGTGTCCTTGTTTCCCTTTTGGTGCAAAGGGGGCAAGCACAGACCAAGGCATCAGGCAAAGGTTACTGTTTCGGTGCAACAAGACCAAGACCAGCAGAACGGCAGGATGGAGGTCATCGTGGAGCCTAGGGCGGCGTCATCGTCAGAGCCTTTGGCAGCCGAAGACCAACTTTAGTCACGATAAGTGTACCAGATGTTCCCCTTCAAAATGGCCAATTGTTGGCGCCCTTCCCGCTCATTAAATGGGAAGAGGCCCAGGGCCTCCCCCTATAAATAGGACTAGCCACCATAGGGTAGAGGCATCTAGAAACAGATCGATCAGAGAGAGAGAGAGAAGCGGCTGAACTCACCCAAGCAGTTCATCGCACCAGCTCAAGAACAGCCCCTCGCAAGGCTGTTCTCCCTTTGTACTGTTCACCATCAGCCCCTGAGGCAATCCACCACACCACACACTGGAGTAGGGTATTACACCACAATGGTGGCCTGAACCAGTATAAATCTCGTGTCCCTTGCGTGTTCATCTTTCTTGCTTAGATCCTTGCGGGACTTCGAGACGTGAGTTGGTAGGGGAGAGATCTTCGTGTGCACCCCAGTGTTCGAACCTCAAGGGTCTGCTGGAATCCGAAATCCGAAATTTGGCGCGCCAGGTAGGGGTGCGCCGGAATCTTTCTTCCGCTGGTCGCGTCTGATCTTCTGCCGTGTCCATGGCTGATGCTCGTCGAGCTTGCGCCGAGCGTCGGGCTGCTCTCGCCACCCGCGTCGCCCAGACGGCGCCCGTCGGCGGACGCCCCCGTCGTTCCCCGTCGCCTGCCGCGAACGCCGCCACCGGCCCGGTGGGGAACAAGCAGCAGGCCTCGTCCCTACATCCTTCGGTGCGGCGCGATGGCCGCACCACCACCCCATCGCTGACTCCAGCCAGTTCGTCGTCCCACGCCCGTCGCACCCCCATGGACGCGCATGCCGCGCTGCTCCTGGCGCGTGAGCTCCTGCACTAACGTCCCGTCGACGACCTCTACGAGGACTGGCTCGCCCGCATCACCGAGCTCGTCAGCACCGCAGGGGGCTCTCCCGTGCCGTCCCTCTCGCTGCCTCGCCCTCCATCCTGCGCAGGGGGCGAGGAGCAGGAGGTGCCTCCACCACCTCCTCCCCAAGAAGGCACCCTGGCTCCAAGGCGCGTGACCCCAGTACGAGACCCACCGCGTCCGGTGCCTGCGCGACAAGAAAGGAGCTGCCAAGAGATCCCTTGCCCCCAAGAAGGTGCTCGCGTGCTCCCAGCACCGGTGCGCCATGACCGCATCCCTGCACCGCCACGTCAAGACCCCGCGCTGTTCTAGGCAGCTGCGCGCGGGAATCCCCAGGAGCTCCGGTGGCCACTGCAGGCTGCCACGCTTTCACCTCCGAGCTGCGTAGCGTCGCGTGGCCTGGCAAGTTCAAGCCGGACCTGCCTCCTTGCTACGACGGCACTGCAGACCCCTCGGAGTTCCTCCAGCTCTACGAGTTGGGCATCGAAGCCGCCAACGGGGACGAAAAGGTCATGACGAATTGGTTCCCCATGGCGCTCAAGGACGGTGCCCGCACCTGGCTCCTGAACCTGGCTCCTGGCACGATCTCCTCCTAGGACGAGATGCGCACCCGCTTCATCGCCAACTTCCAAGGTACTCGCGACCGGACCCCGGCCATGAGTGACCTGCGCCGCATCAATTAACAGCCAGGAGAGACCCTGCAAAAGTACATCCAGCGCTTCAACAACGCCTGCCTCAAGATCCCCAGGGTGACTGAGGAGGCCATTATCTCAGCCTTCTTCGATGGTGTGCGTGACATCAAGATGAAAGAGGAGCTAGCAATCCATGAAGACCTATGCACATCACTGGAGCTGTTCAACTTGGCGACCAAGTGCGCCAGGGCTGAGGAAGGGCGCCTCTCCCTCCTCGAGCTCCCGGCTGCCGACCCAGAAGAAAAGAATCCCAAGGTCAAGGACGTGAAGCGCAAGGGGGCTGCTGTGCTCGCAGCAGAGCCAGACACCAAGCGAGGCAGGGATCAGCCTGAGTCATCCAAGGGCAGACGGTACTGCGTGTACCATGACCTCCACACCCACAACACCAACGAATGTCAAGAGCTCAGGGCCGTGCGAGATGGGCGTATCGGCCGACGCCCCGATCGCAACGACCGGGGCTATGGCCAAGGAGGAGGAAGAGGTGGAGGACGATGGGAAGACCTTGCCCTCACCAAGGGTGGCGTGACCGGCCTCGCGAGGACCGCTGGCAGGACCAGCCTCGCGAGGGAGGTTGGAGGGATCAGCCTCGTGAGGACCGCCCTTAAGGCAACGCAGGCCTCCCTCCTCTGCCACCACCGCCAAGGAGGAATGAAGACCATCACCAGGACGAGGGGGCTGGGGGCTTCCAGGAGCCGCGCGCAATCGCTTGCATCCTGGGCGGCGCTCAGGCCCCAGCCTCTTAGCGCATCTTCAAGCAGTTTGCTCGCGAGGTGAATGCAGTCCTCCCCAAGCTTGAGGCCACGCACCCTCTCAGGTGGTCTACATGCACTATCACGTTTAGCACAGCGGATCAGCTCAAGTGCGCAGCAATGGCCGGAGTCCTCCCGATGCTTTGTTCCCCAGTCATCAGCAATGTGCAAGTCACCAGGACCCTCATCGACGGCGGAGCTGGACTCAACGTCCTGTCCGTCGAGACATTCAACAATCTCCAAGTGCCATACGATCAGCTTCAGCCAACCAAGCCTTTCTCAGGAGTCACTGATGGTTCCACTGTTCCAATAGGGCAAGTTTGCCTTCCTGTCACCTTCGGGCAGCGCAACAACTACCGCACCGAGCTCATTGACTTCGACGTCGCCCACATTCGCCTGCCATAGAATGCCATCCTCGGGTACCCAGCTCTGGCCAAGTTCATGGCAGTGACTCACCACGGCTACAATGTCCTGAAGATGCCAGGAAGTGGTGGAATCATCACAGTGCCTTGCGAGGAGAGGGATGCAGTGTGTTCTCTTGAGCGCGCCTTCCAGGCCGCGGCAATCGAAGACCCAGATCACAGGAGCGGGAGGCTCCCCGAGGTGGTCCCTAAGAAGAAGAAGGCTTCACCTGGCCCAAACACTCACGAGGCAGGCACCTCCGGAGGCGTTGCGTTAGGATCCGCGCCTGTTCAAGGGGCGCCACCCTCTGTCGCATAGGAAGGCGCACCCGGCGCCCTCCTCGGGTAGGGCTCGGGGGCTCTCTCCTGGAGGGCCACCGACCTTGCCAAGGTCACGAGGGAGGCGCTCGGGCACCACATGGAGGCGTTCTTCAAGTCACGTTTCCCTCAGAAAGGTATGAGGCAAGGAGGGCCAAACCCTCAGGAGTTCACCGCAAGAAGCATTCAGGAGCTACAGGAGTCAAGAGTCATGCACGGCAGTCGCCGCCTACCCACCATAGCCCCACATCCCGGCGAGAATGGTGGGCTGCGTGTCTGCATCGATGTACTAGGGCTCAACCGAGCCGCGTCTCAGGAGCGCCTATGGCCTTCATGCGTGGGGCATTGTGAGGGTCCACCTCACAGCTACGTTCGCATGCCCTTCGGCCTGCCGAACACGGCTGCTGCCCACCAGCACCTGATGAGGAGCATCCTGGAAGCTCAGGTGGCCAGGCACCACACATTCCTAGAGGAGATGGAGATGGACCTTGAGGAGCCGCCCGGACCCCTAGAGCCTCCCGAGGCTCAGGGCTCCGAAGGCTCGTGAGGGGTGGCTTCTTCACCACGCGTCGTCAGCTACTCCGACACTCGCTCTGCAATGGTATCAGGTGACATCTTTTCAAGTTCTATCTTCAGCTGGGAGCGCCCGCAGGGCCGCATCATTCCCAGGTCGCGTGGGTCCGTCCCTGTGGCATGTATCCGTTTTACTTAATGCTCTTTACCTACCTTGTTGGGGCACCCCTCGGGCTGCATTATCCCCAAGCTGCTCGGGCCAGACCCAGTGGCGTTTACTTCTTCCGTGTCTATTTGAAATGGATTTGCTCCTTCATGCTTAACCTGCTCGACTTAATCGCCTGCTCGATTGACACCTACCTTCGGAGCCACTTGCTCTGGCACGACACTTGCACACGGGTCCGTCCCTGCAACGCCGAAAAATCTGAGTGGCTGAGCTCTGGCCGCGGCAGCCCCGCAAGGCGCCACCTCACCAGGCCCTCAGTGCCCTAATCACTCCCTCGGAGCAACCAATGGTTAGCTGGCAACCGTGACGACAAACCTTGTTTCCCCTCGTGATTGATATGCAGGACCCGCTCCAGGAGTAATGCTGGTGGCATAGCGAGCCTTCTCTCCTTCTCTCCGGCACAACCCGCTTGCACGTTAAAAGGGGGGCGCCTGAGCATCACGACTCATGGGCTCTTACTGGCTCTCCAGCCCTCACCCCCTGGCCTTGACCCACGGCATCGCGACCTGTCATACCAGTGGAGGCTGAGCTCGCTCGAGGGCCGGGACCTGAGGATGTAGAGCATTAAGGGAAGTGCGGGGGAGAGGGAAGAAGCTCGCGAGGGCCTAACCCAGTATCACCTCAGCTGCCGTCGCACAGGCCCGGCGCCTCAATGAAAACTACTCCAAACCTACGAGATAAGTCATGCGAAAACTGATTCGACTCATCGCTTAACCCTCGCCTAATGCAGCTCTGTCACGACAACGTTGCTTGCCTTTTCTCGCCCAGCTGAGGCTGCTTGAGCGCTAAAGGGGACCTCCTGAGCATTGCGACTCAGGGGCTCTTACTGGACCTTGGGCCGCTCACCTCCTGGCCTTGACCACGGCATCGCGACCTGGCATACCAGTGACGGCTGAAGCCTGCCTGGGGACCGGGACCTGCCAGCGTAGAGCACCAAGCCCTCGTGAGGAAAGTAAGGGGGAGCCAAGCCGGGACAGGACAAGCATCTTGCATTAATTTGTCAAGGGGATATAATATTCACAAAAGACATGGCCAGCGCCTTACATACCCCCGCGGGGTGATACTTCGATTTCTCGCAGGGAACAAAAGGTGCTAATCCTAAGGAGCGCTAACTACGCACGCCTCCGCAGGAGACGCCATCATCAACAGTGGGCCGTCAGGCATCGGCACCAACCCCATCTAGATCAGTGGCGTCGGCGGCCTGACAAGCCCGCCCTGCTTCGAGCGCGACGCGAGCTCGGGGGCTCGTAGCTGTCGTCGCTTGTCTCCGGAGTCGCTGGACCCTCCAGCACCTCCGCTGCCGCCTGAGGAGCTGCTGGGGAAGCGATTAGCGAGCCTGGTCCTCGCCACAACGATGCCCCGGCCACCCTTCTCGGGGCAGCATTCCAATCGGCGTCCTTCCGCGTCGAAGACCTTGAAGAGCATCAGGGAGGCGCCATTGTAGACGAGGTGGATTACGAGGGTGCCCCCTGTCCAGCAGACCCGGGCGATCTTGCCCCAGCCATGGGTCATGTAGACCTTGCCCGGAGCGACGACCTCGACCTCCGCTCTGGTCGCAGGGGTGCTGCAGTCAGCGTGCTGCAGCCAGAGCTCAAGAGGTCCCCTCGGCGGGATCTCGAAGCCGAAGGAGGGAGGAAGGAGAATCCAAGACCGAGGAGCCATGGCGGCATAGAGCACAAGCTCGTGAGAGGAGCCCTCGGCGTGGACTCCAGGAGGAACGACGCGCACCGCCGTAACCCGCCGGCGTCGACGGCGGCACCGACGGTGTTGCTCGTCACCTTCTTCTCCAGGGCCCTCGATCCGAGCATACAAGGGCAGAGGGAACCCCGGCGGCGGCCGCTCGTACCAGGGCCTCGATGCCTCCTGCCGCGCGCCCTCGTCTCGGCGGCAGAGGACTAACCGCTTCTTCGGCGGAAGCGGGTCAGGACCCTCTCGGGGGGCCTTTCCCTTCTCTTCTGCAGAGAACCGGCGGATTGGTGCCATCGGCATGAGACGAAGCAATGGCGAAGATGAATAAGAAGAGGAGTAGCAGAGGGAGATGAACTGGAATGGCTCACGCCGTTCCGTACTTATAACCGGAGGAGGCCAACCGTCAGCCTCCATGATCGCAGGTAATCATGACCCGTTTTTGCATGCAGGGACTTGTCAAGTCGTGCGGTTACCGAGGTGCCGTGGGGAAGCGAAGATGCCCATGTCCAATCAACCACCACCCGGCGCTCAAGGCCGCAGGCTGTTGGGGCCCACGGCACTTCGCACTTGCCCCTTCGCTTCTCTGCTAAGCCAAGTCCGGGCGTGCCTTGGGCCCGGGGGCTACTGTCGGCGTTCTGGGAACAGGGGTCCCCAGACTTGCCTGCCTGCGGCCTGCAGCGTGGCTCAAGTGGGGGCCCAATGCATCCCAGCTTCAAGCTCAAGCTCAAGACCCTCGCGAGGGGCCAAGCCTCGCGGGGCGGACGACAAGAAGCTTCCTCAGGAGCAGCCTCCTCAGGCAGGCTCACGAGGAGGCGGAGAGATCAAGGCATGGCACCTCCCGAGGAGCCCATGACGCAAGCCATGACGATCGAGGCCAGGTGGGCGCCGGCCTGCGTAGTGTCCTTGTTTCCCTTTCGGTGCAAAGGGGGCAAGCACAGACCAAGGCATCAAGCAAAGGTTACTGTTTCGGTGCAACAAGACCAAGACCAGCAGAACGGCAGGATGGAGGTCATCGTGGAGCCCAGGGCGGCGTCATCGTCAGAGCCTTTGGCAGCCGAAGACCAACTTTAGTCAGGATAAGTGTACCAGATGTTCCCCTTCAAAATGGCCAATTGTTGGCGCCCTTCCCTCTCATTATTTGGGAAGAGGCCCAGGGCCTCCCCCTATAAATAGGACTAGCCACCACAGGGTAGAGGCATCTAGAAATAGATAGATCAAGAGAGAGAGAGAAGCTGCTGAACTCACCCAAGTAGTTCATCTCACCAGCTCAAGAACAGCCCCTCACGAGGCTGTTCTCCCTTTGTACTATTCACCATCAGCCCCTAAGGCAATCCACCACACCACACACTGTAGGGTATTACACCACAATGGTGGCCTGAACCAGTATAAATCTTGTGTCCCTTGCGTGTTCATCTTTCTTGCTTAGATCCTTGCGGGACTTCGAGACGTGAGCTGGTAGGGGAGAGATCTTTGTGCGCACCCCAGTGTTCGAACCTCAAGGGTCTGCCGGAACCCGAAATCTGACAACTTCGGAGCCTAAGGATTTCCTGATGCAAGGGACTCTACCAGAGAAAGAAGTGGACGCGGAACACGTGGCCTGGCAGGCCATGGCCTACTGCATCAAGACAGAGAGCTCTGCCAGAAGAGGCCCAATGGTGTTTCCCCGTGTTGCATCTCCAGGGAACAAGGGAAGGAGTTGCTGGTAGACATTCACGATGGAGACTGTGGGCACCACTCGTCATCATGGACCCTCGTCGGCAAGGCGTTTTGCAGCGAGTTTTATTGGCCTACAACACTCAACAACGCAATCGAGCTAGTGAAGGCTTGTGAAGCCTGTCAATTCCATGCCAAGCAGATTCACCAGCCAGCTCAGGGCCTGCAGACCATTCCACTCTCGTGGCCATTCGCGGTCTGGGGGCTGGACATTTTGGGTCCGTTTCCTCGGGCGCCAGGGGGCTATCGCTACCTCTACATTGCCATTGACAAGTTCACCAAGTGGGCAAAGGTGGAAGCTGTCCGCACCATCCCAGCTGGCTCCACAGTCAAGTTCATTAAGGGCCTCATGTAGATTTGGGGTGCCTAATCGCATCATCAACGACAACAGTTCGCAGTTCACCAGCAATCTCTTCAAAACATATTGTGCTAACCTTGGAACGCAGATATGCTACGCTTCGGTGGCACACCCTCGGAGCAACGGCCAGGCTGAACGCGCCAACGCAGAGGTCCTGAAAGGCCTCAAAACTAGGACCTTCAAGAAGAAGCTGGGGGCCTGCGGCAGGGGCTGGTACGACAAGCTCCAATCCGTGCTATGGTCTATCCGCACTACCGCCACCAAGTCGACCGGCGAAACCCCGTTCTTCCTCGTCTACGGAGCAGAGGCGGTCCTCCCTCACGAGGTCAGGCGTCGCTCCGCGTGGGTCCTGGCATTTGACGAAGCGGAGCAGGACGCCATGCGGGGGATGGATCTCGTGCTGGGGGAGGAACACCGTCGGGAGGCCGCGCTTCGAGCAGCAAGATACTAGCAGGTGCTGCGGCGGTACCAGTGCCGCAACATCCGCCCCAGGACTCTCGAGGTAGGTGATCTCGTGCTCAGGCAAGTGCTCTCCAGGGAAGGGCTGCACAAGCTCTCGCCCATGTGGGAGGGCCCGTTCAAGGTTGTTCATGTTTCCAGACCTGGCGCCGCATGCTTGGAGACCCAGGAGGGAGTGCCAGCACCTCCGGAGATTCTACCCTTGAAGTAAGGCCCAGTGTCTGTAAAGAAGGCCCGGCGCATGTGAAGAAGGGCCCAGTGCCTGCAAAGAAGGCCTAGTGCGTGTGAAGCTCGTCACCCCAAGAAAAGGTTCGGTGCTTGTGAAGAAGGCCAATGCCTATGAAGCTCGCCGCCCGTGACACTCTCACGTAATAATGAGTTGGGGTTGTACACGCCCCAGAGTCTCCGGAGTGCCGCCCCTGGGCCTCGGGGGCTCCCGCCCATGCCCAGTGGCAGCACTTAGCTCGGTGCTGGTGAGAAGACGTCGAAGACTAGACTAGGTGCCGGACGCGACTTTTCATTTGCTTTCCACAGTTGGCTTGTTCACCCTTGTTTGAAACTTTATTGGAGTTGCTTCTAGTGTTGTTTGTCGTCCCCTACCCGTGATTCTTTGTCTCTATTTTCCGCCTGACTCGACCTCTCTTTCGCAAGCCTCGCGAGGGGGCTGCGCGGGCACCCTCGTGAGCACCTTCTTACCTAATTCCGTGAGGCTTTCACACTCAAGTTCGCAGCGGGAGCACCCCTCCTGGTCCATGCCCCACGGGCATCGCGACGCAAACACAGGACCTGAGCCGGTCACCCCCATGACAAAGGTTTGAAAGCTGTCCTCTCGGCTAATTTTTGCAGGCCTCAAGGCGCCCGACGAGGCCTCAGGGAGGTACCTCGCGAGGCGAAAACTGCAGCAAGCCCCCTGAGCTTAGTTGTTCCTACGCACAAGCACGCAGCCGTAACACCACAACACGGCATGGGAATAATGGAAATAGCATAATAATTAAAGGCAATAGTCCAGCACGCCCCCACGAGGCTCCATACTTCTCTCTCTCTATGCAGGAAAAGGAGGAAAACAAAATAAATGCGACATGCTCGGCGACGGCTCGTGAGGGGGGATTCACACCGCCCTCTTGAGCTCAATCAGACTCCTCCCCATGCTTCACCGAGGCATGACGGCGGGATGACCCGCTACCACCCTTGAAGCGAGTGCGGTGGCGCGGTGGTTGATCGCGGCCACCGCTGGAGGAGCTGTCACCAAAGGGGGAGCCGCTGAAGCTTGGAGAGCTGCGAGCGCCGCTGACAGCGGGCTCGCCTTCGTCCTCGTGGCGGCTGTCGCCAAGTCCCAGCACTTGGTCACCGTCATCATCTTCAGGGCAGCACCCGACACGGTGGCCGTCTTCTCCAAACACCCTCACGTAGAGGGTCGCGTCACCGTCGAACTTGAAGTGCAGGGTGCACCGCCGGCCCAGGCCGCGCGCGCGGGCAAACGTCTACTAGCCGCGAGCTAAGGCCACGTTCCCGGTGACGGAGATCTCCACCGAGACCCAGGAAGCCCTACTGCAGCAGCCGTTCGCCTGGAGCGCCAGCCGGGAGTTCGCTGGCTAAGAAGCGGGGAAGATGGAGCCAGCTACTGGACGGGTCCGCCGACCACGCGACAAACTCTGGCAGCACCTCGGCCGAGTGGAAGCGTGGCCTGGGAGGCCGCGCGGCCACAACGTGCCTTCCCTCACCCACCGAGTGGCCGTCACCGCGCGAGGGACCACCGCCACGACCACGAGAAGCCACCACAGGAGTCACGGGGTGCTTACGGGGGCGACCTAGGCCGTGCTTGGGTGGAGGGGAGTCAGGACCTTCCCGACGAGTTTTCCCCTTCTCCGCGGCCGAGAACCTCTTCGTCGGTGCCATGAGTACGGCAGGCGACTGGACCAGGGAGGAAGAAGAAGCAAGCGGGGGAAGGGAGATGTGCAGCGGGGGCCTGCGCCCTCCCACATTTATAACCCAAGGGAGTCCAACCGTCGCCTCCACGATTCCAGGTAATCATGACTCTTTTTGCATGCAGCAGGGACTCGTCAAATCGGGCAGTTGCTGAGGCAGCGTGGGGAAGCGGATACGCCCACGTCCAATCAACTGCCAAGCAGCGCCTAAGGCCGCAGGCTGTTGGGGCCCGCGGCACTCCGCACTTGCCCTTTCGCTTCGCTGCTAAGCCAAGTCCGAGAGCGCCTTGGGCCTGGGGGCTACTATCGGCGTTCTGGGAACGGGGGTCCCCAGACTTGCCTGCCTACGGCCTGCGGCATGGCTCAAGGAGTGACCCAGTACGGCCCATCTTCATCAACTCAAGCTCAAGACCCTCGCGAGGGGCCAAGCCTCACGGGGCGGACAACGCAAAGCTTCCTCAGGAACGGCCTCACCAGGCAGGCTCGCGAGGAGGCGGAGAGATCAAGGCAGTGGTACCTCGCGAGGTGCCCATGACGCAAGTCATGACGATCGAGACCAGGCGGGCGCCATGCGGGCGCCGACTTGCGCAGTGTCCTTGTTTCCTCTTTGGTGCAAAGGGGGCAAGCGCAGGCGCGGAGTACCAAGGCATCAAGCAAAGGTTACCATTTCGGTGCAACGAGACCAAGACCAGCAGAGCGGCAGGACGGAGGTCACCGTGGAGCCCAAGACGGCGTCATCGCCAGTGCGTTTGGTAGCCGAAGACCAACTTTAGTTAGGATAACTTGTACTAGATGTTCCCCTTCAAAATGGCCGTTGTTGCCTCCCTTCCCGCTCAATATTTTGGAAGAGGACCAGGGCCTCTATATATAGAGATAGCCATCACAATAGAAGGCATCTGGATCTCACCCAGAGCCAACAGAGACGGAGCAATTCCTCTCCAAGCACACCACCACAAGAACACCCCTCACGAGGTTGTTCTTCCTCTGTACTGTTCATCATCAGCCCCAGAGGCAATCCACCACACCACACACTGGATTAGGGTATTACACCACAACGGTGGTTCGAACCAGTATAAACCTTGTGTCCCTTGTGTTGTTCATCGTGTAGCTTAGATTCACAGCGAGGCATTGGGACGTGGATCGATAGGGGGAAGATCTTCGCGTGCACCCTAGGGTTCAAACCTTAAGGGTTTTGCCGGAACCCGATATCCGACAAACAACAATCATAATCACAGGCTAGCTTCTAGGGTTTAGCCTCTACGATCTCGTGGTAGATCAACTCTTGTACTACTCATATCATCAAGATCAATCAAGCAGGAAGTAGGGTATTACCTCCATCGAGAGGGCCCAAACCTGGGTAAACATTGTGTCCCCCGCCTCCTGTTACCATTAGCCTTAGACACACAGTTTGGGACCCCCTACCTGAGATCCGCCGGTTTTGACACCGACATTGGTGCTTTCATTGATAGTTCCACTGTGCCGTCACGATAAGGCTTGATGGCTCCTTCAATCATCTGCAACGATGCGATCCAGGGTGAGGTTTTCCTCCCCGGACAGATCTTTGTATTCGACGGCTTCATATTGCAGGCCAACTCGCTTGGCCATCTAGAGCAGATCGACAGCTACGCCCCTGGCCATCAGGTCAGGTTCGGAAACTTGAACTACACTGCCGACATCCGCGGAGACTTGATCTTCGACGGATTTGAGACCATGTCAGATGTGCTGAACAATCACGATGAGCATGACTTAGATCTGCCATCGGACGGTGTTCGGGAGATCACACCTGCGTCTGCCCCGACCCTTAATCTGGAGCAGATCGTGCCATCCGAGGACGGGTGGATGGACCCCGCCCCAGAGGCTACACACTCATCGATGATAGAGCCGAACACAGACTTCGCCGCCAAAGAGGTCTGTGTCATTGGACCCTCTAACTCATCTCCTATCATAGGCTCTGAACCGCGCATGTCCGTGCCTGTCGAATCCGATTGGGCACCGATCATGGAGTTTACTTCCGCGGATATTTTTCAGCACTCGCCCTTGGGCGACGTGCTAAATTCATTAAAGTCTCTCTCCCTATCAGGAGACTCTTGGCCGAACTATGTCCGGCTTGAGTGGGAAGCGGACGACGAAGAAATTCGTTCCCCACCCACCACCCACTTAATAACCACTATCGATGACTTAACCGACATGCTTGACTTCAACTCCGAAGACATCGACGGTATGGACGATGATGTAGGAGAAGAACAGGAACCACCGCCCACAGGGCGCTGGACTGCCACCTCATCATATGATATATATATGGTGGACACGCCAAAAGAAGGCGATGGCGATGAGGCAACAGAGGATAATCCCCTTGAGAAGCAATCTAAGCACCGGCGTCATAGGCTCCACTCTAAGCCCCGCCATAACAAAAATAACGATACCGGTACAAGAGATGATAGCAATCCGGATGGTGCCGAAGACGAAAACAATCCCGCCCGGCCAGGCTTCGAGCAGACCGAGCGAGAGGATGGGCAAGCTAGCCCTAAGGAACATGCAACAGATGGAGAATCAGAGGATGACAACTACATGCCCCTCTCCGAAGATGAGGTGAGCCTCAGCGATGAAGAATTCACCGTGTCTGAGGATCCTGTCGAGTAGGAGCGCTTCAAGCACCGGCTTATAGCCACTGCAAAAAGCCTGAAGAAAAAGCAGCAGCAGCTTCAAGCTGATCAAGATCTGCTAACTGATAGATGGACTGAGGTCCTGGTAGCCGAGGAATACGGACTCGAATGCCCAACCAAAAGTTACCCAAAGCACAGGTTGCTACCTCAACTCGAGGAGGAGGCATTAAAGCCCACACTACCAGCGCACGATGAGGCTGACCGGCCGCCTCGTGGCCGAGACAAAGCGGTGTATCAGCCGGAACACCAGCCCGCACCCCGTCGCCAATCAAACAAAACCACTAAGGCCTGGGGCTACACGCAGGACCTGCGAGACGTATTGGAAAACAAAGCAGGATAGTCAAGATCGATCTACGGATCACGGGGGCGTGCCCCAATGCATGACGAGGACCGTCACAACGGATATACTAAAAACAAGTCCGGTCGGGCCGAATACAATAGACCAGATCCATGTGAACTGTGTCATGATTTAGCCTGGCATAGAGGCGTCGCACACCCCCTGTGCTTCACTGATGAAGTAATGGATCATGAATTCCCAGAAGGGTTTAAACCTGTGAACATTGAATCATATGATGGTACAACAGACCCCGCGGTATGGATTGAAGATTTCCTTCTCCACATCCACATGGCCCGCGACGATGATCTACATGCCATCAAGTACCTCCCACTAAAGCTCAAAGGACCGTCTCGACATTGGCTGAACAGCCTCCCGGCAAACTCCATTAGCAGTTGGGAGAACTTGGAAGACGCATTCCTTGACAACTTCCAGGGCACTTATGTGCGACCACCGGATGCTGATGACTTAACTCACATAACCCAACAGCCCGGAGAGTCAGCCAGGAAATTTTGTACTTGGTTCCTAACTAAAAAGAACCAAATTGTCGACTGTCCGGATGCCGAAGCCCTAGCGGCCTTTAAGCATAACATCCGCGACGAGTGGCTCGCCCGACACCTCGGCCAAGAGAAGCCGAAGTCCATGGTAGCCCTCACGACACTCATGACCCGCTTTTGTGCGGGCGAGGATAGCTGGCTGGCTCGAAGCAACAACACATCAAGAAATCCCGGCACTTCAGATGCCAGAGATAGCAATGGCAAGCCACGACGCAACAGACACAAGCGTCGCAACAATGGCGACAACGCCGAAGACACGACAGTCAATGCCGGATTCAGTGGCTCTAAGTCCGGTCAGCAGAAGAAGCCATTTAAAAGAAACAATCCGGGCCCGTGTAGTCTGGACCGCATACTCGATCGCTCGTGTCAAATTCACAACACCCTTGATAAACCAGCCAACCACACGAACAGAGAATGATGGGTGTTCAAACAGGCCGGCAAGTTGAATGCCGAAAACAAGGAAAAGGGGCCGCATAGCAATGACGATGAGGAGCCCCGGCTGCCGAACACAGGAGGGCAGAAGAAATTTCCTCCCCAGGTGAAAACGGTGAACATGATATACGCAACCCATATCCCCAAGCGGGAACGGAAGCATGCACTAAGGGACGTCTATGCGAAGGAGCCAGTCGCCCCAAAATTCAACCCATAGTCTTCTTGTCCGATCACTTTCGATCGCAGGGACCATCCTACCAGTATCCGTCATGGTGGTTCGGCCGCATTGGTCCTCGACCCCATCATTGATGGATTCCACCTCACACGAGTCCTTATGGACGGGGGCAGCAGCCTGAACCTACTCTATCAGGATACAGTGCGCAAAATGGGCATCGATCCCTCAAGGATCAAACCCACAAAAACCACCTTTAAAGGTGTCATACCAGGTGTAGAGGCTTGTTGCACGGGCTCAATCACACTGGAAGTAGTCTTCGGATCTCCGGACAACTTCCGAAGCGAGGAGTTAATCTTCGATATCGTTCCTTTCTGCAGTGGCTACCACGCACTGCTCGGACGAACCACATTTGCTCGATTCAATGCGGTACCACACTATGCATACCTCAAGCTCAAGATGCCAGGACCTCACGGGGTTATAACAGTCAATGGAAACACAGAACGCTCCCTCCATACAGAAGAGCACACTGCGGCCCTCGCAGCAGAAGTACAGGGCAGCCTTCTTAGGCAGACCTCTAATTCGGAAATAAAGCCTCCGGACGCCGTCAAGCGAGTCCGGAGTACCCTGCAACAGGATTGTTCGGCACATCCAGAGCTCGCCTAGCAATTCGGCCTCCATCCTAGTCCTAGTCAAGTGGTGAAATTTGTGCCGCGTGTACATAATTACGCACTTAAAATACCATGGGCATAGGCGGAGGCACAACCATAATGCGGTCCACAATGCGGCTCAACCACCCCAGGACCCGTATACCTTCATCATTTTCTTTCTTTCAGGACCTTATTTTCTGGAAGCTCTTTCAGATAGCCTGATTATCGGACCCATCACGGGAAGGAAACACCAAGGAGCAAGAAGCTTTGACGTATAAGGGAATCCCCAGGTGGTCTCTGATAACAATCGTTATACCTGTTTTACATACCCACACACAACTTACCCTTGGCTAGGACATGTCAAATAGTCCTATTTTGCTTATCGCACTACTTGTACACATACGCTTTGACGTACTATTTAAATAACAATGGAAAATAATGTACAACGTCAGCTTATTATTACATTTCTTTATCTTTTTCCTTGTCTGCTTATTTATTACAAATTGCACCTGTACACTATATCGGCTATGGTAGCACAGGGAGAAGTACTGCGATTGTGTCCCGCTTCTTCCGGACGAGCACCTTAGTAGAGAAAGCCGAAAACTGACTGTCATGATGCGGCGAGAGTTGGTCGCTGTTCGAGAGGTCTCAAATCCTTAAAGATTTTTTCTGCTTCGGGCGAGGAATCGGCCTTGTCCGATTTAGGCCTGTATAGCGCCCCAACTTCGGCCTTCCGAATACTAGGGGCTTCGACAAAATTTAAAGTTGTAGACCTCTATGGCTAAGTGAGAGTGATAAAGCTGTATAGTCTGATTGCCTTGTTCGCTGCGCTAAACACCTCCTTAAAGGACCAAAAATTTGGATAAAGAGTGTTTAGATTTATCCCAGACACCCCAGTACTAGTTACATGGGGGCAGAAGCCGACGACTGGCCAACTCTCAGATTTTATAAACAGCCGCACAGAAGGTAATATTTTAAATCAACAAGCGTTATATAGAGCACATGAACTCGTTTTCATATTACAGGATCACATGAGTACATTCATTCAAATATTACATCCTTAGCACACTCCTCCGCCACAAGGCAGGCACCCTTCAGGACACTGTCATAATACTTTTCGGGGTGGCGATGCTCCTTGCCCTCCGGCAGCCCCTCTGTCACCAGCTTCTCGGCATCCATCTTCGCCCAGTGCACTTTTGCGCGGGCGAATGCCCTGCGTGTGCCTTCAAAGCAGACTGACCGCTTAATGGCTTCAAGCCGCAGACAGGCACTCACCAGCCGCTTGACAAGGCCGAAGTAGCTGCCGGGCGGGGGCTCGGCAGGCCATAGTCGGCCTATGAGGTCCTTCATGGCTAGTTCGTCCGCCTTGTGAAGTTAGACCAGTTGCTTCAGCTGGTCGCTCAAAGTCATCGGATGTTCAGCCCCAACATACTAGGACCAGAACAACTTCTCCGTGGAGCTCCCTTCTTCGGCCCGATAGAACTCCGTGGCATCCGATATGCTGCGCGGCAGATCTGCGAACGCTCCTGGAGAGCTCCGAATTCGGGTAAGTAAAAGGAAAGTCTCCTTCACATGCTTGCTTTGCATAATGAATGCCTTACCCGCCGCTATCTTCTTGGCCGCCTGAATCTCTTGAAGGGCCTTTTGGGCTTCGGCCTTGGCATCTTGTGTGCTCTGGAGGGCCTTCGCAAGCTCGGACTCTTGCGTCTTCGAGTCACGCTCCAAGGACTCGTATTTCTTGACGAAATCCTGGAGCTCTTGCTGGACCTCGTCGACTCGGGCCTCTTGTTTTTCACGCTCGATGCGCTCCTTGGCCGCTTTGTCTTCAGCCTCGGACAGCGCCTTCTTCAGGGCCGCCACTTCGGTCGTGGCCCCTATTAAAGTTCATGACGATTCTATGAGCTAAAACCATTTTTTCTTTATCAATATACAGACGGGGTATCACTTACCTTTGTTCTCCTCGAGCTGCCACTTCGTGAGGCCGAGCTCTTTCTCGGACCGCTCCAGGTCCCGCTTCAGTCCGGAGACCTCCGCAGTACGAGCGGCAGCGGCCAGAAGTGATGCCTGCTTATTCACATAGACATACTTTACTTAAACTCCGATGGACGTTATTTGATCCTCTGTTCAGCCTTTCTTTCCGAAAACCAAACAGAGCATCAGGGGCTACTGTCTATACTGTGATAATTTGATTACTTACCTCAAAGCCTGTTAGGAGGCTGGCGCAGGCTTCGGTCAATCCTCTTTTGGCGGACCGAACCTTCTCAATCACCACACTCATGATGGTGCGGTGCTCTTCATCAATGGAAGCACCGTGAAGCGCTTCCAGCAGGTTGTCCGATGCCTCTGGATAGGCAGAGGTCATCGGCATAGGCGGCTCGCCCTCCTTAGTGAGGGGCTGTCTAACTGAATCCGTAACGACTGGAGGTTCCGGCGCAGTATCCGGCTGGGGGCCAGACTTGCTGCAGCCCCCGTCATCAGAATCCATGGGGGTCTTCCCCCCCCGCCCCCCCATGTTCCCGACGTCTGGAATTTTGCCGTGGGGCGTCTCCAGAACCGTCTCCCCCTGGACCGGTATCCTCTGGGGTAACACCTCGGCGTTGTCCGCGGGCCGGGGGGTGGTGGCCGTTAGGAGTGAATCGATGTTCATCACCGACTGACTCAAAGACCCATCCGAGGAGGATACGTTAATGTGGGCTTTGGACGGCCTACACAATCATATTTGACATGATAAGAAGCAATAAAGCAAAACATACCGGAAGTATTATAGTGTCCGGATACTTACGACTTCGCCAGGGGCTTGTCCCTGGGCAACCACTCCTCGTCGCTGTAGGCGGATGTTGTGGAGTGGTCCGGAGGGAGGGTCCTTCCTTTCTTGGACCCTTTGGCCTCCCCGGATGGGGAGGCCTTCCTTTTCTTTTCCTCCCGGTTGGGGGGGGGGGAGGGTTTTTCTCTTCCTCCTCCTCGTTTTCGTTGGAGGAGTGGGCCTCAGTGTCTTCGGACGATGAGTCCGACACAACCTTGCACCGGAGACCTTTCCTGGTCCCCGTGGCCTTCTTCTTGGCCTTCTTCTCTGGCACCTTGTAGGGCGACGGAAACAACATCTCCGTTAAGAGAGCCGTTACTGGATCTTCACGTAGTGGAGCTGGACAGCCGATCCGCTCCACTGTCGCTACCCAGTCCTGTTAAATTGGCCTGGAGGCTTAGATTCCTCCCACGAATATATTGGGGAAAGGCACATCTTGTGAAATATAAAGAGCTTACCGGATTGGCGGGGCTCTTTCCGCTAAGTCCGCGATCCTCGGTAATGGGAGGAGGTACGTCGGCGGCCTTGAACAGCACCTTCCAGACGTCTTTGTGCATCGTGTCGAAGAGCTCTCGCAGCGTCTGGTGTTTGGCCGGATCGAACTCCCACATATTGAATGCCCGTCTTTGACACGGGAGGATCCAGTGGAAGAGCATGACCTGGACCACGTTGACAAGCTTGATTTTCTTGCTGATCATGTTTTTGACACAGTTCTGGAGTCCGGTCAGCTCCCCCAGCGCACCCCAGGCTAATCCATTCTCTTTCCAGGAGGTGAGATGCATGGGGATGCCAGATCGGAATTCGAGGGCTGCCGCCCAGTTGGCGTCACGCGGCTCAGTGATATAGAACCCTGCCACCCCTTCACGGTCTCCACATAGGATCCTTCGAGGAATACAACCCTCTCGTGGGGTTCCGGAGTAGGGACGATCTGCCCTGCGTCCGGGAGCCGGTGCACGATGTCTGCGGCCAGGTATCCGGCCTCCCGGAGCTTCGTGATGTCCTCCTCCGTAACGGAGGAGACCATCCACTTGCCTCCCGCTCCGGACATGTTTGGAATGGCTTTACGGAGAAGGTGAGAACTTGGGCGCTGGAGCTCGACCGTGCAAGAATGGGTGAGCGAGGGAAGAAGAAGGCGTGGGTGAAAGAAGGGAATCCCTATCTCTTTATAAAGGCGGTAGAAACTGTGCGCCTCCCCACTTGCCCGGTAAAATCGCTTATTCCCCAAGCGCCATGATTGATGGCACAGTTGGGTTACCCATACCCGTATTGATGAGAATCCCGTGATAAGGGGACACGATCTCTACTTCCGACAAGACATGCCAAGGAAACCGCCTCGCAATATGTGCAGTAGCTGGTTGAGGAAAACGGTTTGAAAAATGATCGGGCTGTGGCGTGATGTCATGCTATGAAAAGTTGTCAGCAGATTAGATTTGTGGAATATTGTGCTCTCTATGGTGGAATGTGGAAATTATCTTGCAGAGCCAGACACGATCCTCATATTCAAGATCTTCTATGAAGTATTTGGAGAAGGAACCCCCCTTGCAATGCCGAAGACAATCTGCGCGCCGGACTCATTGTCATTGAAGCCTGGTTCAGGGGCTACTGAGGGAGTCTTGGATTAAGGGGTCCTCGGACAGACGGACTATATACTTTAGCTGGACTGTTGGACTATGAAGATACAAGGTTGAAGACTTCGTCCCGAGTCCGGGTGGGACTCTCCTTTGCGTGGAAGGCTAGCTTGGCAATTCGGATGTGATCTCCTTCTCTGTAACCGACTATGTGTAACCCTAGCCCTCTCCGGTGTCTATATAAACCGGAGGGTTTAGTCCGTAGGACAACAACAATCATAATCATAGGCTAGCTTCTAGGGTTTAGCCTCTACGATCTCGTGGTAGATCAACTCTTGTACTACTCATATCATTAAGATCAATCAAGCAGGAAGTAGGGTATTACTTCCATCGAGAGGGCCCGAACCTGGGTAAACATTGTGTCCCCCGCCTCCTATTACCATTAGCCTTAGACACACAGTTCGGGACCCCCTACCCAAGATCCGCCGGTTTTGACACCGACACCAGGCCCTTGTCTTGTAAGCTTAAACTCTTTAAGAACACCTTTCTCACAAGCATCCTTTAACAACAAAGAGAGAGCCTCAGCCACAAATAGAAACAAATAAGGAGATAAAGGATCCCCTTGCCTGAGTCCACATGAAGGGTAAAAAGGTTCCAATAGCTGTCCATTAAACCGCACTAAAAACTTCACAGAGGTAACACAAGTCATGATCCAATTAATCCATGTTGGTGCAAAACCAAGAGCCCCAAGCATACTTTTAAGAAATTGCCAGTCCACACGATCGTACGCTTTTGCCAAGTCCTACTTGTAAGCGCAAAACTCTCCATGCTTATCTTTCAACATATTCAGCGAGTGAATACATTCAAAAGCAATAAGCGCGTTATCAGAAATTAACCGGCCAGGAATAAAGGCACTCTGAGTGGGAGAAAACATACCATTCAAGAGAGGTCTTAGCCTATTCACCATACACTTCGATATGATTTTGTAGATGATGTTGCAGAGGCTGATCGGTCTAAAGTCTTTGATGGACTGGGGATTCTTCACTTTAGGAATAAGAACAATAGTGGTGTCATTTATAACATCGGGCATAACACCTGAGATAAAGAATTGTTGGACTACCCTTACAATATCCTCCTTTATTAATCCCCAATTTCTTTGAAAATTTCTAGCTGGAAAACCATCCGGGCCAGGAGCCTTTAGCAGACCAATTTGGAAAAGGACATTACTAATCTCTTCCTCTAAAAAAGGTTTACAGAGCTCCACATTCATATCATCATTGACGAGAGGTTTGATAATTGAAATGATACAAGAAGGGTCAACATTAGAATCACTAGTATACAAATTCTGAAAAAACTTATTAGTGATACCTTTGATTTCTTCCATATTCTCCGTAAGAGATCCATCACTCCTCTTAAGTGTAGAAATATTATTTTTCTTTGCTCTCCATGAGGCCTTTCTCTAAAAAAACTTGTATTACGATCCCCCAATATCATTTTGTCAATACAAGACCTCTGCTTCCACATGATTTCTTCCTTAATAAGGAGCTCATCCATCTCCAGAAGGGTTTCCTTCCTCTCCAGAACAACCGCCTTATCACTTCTTTAAGTAGATCATTCAATCTTTTTTAATAGAGCGGTGTTTTTTGTTTTGAAAAACTTCATACCTACGTATTCATCAACTGTCAAGGTAGCACAAATAACACCCGAAGTAAAAATTACATCCATGTATGCAGACCACCTAGCGATGACAACAAGAACTGTAGCGAGTCGAAGGCGCACCGCCGTCATCGCCTCTCTCTCACCGGAGCTGTGCAAACCCTGTTATAGTAGATAGCCGGGAAGTCATCGTGCTAAGGCCCTGCAGGATCAAGACACGAGAATAGCAACCACCACCGATGAAGAGAAGCTTAGATCGAAAAGATCCAACCTGTAGACACACGAATACAGACGAACAAGGACTAGATCCACGTAAATCCATCAAAGACAAGCGCCAACCCAATCCTACGAGTTTCACCGGAGACAAAACTCCACACGTCCTTCGACGATGCTAGAAGCTTCACTAGGACGGAGGCCAGGCGGGGAGAGCCTTATTCCGTCTTCAAATAGCCACTGCATCATCTCTTCGAGCAGCACACAAGCCTACCAAAACTCAAATGAGCATCCAAAAACGAAGCCCTTCATAGACAAGGCACGGGATACATTGCGTCTCCATGGCCCCAATGCCACATGAGACAAGGATGACTCTTGGCGGTGCGGGCGGGAGGCACGAAAGCCCTAGTGGCTGGGTGCCCTTGCGTATGAGCGAAGGGGTACAAGTGTGAGATGCCTTCTCTTAATGAAACAATCTTAATCGTAAGAATAACTCAAGCTTAAGTGGAGCTAGTGCTTCACAAGATGAGACGAGTGAATGGTCCAGCCTTAAGCTAAATAGGTCGATACCAACTCGCCCAATCATAAATCCGATCACATGTATCTCTTTGGCCTTCCATTGAATGGAGAAATGTTGCACACCTTTTTATCTTATTGATTCTTATATCAATTCTGATACATTCTGATGGATAGTGCAAATCAAATCTACGAGAGGCTTGATGACAAAAAGGAAATAGAGAAGAGAATGGATGAGAGCATAACTTTTGCATTTGGTAAGCCTTGTAGTTTAGGGGGAGAATCTACACTAGAATGCGATCTCATTTTTGAAAGAGATTTGATCCATTATAAAAAGAAAACCGAATCGAAAACCTTAACAATCCGAGGGCAATACAACTCGCCAAAGTAAGAACACAGAAAATACAAAACGCCAATAACATAGTTACAACACAACACAAGGATCACCTTTTAGAGTTGAGAATAGGCGTGTCGCGGAATTAACACGTTAGATGTCCTCATGAAAGGACTTAGTCGTGGAGCCATCGCAACGGGTTAACTTGAAGGGGTTAACCCGGACGAGGGACACGGGAGTTTTATACTAGTTTGGCCCCTTCGATGAAGGTAAAAGCCTACGTCTAGTTGTGATGGAATTGATTGGGTTTCGATGATCAGGGAGCAAATACGCTTGCCTGAGCCTCGAGTTGTTGTCTGTTGTCCCTGAACCGCCGCCGGGTCGTCCCTTTATATACACAGGTTGATGCTCGGCTGGTCTACAGAGCCCCAAAGCCAACTCATACAAAGTGTTCGGCTCGGTCTATCCTTTCCCAACTTATATTACAAGTTACATAGTCATGGCGGTTTACCATTATGGGCCCTAATCCGCCTTTGGGCTTCGGGCCTCTAAACTTCATTTAATAAAGCACCATCTTCTGGATCTCCATGGGCTTCAGCATAGTCGAGGGTGAACCGAGCCCTCCTCGCTGGTTAACACTCAGTAGCTATATCCCCAACATTAGGCCCCAGCTTTATTTGAACTTGTTCATGTCAATCTTCAATACTTCAAAGATATCTTATAAACGTCTTCCTGTATTTCCGTAAACCGCCATATTGTCTTCTCCTGTAAATTTTCTTAAACCGCCGTGACGTCATCTTCTAGATACAGCAACTGTCCATCATGACATCTTCTCTGTATAAAAAGATTAAAAAGATTCCCCTCATTAATAGTCGTTCCGAAAATCAAGGCAACAGGTGCACCCACTCTGCCGCTTCAGGCTCCTTGATTCTCGCGCCTGCCATTTATCCTTTCCTCTATAAATAAAGCCCGAGGGCCCTTTTCTCCTTTTCCCCTTCTGTGCTTTCTTCTTACTCGCGACGCCCAAGCTCCGAAGCTCCGCCGCCGTCCGCGACCCTTGAGAGCTTCATCAACACAGGCCGCTGCATCAACCTGAAACGAACCAGAGCTCGCCGCTTTCTTCCGCAGTAGATCTGCACCGGTGAGTTTCCTCCTTCCTGCATCGTTAGATCTATGCTAGGGTTCATGCGTTCATCTGTACAGTTCTTCGTTCTGCCTCCTCAACTCTTAGCTTTTCCTTTTGCCGTGGTTAATTTTATCCAATAACTGTGTAGATCTTGCGCGGTAGTTACTCCACATCCATTTTTTAATATAGCCGATCTTCCCTTTCTTCTGTAGAGTACACAACCTTCCCTGTTCTACTTCAACGCCATTTATAAGTCGCAGTAATTTTTCTTTACTGAAGCGTGGTAGATCCAAATAAATTTGGTCATTGTGTGAAAACTGTTTCTGTCAACACTTAGCATATTTTTGAATCCTGGCCCTTCTGCCTATGGGCGGTTTAATCTGTGACAACCAATCCGCCATATATCATGAGCCCTCTCTTAAACCGCCAACTGAACTTGCACGGCAATTCTCCGGTTTAACACTTGAATAATACACTTAAACCGTTAATTTGTAAACCAGATTTATTTTTCCTTTCAGTTCCCCTTCCAAGATGACTAAACAATTCTCAGCCTGCAATTGGGTTCCGTCCCGGATCACGGAGACACAAATCAACGGATATGTCACCACTGGCGCTTTAACCTCAAAAAGGGTCCTTCACTGGCGAGTTCCGGGCTCTGAATGCCCACCTGAACCTAAGGATGGAGAAGTGATTGCATTTATGCAACACTTGGACCGGGGATTCAGCCCGCCCGGATCAAAAAATTTCCGGGATGTCCTCGCAAGTTTCCAGCTCCATCCACAAGATATTGGACCGAACTCTGTGTCCAATATATGTAACTTTCAAGTATTCTACGAAGTCTACCTTCAAGAAGAGCCATCCATGGAGTTGTTCCGGGATTTCTTTCATCTGAACCACCGTACAGAATTCTCGGATGGTCCCAACACAGAGCTTGGTGGCGTTTCAATTCAAAAGAGGAAAGAAGTTGACTTCCCTCATGCAAAACATCATAGACATCCTAAAGATTGGAACCAAACTTGGTTTTATTGCCGGAACACTGCCCCTGATGGAGAAAATCCTTTGCCAGGTTATCGCCCTCACCGGCTTAGCAACGGTCACCCTTTACCTTCGCACTTATCCTCCGCAGAGCGGAAAAACTGTGCACCTCAACTCGCCAAGCTCCGTGCTCTCATGGCCAACGGTTTGACTGGCATTGATCTTGTCCGCTGCTGGGTTTCTTGGGGCATTTTGCCTTTAAGCCGTCGCCCCGGATTGATGCATGAATATACTGGCAATGTCAAAGACCCTCACCGATATCATGAAGTAGTAATGACCGATCTTGAAGTTACTGAATCTATGAAGAAAATGCTTGATGAGACGATCTCTGCATGCAGCCAAACCGGGTTGCCACCTTTTTGCATCTCCAATAAACCGCCAGCGGTAAAGTTCAATACTTATTGATTCGCCTCCGCTTTAATTATGTGCTAACCTTTCTTGCCTTTATTTCACAGGCTAACAACTCCTTCTGGAAACGGACTAAACCGGCCAGGGCTCCTCGTGCAAAGAGCAAGGTCACCAAGAAAGCTGCCAAGAAGAAAACCACCGAGTCATCTGATCCGCCAGAAGATGAGGAATCAGACGCAGAGATAGAACTTGACTCACTTGGTTCCTTTTTCGTACATCTTATTGACAATGACTATTCCCAGGATGATGCTGAGGCCAGCCACGCAGACCATGTAAAGAAATTACTATGCAAACTAAAAGAAAAATCTTTGAATGCTAGAATGAAATGTGATCCTCAGTTTGCTACCTCACCTATCTTTGTTGATGATAAGGGTTATGAACTATCTATCGACCCAGAGTTAATTACTGTGGTTGAATCTGATCCTTTCCACGGTTATGAAACTGAAACTGTTGTAGCACACCTAACTAAATTAGATGATATAGCCACCCTATTTGCTCATGATGAGAAGATTCACTTTTACTATATCTCAAATTATTTCCGTTCTCATTAAAGGGTGGTGCTAAGATATGGTACAATACTCTTGCTCTTGGTTGTGTGTGTAGTCCCCATGATATGATTTTTTACTTCTCTGAAAAATATTTTCTTGCTCATAAGAAACAAGCTGCCTTACAGGAAATATTTAACTTTGTGCAAATTGAAGAAGAGAGTCTCCCACAAGCTTGGGGGAGGCTTCTACAATTGCTTAATGCTTTGCCTGATCATCCTCTTAAGAAAAATGAAATACTTCATATCTTCTATAATAGACTAACCGATGCTTCTAGGGACTTCCTAGATAGTTGTGCTGGTTGTGTTTTCAGGGAATGAACTGTTGAACAAGATGAGGAATGATTGAATAATATATTGAAAAATCATGATGATTGGACTCTTCCTGAACCACCGCAGCCCACTCCAAAGAAGAGGGGTATCGTATATCTCAGTCGAGAAGATATGCAAGAGGCAAAGAAATCTATGAAGGAAAAAGGTATTAAAGCAGAGGATGTTAAAAATTTACCTCCTATTGAAGAAATACATGGACTAAGCGACATCCCTTACAATAAACATCCTAGTTAATGCCTTTATGAGTTTGACAACTACATTAGAAAACAAGCTCACTTCAATGCCAATGTTATGAAATAGTTGAAATATAATTCTGATATGATTGTCCGCTTGAGTGACTTGTTATTTAGAATCTCTATTGATGTAAGAGGTGTAGGGAAACATGCTTCTATGGTTCAAACTCAACTAGAACAAGTTGCTAAATTACAAAGAGAATTGCTTGATGAAATGAATAATAATATAAATGACTTTGTTGTTAGAGTAGAAACTAGAGAGGTAAAATGACCCAGGAACAACATTATCCTGAGGGACACCCTAAAAGAATTGAACAAGATTGTAACACCCCGGATGTAACTTTCCATATTTGTAACTCCAACTCTTGCCATTTTCGGCTATGTGCTATGGTATTCCCTTCGTGGTTGGGTTTTGTCTTTCGTTTTGCATTTTGTTCATGTCATGCATCTCATATCATGTCATCATGTGCATCTCGTTTGCATACGTGTTCGTCTCATGCATCTGAGCATTTTCCCCGTTGTCCGTTTTGCAATCCGACACTCCTACATGCACCGGCGCACCCCTCTTGTCTCTTTTCGTGAGCGGGTGTTAAACGTTCTCGTAATGGACCGAGGCTTGCCAAGTGGCCTTGGTACACCACCAGTAGACCACCTGTCAAGTTTCGTGCCATTTGGAGCTCGTTTGATACTCCAACGGTTAACCGCATAACCGCAAAGGCCTCTTTTGGGTTGCAGCCCAACACCTCTCCAAAACAGCCCAATAACCTATCTAAGTCACTTCCATGCTCTCCGTCGTCGGATCACGATCGTGTGGGCGAAAACTACACCCCGTTTGGAGTCTCCTAGCTCCCTCTACCTATAAATATGTGCACCCCTCCGAAATTTCCGGATCCCGAAACCCTAGCCTCGCTCCCTCTCCGCAGCCGGACACGTCCGGGCGGAGCCAGACGCGTCCGCTGTTGGGGAACGTTGCAGAAAACAAAAAAATTTCCTACGGTTTCACCAAGATCCATCTATGAGTTCATCTAGCAACGAGTCATTAGATGCATCTACGTACCTTGTAGATCGCGAGCGGAAGCGTTCAAAGAACGGGGATGATGTAGTCGAACACGACGTGATCCAAATCACCGGAGATCCTAGCACCGAACGGCTGGCACCTCCGCGTTCAACACACGTACGGAACAGCCACGTCTCCTCCTTCTTGATCCAGCAAGGGAGGGAGGAGAGGTTGAGGGAGATGGCACCAACAGCAGCACGACGGCGTGGTGTTGATGGAGCTGCAGTACTCCGGCAGAGCTTCGCTAAGCACTATGGAGGAGGAGGAGGTGTTGGAGAGGGAGAAGGAGGCAACCAAAGGCCAAGGTATGAAGTGCATCCTCTCCCCCTCTATATATAGGAGGGCCAAGGGGGGGTGGCCGGCCCTAGGAGATCCAATCTCCTAGGGGGCGGCGGCCAAGGGGGGTTTCCCTCCCCCCCAAGGCACCTAGGAGGTGCCTTCCCCTCCTAGGACTCTTCCCCCTTCAAACCCTAGGCGCATGGTCCTATGTGGGGCTGGTGCCCTTGGCCCATGTAGGCCAAGGCGCACCCCCTACAGCCCATGTGGCCCCCCGAGACAGGTGGACCCACCCGATGGACCCCCGGGACCCTTCCGGTGGTCCCGGTACAATACCAATAACCCCGAAACTTGTCCCGATGCCCGAAACAGGACTTCCCATATATAAATCTTTACCTCCGGACCATTCTGGAACTCCTCGTGACGTCCGGGATCTCATCCGGGACTCCGAACAACATTCGGGTTACTGCATATACATATCCCTACAACCCTAGTGTAACCGAACCTTAAGTGTGTAGACCCTATGGGTTCGGGAGACATGTAGACATGACCGAGATCACTCTCCGGTCAATAACCAATAGCGGGATCTGGATACCCATGTTGGCTCCCACATGCTCCATGATGATCTCATCGGATGAACCACGATGTCGAGGATTTAATCAACCCCGTATGCAATTCCCTTTGTCAATCGATATGTTACTTGCCCGAGATTCGATCGTCGGTATCCCAATACCTCGTTCAATCTCGTTACTGGCAAGTCACTTTACTCGTACCGTAATGCATGATCCCGTGACCAGACACTTGGTCACTTTGAGCTCATTATGAGATGCATTACCGAGTGGGCCCAGTGATATCTCTCCGTCATACGGAGTGACAAATCCCAGTCTCGATCCGTGTCAACCCAGCAGACACTTTCGGAGATACCTGTAATGCACCTTTATAGTCACCCAGTTACGTTGTGACGTTTGATACACCCAAAGCACTCCTACGGTATCCGGGAGTTACACGATCTCATGGTCAAAGGAAAAGATACTTGACATTAGAAAAGCTCTAGCAAACGAACTACACGATCTCACGCTATGCTTAGGATTGGGTCTTGTCCATCACATCATTATCCTAATGATGTGATCCCGTTATCAATGACATCCAATGTCCATAGCCAGGAAACCATGACTATCTATTGATCAACGAGCTAGTCAACTAGAGGCTCACTAGGGACATGTTGGTGTCTGTTATTCACACATGTATACGATTTCCGGATAATACAATTATAGCATGAATAAAGACAATTATCATGAACAAAGAAATATAATAATAATGCTTTTATTATTGCCTCTAGGGCATATTTCCAACAGTCTCCCACTTGCACTAGAGTCAATAATCTAGTTACATTGTGATGAATCGAACACCCATGGAATTCTGGTGTTGATCATGTTTTGCTCTAGGGAGAGGTTTAGTCAACGGATCCGCTACATTCAGGTCCGTATGTACTTTACAAATCTCTATGTCTCCATCTTGAACATTTTCACGAATGGAGTTGAAGCGACGCTTGATGTGCCTTGTCTTCTTGTGAAACCCGGGCTCCTTGGCAAGTGCAATAGCTCCAGTGTTGTCACAGAAGATCTTGATCGGCCCCGACGCATTGGGTATAACTCCTAGGTCGGTGATGAACTCCTTCACCCATATTGCTTCATGTGCTGCCTCCGAGGCTGCCATGTACTCCGCTTCACATGTAGATCCCGCCACGACGCTTTGCTTGCAACTGCACCAGCTTACTGCCCCACCATTCAAAATATACACGTATCCGGTTTGTGACTTAGAGTCATCCAGATCTGTGTCGAAGCTAGCGTCGACATAACCCTTTACGACGAGCTCTTCGTCACCTCCATAAACGAGGAACATTTCCTTAGTCCTTTTCAGGTACTTCAGGATATTCTTGACCGCTGTCCAGTGTTCCTTGCCGGGATTACTTTGGTACCTTCCTACCAAACTTACGGCAAGGTTTACATCAGGTCTGGTACACAGCATGGCATACATAATAGAACCTATGGCTGAGGCATAGGGGATGACACTCATCTCTTCTATATCTTCTGCCGTGGTCGGACATTGAGCTGAGCTCAATTTCACACCTTGCAAAACAGGCAAGAACCCTTTCTTGGACTGATCCATTTTGAACTTCTTCAAAATCTTATCAAGATATGTGCTTTGTGAAAGACCTATGAGGCGTCTCGATCTATCCCTATAGATCTTGATGCCTAATATATAAGCAGCTTCTCCAAGGTCCTTCATTGAAAAACTCTTATTCAAGTAGGCCTTAATGCTGTCCAAAAGTTCTATATCATTTCCCATCAAAAGTATGTCATCTACATATAGTATGAGAAATGCTATAGAGCTCCCACTCACTTTCTTGTAAACACAGGCTTCTCCATAAGTCTGTGAGAACCCAAACGCTTTGATCATCTCATCAAAACGAATGTTCCAACTCCGAGATGCTTGCACCAGCCCATTAATCGAGCGTTGGAGCTTGCACACCTTGTCAGCATTCTTAGGATCGACAAAACCTTCCGGCTGCATCATATACAATTCTTCCTTAAGGAAACCATTAAGGAATGCCGTTTTGACGTCCATTTGCCAAATTTCATAATCATAAAATGCGGAAATTGCTAACATGATTCGGACGGACTTCAGCTTCGCTACCGGTGAGAAAGTCTCATCGTAGTCAACCCCTTGAACTTGTCGATAACCCTTAGCGACAAGCCGAGCTTTATAGATGGTCACATTACCATCCGCGTCTGTCTTCTTCTTAAAGATCCATTTATTTTCTATGGCTCGCCGTTCTACGGGCAAGTCAGTCAAAGTCCATACTTCGTTTTCATACATGGATCCTATCTCGGATTTCATGGCTTCTAGCCATTTGTCGGAATCCGGGCCCGCCATCGCTTCTTCATAGTTCGAAGGTTCACTGTTGTCTAACAACATGATTTCCAAGACAGGGTTGCCGTACCACTCTGGTGCGGAACGTGTCCTTGTGGACCTTCAAATTTCAGTAGGAGCTTGATCAGAAGTATCTTGATCATCATCATTAACTTCCTCTCTAGTCGGTGCAGGCACCTCAGGAACATTTTCTTGAGTTGCGCCATTTTCCGGTTCAAGAGGTAATACTTCATCAAGCTCTACTTTCCTCCCACTTACTTCTTTCGAGAGAAACTCTTTCTCCAGAAAGGACCCATTCTTGGCAACAAAGATCTTGCCTTCGGATCTGAGGTAGAAGATATACCCAACAGTTTCTTTAGGGTATCCTATGAAGACGCATTTTTCCGATTTGGGTTCGAGCTTTTCAGGTTGAAGTTTCCTGACATAAGCATCGCATCCCCAAACTTTTAGAAACGACAGCTTAGGTTTCTTCCCAAACCATAATTCATACGGTGTCGTCTCAACGGATTTCGACGGTGCCCTATTTAAAGTGAATGCGGCAGTCTCTAAAGCATAGCCCCAAAAAGATAGTGGTAAATCGGCAAGAGACATCATAGATCGCACCATATCTAATAGAGTGCGATTACGACGTTCGGACACACCATTACGCTGAGGTGTTCTAGGCGGCGTGAGTTGTGAAACTATTCCACATTTTCTTAAGTGTGTACCGAACTCGTGACTCAAGTATTCTCCTCCACGATCTGATCGTAGAAACTTGATTTTCCTGTCACGTTGATTCTCAACTTCACTCTGAAATTCCTTGAACTTTTCAAAGGTATCAGACTTGTGTTTCATTAAGTATACATACCCATATCTACTCAAGTCATCAGTGAGGGTGAGAACATAACGATAGCCACCGCGAGCCTCAACACTCATTGGACCGCACACATCAGTATGTATGATTTCCAATAAGTTGGTTGCTCGCTCCATTGTTCCTGAGAATGGAGTCTTGGTCATTTCACCCATGAGGCATGGTTCGCACGTGTCAAATGATTCGTAATCAAGAGACTCTAAAAGTCCATCAGCATGGAGCTTCTTCATGCGTTTGACACCTATGTGACCAAGGCGGCAGTGCCACAAGTATGTGGGACTATCACTATCAATCTTACATCTTTTGGTACTTACACTATGAATATGTGTAGCATTACGCTCGAGATTCATAAAGAATAAACCATTAACCATCGGAGCATGACCATAAAACATATCTCTCATATAAATAGAACAACCATTATTCTCGGATTTAAATGAGTAGCCATCTCGAATTAAACGAGATCCTGATACAATGTTCATGCTCAAACTTGGCACAAAATAACAATTATTGAGGTTCAAAACTAATCCCGTAGGTAAATGTAGAGGTAGCGTGCCGACGGCGATCACATCGACCTTGGAACCATTCCCGACGCGCATCGTCACCTCGTCCTTCGCCAGTATCAGTTTATTCCGCAGCTCCTGCTGTGTGTTACAAATATGAGCAACGACACCGGTATCAAATACCCAGGAGTCACTACGATTACTGGTAAGGTACACATCAATTACATGTATATCAAATATACCTTTGGTTTTGCCGGCCTTCTTGTCCGCTAAGTATTTGGGGCAGTTCCGCTTCTAGTGACCACTTTCCTTGCAATAAAAGCACTCAGTCTCGGGCTTGGGTCCATTCTTTGGCTTCTTCCCGGCAGCTTGCTTGCTGGGCGCGGCAACTACCTTGCTGTCCTTCTTGAAGTTCTTTTTACCCTTGCCCTTCTTGAACTTAGTGGTTTTATTGACCATCAACACTTGATGTTCCTTCTTGACTTCTACCTCTGCTGATTTCAGCATAGCAAATACTTCAGGAATGGTCTTTTCCATCCCCTGCATATTGAAGTTCATCACAAAGCTCTTGTAGCTTGGTGGAAGCGACTTGAGGATTCTGTCAATGACCGCATCATCCGGGAGATTAACTCCCAGCTGAGTCAAGCGGTTATGTAACCCAGACATAGTGAGTATGTGCTCACTGACAGAACTATTTTCCTCCATCTTACAGCTGAAGAATTTGTCGGAGACTTCATATCTCTCGACCCCGGCATGAGCTTGGAAAACCATTTTCAGCTCTTCGAACATCTCATATGCTCCATGTCTCTCAAAACGCTTTTGGAGCCCCGGCTCTAGGCTGTAAAGCATGCCGCACTGAACGAGGGAGTAGTCATCGGAATGTGCCTACCAAGCGTTCATAACGTCTTGTTCTGCAGGGAGAACAGGTGCGTCACCCAGCGGTGCTTGTAGGACATAATCTTTCTTGGCAGCTATGAGGATGATCCTCAGGTTCCGGACCCAGTCCGTATAGTTGCTGCCATCGTCTTTCAGCTTGGTTTTCTCTAGGAACGCGTTGAAGTTGAGGACTACGTTGGCCATTTGATCTACAAGACATATTGTAAAACATTTAGACTAAGTTCATGATAATTAAGTTCATCTAATCAAATTATAATGAACTCCCACTCAGATTTGACATCCCTTTGGTCATCTAAGTGTTACACGATCCGAGTCGACTAGGCCGTGTCCGATCATCACGTGAGACGGACTAGTCATCGTCGGTGAACATTCTCATGTTGATCGTATCTTCCATACGACTCGTGTTCGACCTTTCCGTCTCCGTGTTCCGAGGCCATGTCTGTACATGCTAGGCTCGTCAAGTTAATCCTAAGTGTTTTCGCTGTGTAAAACTGTCTTACACCCGTTGTATGTGAACGTAAGAATCTATCACACCCGATCATCACGTGGTGCTTCGAAACGACGAACTGTAGCAACGGTGCACAGTTAGGGGAGAACACTTCTTGAAATTTTGTAAGGGATCATCTTATTTACTAGCGTCGTCCTAAGTAAACAAGATGCATAAAACATAATAAACATCACATGCAATTATATAAAGTAGTGACATCATATGGCCAATATCATATAGCTCCTTTGATCTTCATCTTCGGGGCTCCATGATCATCTTGTCACCGGCATGACAACATGATCTCCATCATCATGATCTCCATCATCGTGTCTTCATGAAGTTGTCACGCCAACGACTACTTCTACTTCTATGACTAACGCGTTTAGTAATAAAGTAAAGTAGTTTACATGGCGTTCTTCAATGACACGCAGGTCACACAAAAAATAAAGACAACTCCTATGGCTCCTGCCGGTTGTCATACTCATCGACATGCAAGTCGTGATTCCTATTACAATAGCATGAACATCTCATACATGACATATAGATCATTCATCATTCATCACAACTTTGGCCATATCATATCACAAAGCACTTGCTGCAAAAACAAGTTAGACGTCCTCTAATTGTTGTTTGCATGTTTTACGTGGCTGAAGTAGGGTTCTAGCAAGAACGTTTTCTTACCTACGTGAAACCACAACGTGACTTGTCAACTTCTATTTACCCTTCATAAGGACCCTTTTCATCGAATCCGCTTCAACTAAAGTAGGAGAGACAGACACCCGCCAGCCACCTTATGCAACTTGTGCATGTTAGTCGGTGGAACCGGTCTCACGTAAGCGTACGTGTAAGGTTGGTCCGGGCCGCTTCATCCCACAATACCGCTGAAGCAAGATAAGACTAGTAGCGGCAAGAAAGTTGACAAATCTACGCCCACAACAAATTGTGTTCTACTCGTGCAAGAGAACTACGCATAAACCTGGCTCTGATACCACTGTTGGGGAACGTTGCAGAAAACAAAAAATTTTCCTACGGTTTCACCAAGATCCATCTATGAGTTCATCTAGCAATGAGCCATTAGATGCATCTACGTACCTTGTAGATCGCGAGCGGAAGCGTTCAAAGAACAGGGATGATGTAGTCGAACACGACGTGATCCAAATCACCGGAGATCCTAGCACCGAACGAACGGCACCTCCGCGTTCAACACACGTACGGAACAACCACGTCTCCTCCTTCTTGATCCAGCAAGGGAGGGAGGAGAGGTTGAGGGAGATGGCACCAGCAGCAGCACGACGGCGTGGTGTTGATGGAGCTGCAGTACTCCGGCAGAGCTTAGGATTGGGTCTTGTCCATCACATCATTATCCTAATGATGTGATCCCGTTATCAATGACATCCAATGTCCATAGCCAGGAAACCATGACTATCTATTGATCAACGAGCTAGTCAACTAGAGGCTCACTAGGGACATGTTGGTGTCTGTTATTCACACATGTATTACGATTTCCGGATAATACAATTATAGCATGAATAAAGAAAATTATCATGAACAAAGAAATATAATAATAATGCTTTTATTATTGCCTCTAGGTCATATTTCCAACATCCGCCCCCGCGCCCCAGCCACTCAGGGCGCGCCATGTGCCGCCGCCGCTGCCCACCGCTGCCGGCCCACCCGAGCCCGGCTCGGGCCCCCGAAGCCCGTCCGCCGACGCGCCCGCTCGCGCGCCTCCGTGCCGCCGACCGCCAGGTCCCGCGCGTGCGCCGCCGCCCCGCCTCAGCGTCGCGCCGCCCGGCCGCCACCCGGTCGCCGCCGCCGCCCGTCCGCGCCGGTGGGCCCCGCCTCCGCCGCCAGGGGCGCCGGATCGGGCGAGGAGCGCCCAGATCCGGTCGGTACTCTCCTCCTCCGGCCGTCTTCCTTCCCTCCGGCACCAACTCCGAGAAAATCCGGCCTGCCTCGAAGTCTGCGCCTGGATCTAGATCTGGAATCTTAGGGTTGACCTCGTTTTTCTCTAAGTATACAATATTTCTTTGCCATATTCATCGCATCATATCTCTGCATCAGTAGCTCCGTTTCATGCGCATGATATATCAAAATGTTCATCAGGTTGTGCTCTTCATTTTTTTCTATTGCGCCATGTTCATTTGAGTTCATCTTGATGCCTAAATCTCTGATGCAAGAGTGCTATATAATGTTAGTTCCTGATTCTTAACAGTTTGTGGGCATTTGTCATTTTTGCTACAATTATTGTGTGCATCTTATGGGCATGAGCTCTACATGTGTTTTGTACTATGCATGCCATCTTTACAGGGGTGTATGCCATGTATTTTTGTGATCAATGTGGTGACTAGAACAAGCATGCAAACTAGGCTTCGTGATGTTGCTGATTTCAGTCCCTGTTCTGCTGTTATTTTTAGGCCATGTAAACTTGATGCTACAGAGAGATCCATGCATATTTTGAGATACTTCAGTAAGGATGTTTTGAACATATGGTTATGCTCTATCCATCCATGCCCCTGTTTGCAATTATGGAGTAGTCTAGCATGTCATTTTCTTGCTCTACTTTTGCTATAAAATGTTTCCTGGCAGATTGTTTACATGTTATTCAATTTTGCCAAGGTTGTTGTAGTTGATCCTTGCATGCTATAAACTTTTTCTTGCCATGTTTAGTTTCATGAACATGTATTCTTGCTGGGGCTATGCTTATCTTGTCATGCAATGACTTGTGGTGAGTGAATCGAGCTCGCAAAGATGCCTTCATAATGCTGTTGATGCCATGCTCTGTTCCCTGAACCTGTTAACGAAACTTGCTATGTTTACATGGGTGCAATCATATCTTCTGATCCTTTTTGGCTCATGGTCAGTAAGGGACTTTTGTTCTATGCTTTGAGCAGAACCATGCCGTGTCTTGTTTTGATAACATAAGTTCCTGTAGCATGTTGACTGCTTGCTCTGAACATTGCTACCTGATGCTGTTTATGCCATGTCCAAGCTGATATCTTTTGCATTTTTGCCATGCCTGTTTGAACTTGCTATTGTGTGATTTAGCCGTAGCTCAGTGTTCATTTTTTGTCAAGCATCTCTTGTAGATCACTGCCATGTGCTTTGTTGATATGTTGGGGTGCTGTAGCATAGTTTCTTGATGTATTCTAAGTGCTATCATGCTTTTAACCGCAGATTTGTGTCATTCTTGTTTTGCTTGCCATTTGCAAACCGTGCATCCGATTCCGGTGATCTTTATATCGATTTCAACCGAAATCATCTCATCTTTCCAGAGGCATACTTGGTTTGCCAAGTTGATGCCTTATTCATCATTTTCCTTCCGAAGCCCGCATATGCATTGCATATCACATCTCGCATATCATGCCATGTATTGCATCATGTTGCTTGTGCATTGCATCGTGATTTATTGTGGTTCCATTGCTTGTGTTCTTGCTTTGGGTAGAGCCGGGAGACCAGTACGTGAACGAGGAACCTGTTGAGTACGCTAACAAGGATCAAGCTTTCGACAACTCTGAGAACCTTGCAAGCAAGATGACCCTTCTTGCAACAAAACCACCATGCGGTTATGCCTCTAAGTCGTGCTTCGACACGTGGGAGATATAGCCGCATCATGGGCGTTACAAGTTGGTAATCAGAGCCATCCCCGACTTAGGAGCCCCCTGCTTGATTGATTGCTGGCGTTGTTGAGTCTAGAACAAAAAAAATGTTTTGAGTCTTAGGATTATATATATCGGAGAGTAGGATTCTTTTTACTCCTCAGTCCCTTCGTCGCTCTGGTGAGGTCTCCTGACGTAGAAGTTTTGACTCCTCTCTCCTCAAATTTCACTAAATTTTTTTTTAGGATCACGCGGGTATCTTGGAATCGTTCCGATGGTTTTGTGACGAGAACATTGTTCTTGGTGCCTCTTGACATTTAGGGGTTGTGGCAGTGTCCCGGGGAGTTGAGCTCCGAGGTGTTGTCGTCACAATTTTATCGTTGCAGTTCTGGAATACCTGAGTTTTGCCGACATCGAAAATCTCTTTTATGCAGTTGTTGGTGAGATAACCTCGACGTCACCCAGTACTGGGGAGTTCGGGAGTATTGCCATAACTCGTATAACGGATGCTTTTCGAAGGTTGAGGTACACGATTTCCGAAGGTTTCTTGGTTATGTGTTGACGGATGGATACGGCTGGATGTAGGGATTGTTAGTTTGGGTGAGATATATTGCTTCCCCTGTATCCCCAACACCTGATTGCATAACCAGAAAGTTTCGGGAGTTTATAGGTGGGATTCAAGTAGCTCTAGCATTTCTTCCCGCATATATTTGGTTTGTGATTGGGTAATCCTTACCACTTATTTGTTCCATTCGTACCTTGCTTTTTATTTTCTTTCATCAATCTCTTATCAAGTGGCTTCTCACCTTAATGGGCGTGATGTTTACTTTGGACTTCATTCGTTCATCCTTGTTCGAATGTTTATTGTGAAGACTACGTGTTGCAATTTCTATCCGTTGATTCAACTTGTCTATCTGTCTATGAAGATGCTAACTGATGTCACCCTCTTCAGGATGGCTCCGCCAACGCGTCAGAATCCGGAACGCAATGATGGGAGTCAGGCGAACCCTCCACCTCCACCTCCGCCTCCGGAGGCATGGCAAGCTTTGATGGCTACCACGAACGCCAACGCTCAGTTGTTGATTCAGCTGATGCAAGAGCGCAACCAAGGCCAAGGCAACCAGGGGAATCAAGGTCAAGGGCAGTTCAATCATCAGCCTCAGTTTCCTACCCTCAACCAGTTCCTTGCAAATCAGCCGAAGTCTTTCAGCTACTGTGCCGAGGCCACAGACGCCGACGATTGGCTCGTGGATATCAACAAGCATTTTGAATGCAGCAATGTCAGGCCTGAGGACTACGTCAAGTTCGCTTCTTTTCAGCTCAAGGACCAAGCAGCTGATTGGTTCCAGCAATACAAGGATTCTAGAGGAGGTCGAGTGATTACTTGGACTGATTTCTGTCAGGACTTTAAAGCTCACCACATTCCTACCAGTGTTGTTGAGAGCAAGCGTTAGGAGTTCCGCAATCTCAAGCAAGGAAACATGTCAGTGTACGAATACAACAAGCAGTTTCAGAAACTTGCTCGCTTTGCTAAACAAGACGTTCCTGATGAAAAGAGTATGATCTATCAATTCAGAGGTGGCCTTAGAGAGGATCTGTAGTTAGCTCTTGTTCTTGTTGAGCCTACTTAGTTTGATCAATTCTACCACATGGCCCTTAAGCAAGAAGGTGCTCAGCTCAAGTGTGAGGCTTCTAAGAAGAGAATCAGGGATGTAGTTCAGTCTTCTTCTTCCTCTCAAGTGGCAGCTAAGCAGCAAAAGTTCTACCTTCCTCCTCCTCCGTTTCGTCAGCCTTACCAGCAGAAGAACTCAGGTGGTCGTGGATCTTCCCACCCACCCAACCCAGGCTATCAGAACAAGTCTAATTCTCAAGCTCCAAGGTCAAATGCTCCGTATCATCGTCCGCTCTCAGAGGTGACTTGCAACAAGTGCCAGCAGAAAGGTCACTACGCGAACAAGTGCTTCAACCAAAGGCGCCTTCCTCCTCCTCCTCCTCCTGTGAGATCTTCAAGCAATGTAGTGGTCAAGCATAATCCCAAGTCTGCAAAGGTGAACATGATGAATGCAGCGCAAGCGAAGGATTCTTCTGATGTGATAATGGGTAATCTCTCAGTTAATGATATTCCTGCAAAAGTTTTATTTGATACTGGTGCATCGCATAGTTTCATCTCAAGACCTTTTTCATCTAAGCATGAGATGGTTTTTCAAGATTTGCCTAGACCGTTATCAGTTGTCTCTCCGGGTAAATTCATGAACGCAAGCTCCATGGTTCGGGATGTCTCTATCCAGATGGGCGACTATAGATTTCTGTCTTCTCCAATTGTTCTGGGTGACTCGGATATTGATCAAATTCTCGGGATGGACTGGCTTTCTCAGCATAAAGCTCAACTCGATTGTGCCGCCAGGGAGATTCAATTGACACACTCTTCTGAGGATGTTATCATCTATGCTGCTCGTGATGAAACCATTCGGATGTTTTCTCCCAATGAGAAGGGCGAGTTGGATGCTATCTCTCAGATTCCAGTCGTTTGTGAGTACCAAGATGTCTTTCCAGAAGAGCTTCCGGGTATGCCTCCTCATCGGCCAGTTGAATTCGTTATCGATCTAGAGCCTGGCACTGAACCCGTTTGCAAGCGTCCTTACAAGCTTGGACCCAAGGAGCTGAAGGAATTGAAGAAACAGCTCGATGAACAAGAGCGTCTGGGTTTGATCAGACCGAGTTCATCTCCATGGGGTTGTGGAGTTCTTTTTGTCCAGAAGAAGGATGGCACAGACCGACTGTGCGTCGATTACCGTCCATTGAATAAGAAGACAATCAAGAACAAGTATCCACTTCCCAACATTAATGAGCTTTTCGAGCAACTCAAAGGTGCTAAAGTATTCTCCAAGCTTAACCTTCATATGGGTTATCATCAGATTCACATTCGTGAACAAGATATTCCCAAGACATCATTCAGAACAAGCTTTGGTTCTTATGAATATACTGTCATGTCTTTCGGCCTTGTCAATGCTCCTCCAACATTCTATCGAATGAAGAACTTCATTTTCAACCCCTACACCAATGAATTCGTCTTGGTGTATCTCGATGATATTTTGGTCTTCTCCAAGAATAAGAAGGATCATGCCAAACATTTGCGATTGGTGCTCGACAAGCTCAGAGAGCATCAATTCTATGCGAAGTTTTCCAAATGTGAGTTTTGGCTTGATGACGTTCTTTATCTTGGTCACATGATCTCCACCAAGGGCATCGCTGTTAATCCCGAGAAGGTGTCTGCAATTGTGAATCGGGAACCTCCTCAGAACGTCAAGCAGCTCCACAGTTTTCTTGGTCTTGCAAGCTATTGCCGAAGATTCGTTGAGAATTTCTCTAAGATTGCAAAGCCTCTTTCCAACCTCCTCCAGAAGCATGTCAAGTATGTCTGGACGCCTGAGTGTGATGTTGCTTTCAACACCCTCAAAGAGAAGCTAGTCACAGCTCCTGTCTTGACTCCTCCTGATGAATCCAAGCCATTCGAAGTTTTCTGTGATGCTTCTCTTCAAGGTCTCGATGCCGTGTTAATGCAAGAGAAGAAAGTTGTGGCCTATACCTCTTGTCAGTTGAAGCCCAATGAAAAGAACTACCCCACTCATGATCTCGAGTTGGCGGCAGTTGTCCATGCATTGATAACATGGAGACATCTCTTGTTGGGAAGGAAAGTGGACATATTCACCGATCACAAGAGCCTCAAGTATATCTTCACTCAACCCAACCTCAACCTCAGGCAAACTCGATGGGTCGAAATGATTCAAGAGTACAATCCAAGTATTGAATATACTCCTGGCAAGGCGAATGTGATTGCAGATGCTTTGAGCAGGAAGGCTTATTGCAACAGGAAATTCTCAAGCCCTTCCAACCGGATCTTTGTGAAGCTTTACGCAAACTGAATCTTCAAGTTGTTCCTCAAGGCTTTCTTGCCAACCTCATAGTCTCTCCTACTTTGGAAGATCAAATTCGTGAGGCACAACTCCTGGATACCATGGTGAAAAAGGTGAAACGTGGTATCGACAAGGGCATTTCCAAATACAAGTGCTTCCACATTGATGACAAAGATACTCTTTTCTTCGAGGATCGAATTGTGGTTCCTAAAGGTGATCTGAGAAAAGTCATTATGAACGAGGCACACAATTACCTTCTATCCATTCATCCTGGAAGTACGAAGATGTACCATGACCTCAAGCAGTCGTATTGATGGACTCGAATGAAGCGAGAAATTGCTCAATTCGTGAATGAATGTGATGTCTGCAAAAGGGTGAAAGCAGAACACCAAAGACCAGCTGGTCTCCTCCAACCTCTTGCTATTCCGGAATGGAAGTTTGATCATATCGAGATGGACTTCATGACTGGATTTCCTAAGTCCAAGCGTGGGAATGATGCTATCTTCGTTGTCATTGACAAGCTTACTAAAGTGGCTCATTTCCTTCCTATCAAAGAATCTATCACAGCAGCTCAGTTGGCAGAGCTATACACCTCCAGGATTGTCTCCTTGCACGACATTCCACAATTGATTACTTTAAACCATCGTAGCATCTTCACCTCTAAGTTCTGGGACTCCTTTCAGAAGGCCATGGGCACCAACATTCATTTCAGCACAACTTTCCATCCTCAAACAAGTGGCCAAGTCGAGCGAGTCAATCAAATCCTTGAAGACATGCTCAGGGCTTGTGTCATTTCCTTCGGTATGAAGTGGGAAGATTGTCTTCCATATGCTGAGTTCTCCTACAATAACAGCTTCCAAGCGAGTTCGGGCAAGGCCCCATTCGAAATTCTTTATGGAAGAAAGTGCCGTACTCCTCTCAATTGGTCCGAAACAGGTGAACGCCAACTTCTTGGCAACGACTTGATCACAGAAGCCGAAGAAATGTGCAAAGTCATTCGTGAGAATCTCAAAGCCGCGCAATCACGCCAGAAGAGCTATTATGATGACAAGCACCATGATGTGGCTTTTGAAATCGGAGACAATGTCTACCTCCGCGTCTCTCCAATGAAAGGCACTCGTCACTTCGGTATCAAAGGGAAGCTTGCCCCTAGATACGTGGGTCATTTCAAGATCATTGGCAAAAGAGGCGATCTTGCCTATCAACTTGAGCTTCCGTCCAACTTCGCGGACGTGCACGATGTGTTTCATGTGTCACAGCTTCGCAAGTGCTTCAAGACTCCTGAGCGCACTATCAACTTCGAAGAAATTGACCTCCAAGAAGATCTCTCTTATCATGAGCACCCCGTTGCTATTCTTGAAGAAACCGAGTGCAAGACTCACAACAAGTCAATCAAATTCCTGAAAGTGAAGTGGTCACACCATTCCGACCGAGAAGCCACCTGGGAGCGTGAGGATCACCTCCGTTCCGAATATCCGGAGTTCTTTCAGTCCTAGATCTCGGGACGAGATCCTCTTGTAGTGGTGGAGTGTTGTAACACCCCGAATGTAACTTTCCATATTTTTAACTCCAACTCTTGCCATTTTCGGCTATGTGCTATGGTATTCCCTTCATGGTTGGGTTTTGTCTTTGGTTTTGCATTTTGTTCATGTCATGCATCTCATATCATGTCATCATGTGCATCTCGTTTGCATACGTGTTCATCTCATGCATCCGAGCATTTTCCCCGTTGTCCGTTTTGCAATCCGACACTCCTACATGCACTGGCGCACCCCTCTTGTATCTTTTCATGAGCGGGTGTTAAACATTCTCAGAATAGACCGAGGCTTGCCAAGTGGCCTTGGTACACCACCGGTAGACCACCTGTCAAGTTTCGTGCCATTTGGATCTCATATGATACTCCAACGGTTAACCGCATAACCGCAAAGGCCTCTTTTGGGTTGCAGCCCAACACCCCTCCAAAACAGACCAATAACCCATCTAAGTCACTTCCATGCTCTTCGTCGTCGGATCACGATCGTGTGGGCGAAAACTACACCCCATTTGGAGTCTCCTAGCTCCCTCTACCTATAAATATGTGCACCCCTCCGAAATTTCCGGATCCCGAAACCCTAGCCTCGCTCCCTCTCCACCGCCGAACATGTCCGGGCGGAGCCGGACGCGTCCGCCCCCGCGCCCCAGCCACTCAGGGCGCGCCACGTGCCGCCGCCGCCGCCCACCGCCGCCGGCCCGCCCGAGCCCGGGTCGGGCCCCCGAAGCCCGTCCGCCGCCGCGCCCGCTCGCGCGCCTCCGTGCCGCCGACCGCCCGGTCCCGCGCGTGTGCCGCCGCCCCGCCTCGGTGTCGCGCCACCCGGCCGCCGCCCCGCCGCCCGGCCGCCGCCCGGTCGCTGCCGCCGCCCGTCCTCATCGGCCGGCCCCGCCTCCGCCGCTAGGGGCGCCGGATCCGGCGAGGAGCGCCCAGATCCGGTCGGCCCTCTCCTCCTCCGGCCGTCTTCCTCCCCTCCGGCACCAACTCCGGCGGAACTCCGGCCTACCTCGAAGTCCACGCCCGGATCCAGATTTGGAATCTTAGGGTTGACCTCGTTTTTCTCCAAGTCTGCAGTATTTTTATGCCATATTCATCGCTTCATATCTCTGCTTCCGTTACTCCGTTTCATGCACATGATATATCAAAATGTTCATCAGGTTGTGCTCTTCATTTTGTTCCATTCCGCCATGTTCATTTGAGTTCATCTTGATGCCTAAATCTCTGATGCAATAGTGCTATATAATGTTAGTTCCTGATTCTTAACAGTTTGTGGGCATTTGTCATTTTTGCTACAATTATTGTGTGCATCTTATGGGCATGAGCTCTACATGTGTTTTGTACTATGCCATGCCATCTTTACAGGGGTGGATGCCATGTATTTTTGTGATCAATGTGGTGACTAGAACAAGCATGCAAACTAGGCTTCGTGATGTTGCTGATTTCAGTCCCCGTTCTGCTGTTATTTTTAGGCCATGTAAACTTGATGCTACAGAGAGATCCATGCATATTTTGAGATACTTCAGTAAGGATGTTTTGAACATATGGTTATGCTATATCCATCCATGCCCCTGTTTGAAATTATGGAGTAGCCTAGCATGTCATTTTCTTGCCCTACTTTTGCTATAAAATGTTTCCTGGCAGATTGTTTACATGTTATTCAAATTTGCCAAGGTTGTTGTAGTTGATCCTTGCATGCTATAAACTTGTTCTTGCCATGTTTAGTTTCATGAACATGTATTCTTGCTGGGGCTATGCTTATCTTGTTATGCAATGACTTGTGGTGAGTGAATCGAGCTCGCAAAGATGCCTTCATAATGCTGTTGATGCCATGCTCTGTTTCCTGAACCTGTTAACGAAACTTGCTATGTTTACATGGGTGCAATCATATCTACTGATCCTTTTTGGCTCATGGTCGGTAAGGGACTTTTGTTCTATGCTTTGAGTAGAATCATGCCGTGTCTTGTTTTGATAACATAAGTTCCTGTAGCATGTTGATTGCTTGCTCTGAACATTGCTACCTGATGCTGTTTATGCCATGTCCAAGCTGATATCTTTTGCATTTTTGCCATGCCTGTTTGAACCTGCTATTGTGTGATTTAGCCGTAGCTCAGTGTTCATCTTTTGTCAAGCATCTCTTGTAGATCACTGCCATGTGCTTTGTTGATATGTTGGGGTGCTTTAGCATAATTTTTGATGTATTCTAAGTGCTATCATGCTGTTAACCGCAGATTTGTGTCATTCTTGTTTTGCTTGCCATTTGCAAACCGTGCATCCGATTCCGGTGATCTTTATATCGATTTCAACCGAAATCATCTCATCTTTCCAGAGGCATACTTGGTTTGCCAAGTTGATGCCTTGTTCATCATTTTCCTTCCGGAGCCCGCATATGCATTGCATATCACATCTCGCATATCATGCCATGTATTGCATCATGTTGCTTGTGCATTGCACCGTGATTTATTGTGGTTCAATTGCTTGTGTTCTTGCTTTGGGTAGAGCCGGGAGACGAGTACGTGAATGAGGAACCTGTTGAGTACGTTAACGAGGATCAAGCTTTCGACAACTCTGAGAACCTTGCAAGAAAGATGACCCTTCTTGCGACAAAACCACCATGCGGTTATGCCTCTAAGTCATGCTTCGACACGTGGGAGATATAGCCGCATCGTGGGCGTTACAAGTTGGTAATCAGAGCCATCCTCGACTTAGGAGCCCCCTGCTTGATTGATTGCTGGCGTTGTTGAGTCTAGAACAAAAAAAATGTTTTGAGTCTTAGGATTATATATATCGGAGAGTAGGATTCTTTTTACTCCTCAGTCCCTTCGTCGCTCTGGTGAGGTCTCCTAACGTAGAAGTTTTGACTCTTCTCTCCTCAAATTTCACTAAAAAAAAATTTTAGGATCACGCGGGTATCTTGGAATCGTTCCGATGGTTTTGTGACGAGAACATTGTTCTTGGTGCCTCCTGACATTTAGGGGTTGTGGTAGTGTCCCGGGGAGTTGAGCTCCGAGGTGTTGTCGTCACAATTTTATCATTGCAGTTCTGGAATACCTGAGTTTTGCCGACATCGAAAATCTCTTTTATGCAGTTGTTGGTGAGATAACCTCGACGTCACCCAGTACTGGGGAGTTCGGGAGTATTGCCATAACTCGTATAACGGATGCTTTTCGAAGGATGAGGTACACGATTTCCGAAGGTTTCTTGGTTATGTGTTGACGGATGGATACGGCTGGATGTAGGGATTGTTAGTTTGGGTGAGATATATTTCTTCCCCTGTATCCCCAACACCTGATTGCATAACCAGAAAGTTTCGGGAGTTTATAGGTGGGATTCAAGTAGCTCTAGCATTTCTTCCCGCAGATATTTGGTTTGTGATTGGGTAATCCTTACCACTTATTTGTTCCACTTTGTTGCTAGAAAACATGGTAAAGAAAGAGAACCATGGGTACAAAAACCCATGCCCTTTCCACCTAAAGCAACTAAGAAAAAGGATTATGAAGATTTGAACGCTTTGCTGAATTGCTTCGGCCAGTCTTTTTGCGTACTCGCTTGACTGATATTTTCAATATGGCCCCTTATGCAAAGTACATGAAAGACATCATCACTAATAAGAGAAAAATACATGAATCCACCATGCTTGCTAATTATTCTTTTAAGGATGGAGTACCTAAAAAAACTTGGAGATTCGGGAATACCAACTATACCTTGCTCCATAAAAAGAAAATATGTCAAAACTGCTTTGTGTGATTTAGGAGCTCGTGTTAGTGTTATACCTTTCTCCTTATATAAAAGACTTGATTTGAATAAACTCACACCTGCTAAAATATCTTTGCAAATGGTTGACAAATCAACTGCCATACCTATTGGTATTTGTGAGGATGTGCCTGTTGTTGTTGCAAATGTTACTATCTTAACTGACTTTGTTATACGTGAGATGCCACTAGTACAGCGAGGTGCTATACACATGGTTTTTAACCCCTTTCCGCGATGACATTTGGAACCATTGCCAAGTGAGTGTGGGCGATAGGGGGGTCCTTCCCACACAACTCAGAAACTGTCGGGGATATGGAGCCATGATCCAAAGGCCTTGCAAAATATAATCGTGTGCGATGTGGCACACACTAAATTACTTGCACATGTGGGGTCGGTGATTAAACTTTTCTAATGACCTAGTGAAACCAAACGGTGTGTCGTAATGAACTGTTTGGGAAACATTATGTAGGGCACACGGGCCAACATATGAACTCTGTGCGATATGTGCCCCATCGCACACGAGTTTTCTGCGGAACTCATCTGCTATGCAAGACTCCATTGCACACGTTTCCCAACAATTACCGTGTGTGATAATTTTCTATCACAAACGGTTCAGGAGCCCCTTCGCACACATACAAGTGCTGCAGATCATTTGTGATTTGTTGTGTATCACCAACGGTTGCGGCAAGAATGATGTGTGCTTTTCGTTTGGGATCCCACACGTTTCCTGAAAAATTTATGACTGGGATTGTATTTTAGGGCAAGGTTTACTCCAAGCTCTCGTGTGCGGCAACTTGATATCACAAGCGGCTCTAGAGACCTTACACACATGTAGTAGCGCTGCAAATCGTTTGCAATCTGTTGTGTATCACCGACGGTTCCGCTATGATTGACGTATGCTTTCTGATGTGATCGCACACACTCATTTAGTTGAACCGTGTGCGGAGCAATTGCCAGGTTAAAATAAAAATATCCCATTTTGAATCGGCATGCAAAAAGCAAATTCGCCACAATATTCAATTGAACAAATAGTGTCCACATGAAGAACATTCATCAGATTTCGCAGCAATTGCAATTGAACATATGGTAGCTAAATTCCAATAATTTGTCCACACATATATGCATTACATAATTAATCATAGTGTACGAAATACAAAGACCTCATCAGATGGAAAACCATGGATCCATGCATATATGTTTAGTGGCTAACTCTTACTCAATGTTTCAGGAGAACGCATGCTGAAATCTTCATTATCACCAGTGGGATTGATGTAGTGATTCAGGAAGAAGTCGTTGATAAATCTCTGAACCATCAGCAATCCACCAGCAGGGAGCGGTTCAGGGGTCCTTGGTTCTAAGATGAGCTGCAGTATTTTTAAGATCAGAATGTGCCATATGAGTGGAGTAGAAGATATTAATTAAGATAGACTTACTAGTACTAATTCGCGAGGATCTTCACAACTATCAAGAGATTTGCAGATGGAGATCATGTGTCTGCAAACATAGTATCCACAAAGGTTGGTCCTTGCTTGTTGCTGAGGACATTGAAATTTTTTGTACAGAATTAGTCATGTATTTGTCCTGTTAGGAACAACCTAACCGGTGTTAGATGTATTTTGTTTTCTTTGGACAGAAATAGAAAGAGGTTTATTTAGAAGCTTGAACATTTGACTAGCGTAAGAAAACGTATTTGTAGACTATTGGATAACTATTCTGAAAATAACTGATTTCAGTGTGTTACCAGAGAAACGATCTCGTGCTGCAGAGGTAGTTCCCTCTTGAACAGGTTCCCTGGTTCAGTTTTCCACAATGCGAGCACACTGCAAATGAAGATGAATTTTGACAACAATTATTGAACTAGATATGAATGCAAATTAATTTCAACATCATAGAATTCAATACATATCCATCAATTGCTGAAGATGCGTCAGGTCCTGAGCGTTTGTTGACTCTCTGAGAGAATCCATGTAGTAAACTGTGTTCTTGTTTGTAACAATGAATGCCAATATCCAGTGATTGCTACATATTAAGAAATCCATGAACTTACGAACTATGTTGAAATCTGAAAGACAATCAGTGTATGCGTGGTTGTTTACTTGACTTACCGTTCATGATATGGCCAGAGAAATGATTCTGCATGGAACGTGTGTTCGAAGATACGGACGATCATGTTAATGGCCCAGTCCCATAGTCTTACCATCTAATGTTGTGCCATTTGCTAATGCAGGATCTATGAAATATATACTCTCCCTTTTTCTTCTCTATGCATTCAATCCCCTGAGTGGAATAAAATGCAATTAGCTGTTTATCATTTACAACCTTGTATGGAGAAGTTGATCAGAGTTTGTTTAGTACTTACAAAATCAGGCATCTAACAAGAGTGGCATCGAGCTCGTTGAAGTTAAACAAGAGATGTAAGTCCTCGAAACTCACATTGATGGAACCAACATCGTGTCGGAAATGATCTCTGTTGTAGTGGACTAGCGGACCATGATGACCTGCTGACATTTGATCCATGCAATATTCATGTAACTCAGGGCAACTGGAGCTGCACTCATCAAAGTATTCGCCAACAAGAAAGGGTTGGCCATGGATGTAATTGCGTGCTTCAAGTACGTCTGCTTTATTTTCAACAAGTTGCAAATCTATTTCTTCATCATCCATGCCGTCAGAAATAATATTACTCCTGGATTCGAACAACATGCTGTTAATTTGGTTCTGGGCGATGAGTGCTTTAAGTAAAAGGCAATCGTCTCTTTCCTCTTCGCTCTCCCGCTGCGCTTACTTGTGGGTGCAACCTTTTTGGCTGCTTCCTTCTTGGTACTCGAAGCATTTATGGCAGAACGTCTGGTTGGCTGCAACATGGACTGGCGAGCAGACGATGAAGCTTCAACGGACTGCTTAGCAGACGGTTTATCTATGCCGGACTGCTGGGCTATAGGAGCAGAGGCATCAGACTGCTGACCATGTGTTGAAGCTATGTTGGATTTCTGCACAGGTGGTGCGAACTTGTCGGTGTGCTGAGAAGGCTGTGCCAACGCGTAGGTTTGCAGCAGGAAGTGCTGACGCATTGGTATGCTGATCACGAAGCTGTAGATGGACGGACTATTGAGCAGTCGGTTTTGGACCTACAGACTGCTTAGCAGGCGGTTCCGAAGCATCAGACTGCTTAGCAATCTGCTCCACCAGGTTGGTCTAGCGAGCATGTGTTGTAGCTGGGTCCCCCCCCCCGCTGCTTCAGCGGCCGGCATCTGAACCGGTGTTGCATCTTTAGCACTTGTAGGCCTTGCCACTGTCTGCTCTAGGGCGGAGGATGACATGGCCTATACGGCACAAAGTTGGGCCGGCTGATCACAGGTTGATGCATCAGCCGTCGGATTACGAGTATTAGGTTCTTTGGGGGAAGCACGCAAGAGCTGCTGTGGCAAGGAGAGCGTCACCGGTTGAGGGGTGACATTGGTTGCTCTTAGCGGGGCTTCAGGGATCTCATCGATGAACTCTATTTCCTTTCGTGGCCACTGGATGTGATGTAACAGTGTTTCTCCCAAGGTCCTTTGCTCATCAAAGTCTCCTAGGACATTCTTCAGGGCAAATTCATTGAATCCAGGCTTTACTTCAGTCATGTAGCACTTCACACAGCCAGGCTTCAATGGCACATTGTCCAACAAGAGGCCCTCTTCCAAGAAGGGTGGGCAAACCCAGGTTGTTGAACATTTTAATGCACCTTCATAATGTGTAAGCACGCCCTTCATCCCGTCTTTTTTCCAGATAGATCAGATATAGCATCATCACGAGCAGCCGCAATCTCAGTATCGTTGGGGTCAGCTGATGCACAGCTACTCTTGTGCGGTGTTGTTGCGCAATATGCAGTATCCTCCATGCCTGTCTCCCCTCCCATCTGCTGGCTATCTATCAGTGTTAGAGTCTTCTGCATCATCATTGACTCCTCAATATCCTTTCGAATAGCCGGATTGTCGTGGGAAACCACGACCACCTATGGGACACAGGGCCCCTTGCTGGTTCGGCAGGAGGGATATCATGTTGCACAAAGAGCAGAGGAGCATGGGGTAGCACGACAGAGATCACACAAGCAATTTTACCCAGGTTCTGGCCGCCGCGAGGTGTAAAAACCTACTCCTGCTTTTGTGGATTGATGGTGGAAGAATGGTGGTGGACCATAGTACACTTGCCCGGCAGGGGCGGCAGTGGCTACACGCGTATGAGTGTGTAGGTGTCCAACTTTCCAACCCTTTCTATGATTGCCACAAGCCTCCTTTTATAGGTTAAGGGGTCACCATAATGGCAAATCAGTCATTATGCATTGAAAAGATATTAAACAGTGCTATCATACCTTGCTCTGTAGGCTAACAAAGCGCATTAAATGCGCCGCTCAATGTCACACCATTGCTCGTCCGGCAAGCCTTGTCGGGCTATTTTACCAGCTTCATGCCTGCTTGCTTGACACTTTGCAGGACGAGTGTCATCTGTATGTTTTCCCGTAGAAAGAGGCTGCCACGTGGTGAATGACAGCTGCCACTTAATGACTTTGCGGCTTGACACCGCACTGATTGACGATGTGGGTTGTGGTGGAGTGGTTGGTAAGGTGTTTCTTGCCTCCGCGAGTCCCGACAGGCCCTGCCGGGACGTCTTGGATGTTCTCTTCCGAGGGTGGCTTCGCCCTTGCCAAGCTCGTTTGCCCGGCAAGGGAGGCTTTTCTCCTGGTGGTATCTCACTTCTCTGGATTGATCTTGGTCCTCTTGTTTTGCATGCTGGTACTTCGAAGATCTTTGTCTCTTGTGCTCTAGCATGGCCTGTGTCCGTGTTCTGGATACGGGGGTACCCAGACTTGCCTGCCTGCGGCCCACTGCGTGGCTCCATCGACGGCCTAGTATGGCCTAGCTTTAGCATCGACAACTCAAGACCCTCACGAGGGGCCAAGCCTTGCGAGGCGGACAACACTAAGACATCCAAGGGGATCGGCCTCCTCCGGCTGGCTCCCGAGGAGCGGAGACTTCTATGCAAGGTGCACCTCACGAGGCTCAGCTGACATGAGCCATGACGACCAAGGCCAGGCAGGCGCCTGGCAGGCGCTAGGCAGGCGCCAGCGGGCGCAGAGTACCAGTTTCCCCTTTGGTGCAAAGGAGGCAAGCAACAGACGCGGACTCCCGAGGAACCATCCAAAGGTTGCCATTTTGGTTCAACAAGACCAAGACCGCGAGGACGGCAGGACGGAGGTCATCACCGAGCCCACCACAGCGTTATGACCAGAGGCTTTTGCAGGCGAAGACCACTTTAGTCAGGATAGGTTGTACTTCTTGTCCCCCTTCAAATCTGGCCGTTGTGGGATCCCTTCCCGCGAACATTTGGGAAGAGGACTAAGGCCACTATAAATAGGACTTAGCCACCACCATAGAAAGGGACAGATCCGAACGGAGTGAAGCCATTCCTCCTTTACTAGCTCTCTTGAGCTCAAGAACACCTCACCTCCTGAGGCTGTTCATCCACTGTACTAGTTCATCCTTAGCCCCTCAAGGCAATCCACCACAAAGCTGGAGTAGGGTATTACACTACAAGGTGGATCAAACCAGGATAAACAGTTGTCTCTATCTGTCCCTTTGAGCTCAACGCGCTAGGCTGTGAGGATCGCGAGTAGGCAGGCTGGGTAGGTTAAGATCTCCGCACGCACCCTAGAGTTCAAACCTCTCAAGGGTTTGTGGAACCCGAAATCTGACATTTGGCGCGCTAGGTAGGGGTGCGTCAGATATTCTCTTCCATTGATCGATCCACCGCTACTCCGACGCTTCCATGGCTGACGCACGTCGGGCTCGCGCTGAGCACCGGGCAGCGGTCGCCACCCGCGTCGCTCAGACGGCATCGGCGGGCGATGGTTGTCCTTGTCGTCCTCCTCACTAGCGGCCAACCCCGCCACGGGCCCTGCTTGCCACGAGCAGCAAGCTTCATCACTGCACCCCTCCGTACGCCGTGACGGGCACACCGCCACCCCATCGCTGACTCCGGCCGCTTCGTCCTCCCATGCACGTTGCGGTACAGCGAAAGCGTAGGCTGCTCTGCTCATGGTGTGGGAGATCCTTTGCTACCACCCAGTCGACGACTTCTATGAGGAGTGGCTCAAGCGCATCACCGAGCTTGGCAGCGCCGCCGAAGACTCTGCTGCGCCGGCCCGTTCACTGCCTCAGCAGCCACATGCCGCGAGCGATGTGGCTCACGGGGCGCCTCCACCACCTCCAGCTCAGGGCGCCATCGTCGAGCCAAGGCGGGCAGCACCACGACGTGACCCGCAGTGTCAGGCACCTGCGTGTGAAGAAGCGAGCTGTCAACTGGTGCAGCGGCCCCAAGAAGATGCACGTGTGCTTCCAGCTCCTCCGCGTCAAGACCGTGAGCCGCCTGTGGTGATGGCGCGCATGAGCACCAAGATCAGGCTCCACCTCCCCGACGGGCTCTCGTGACCACAGCAGGATGTCGTGCGTTCACCCCGGAGCTGCGCAACATCGTCTGCCCGGGCAGGTTCAAGCCTGACCTGCCCCCGCGCTACGACGGCACCGCCGAGTTCTTGCAGCTCTACGAACTGAGCATCGAGGCGGCCAGCACCGACAAGAAGATCATGGCAAGCTGGTTCCCCATGGCCCTCAAGGATGGAGTGCGCTCTTGGCTCCTTAACCTCTATGGGGTCTGTATCTTCCTAGGACGAGATGCACGACCGCTTCATCGCCAACTTCCAGGGCACTCACGACCGCCCGCCGGCCGTGGGTGACCTACAACGCATCAAGCAGCAGTCAGGAGCGACCCTGCAGAAATACATCTAGCGCTTCAACAATGTTTGCCTCAAGATCCCCAAGGTGTCGGACAAGGCCATCATCTCAGTGTTTACTGATGGTGTCCGTGACATCAAGATGAAGGACGAGCTATCCATACATGAAGACCTCTGCACAACCCTGGAGATGTTCAACATGGTGAACAAATGCGCGAGGGCTGAGGAGGGACGCCTCTCCCTCCCCAAGCTCCCCGATGCCGACCCAGAAGACAAGAAGGCCCAGGCCAAGGACATGAAGCGCAAGGGGCCGGCTGTACTTGTAGCCGAGCTGGAGATGAAGCGCGGCTGCGATCACCCTGAGTCATCCAAGAGCAGCCGTCCACTCTGCGTCTTCCACAACATGCACAGCCACAACACCAATGACTGCCAGGAGCTCAGAGCCCTCCGCGACGGGCGCCTCGGTCGACGCCCCGAGCACAATGGTCGAGGCTACGGTCATGGAGGTGGCCAAGGTGGAGGACATTGGGAAGGCCGCGACCATTGCCAGGAGTGGCACGACCAGCCTCGAGAGGACCGCTAGCAGGGCCAGCCTTGCGAGGGTGCGTGGAGGGACCAGCCTCGCGAGGATCGGCCTCAAGGCAACGCTGGTCTCCCTCCGCTGCCTCCACCGCCAAGAAGGAACAAAGACCACCACCAGGACAAGGGGGCTAGTGGCTTCCAGGAGCCTCGTGCCATCGCCTACATCTTGGGAGGTTCCCAGGCCCCAGCCTCTCACCGCATCTTCAAGCAGTTCGCGCGCGAGGTGAACGCAGCGCTCCCCAAGCTCGAAGCGAGACGCCTGCTCAGGTGGTCCAAGTACACCATCATCTTCAACTCCTCCGACCAGATCAAGTGCGCGGCCACATCTAGCGCGCTCCCAATGCTCTGCTCACCCATCATCAGCAATTGCTCGTCACCAAGACCCTCATCGATGGCAGAGCAGGGCTCAATGTTCTCTCGGTCCAGACGTTCAACAAGCTCCAAGTGCCATACCACCAGCTTCATCCTACCAAGCCCTTCTCAGGAGTGACTGATGGCCCCACGCATCCGATAGGGCAAGTTCGCCTCCCTGTCGCCTTCGGCAAGCGCGACAACTACCACACCGAGCTCATTGACTTCGACATCGCCGACATTCGCCTGCCATACAACGCCATCCTCGGGTACCCAGCACTGGCCAAGTTCATGGCGACGATGCACCATGGCTACAACGTCCTCAAGATGCCAGGGAGCGGCTGCATCATCTCGGTTGCCTGCGAGGAAAAGGACGCGGTGTGCTCTCCCGAGTGCGCCTACCAAGCTGCAGCGATCGAGAACCCTGAAGAAGAGGGTGATGTCCTCCCTCCTGAGGTCGCCCCAAAGACAAATAAACCGCTCCTGGGCCAGGGATCTCGTGAGGAGGCATCACCCGACAGTGTCGCATTGAGCCTCGCATCCGTGGATGGGGCGCCTTCACCTATCACATAGGAAGGCGCGCCCGGCGCCCCTCTCAGGCTAGGCTTGGGGGCTCTCCTCTGGAGGGCCTCAGACCTAGCCAACGTCATGAGGGAGGCGCTCGGGCACCATGTGGAGGCATGCTTCAGCGCCCGCTTCCCAGGAGAAGGCACAGGGTGTGAGGCGCCAGGCGCTCAGGAATTCATCAGCAAGGTAGTCAAGTAGATTTAGGAGGCAAGGGCTCTGCAGGGCAATCGCCACCCACCGCCGGGCATGGCTCCTTGCCCTGGAGAGGGGAAGGAGTTCCGCGTCTGTATCGACATCCTAGGGCTCAACAGGGCCGCATCTCGGCAGCTCTTCTGGCCGTCCCGTGTCGGCCGATGCGAGGGTCCCCCTCACAGCTATGTTTGCATGCCCTTTGGCCTGCTGAACACGGCTGTTGAATTTCAGCGCCGCATGCGGGATGTCCTAGCGGCTCGGGAGGCTAGGCACCAGGCGATCCTGGCGGAGATGGAGATGGATCCCAGGAGTCCACCAGGCCCCCAGAGCCTCCCGAGGCTCAGGGCCAAGGCGGGTCATGAGGAATGACTTCAGCAGCGCGCATCTTCTGCTACCCTGACATCTCTTCAGCAATGGTGCCAGGTGACATCTTTTAGTTCATTCAGTTTGGGAGCGCCCCTCGGGCTACACTATCCCAAAGTCACATGGGTCCGTCCCTGCAACATGTATCCCTTTTGCATCTATCAGAACTAGTTTACCTTCCTATATGAGTTACCTTAAAATTATCAATTGCCTGTCTGTCTCTTCGTCACCAAGAACGTCTCACGCCCTTGTGAGTCCACCCACGACCGCCTCATGATTAAGGACTGGCACGGTGTCTGTGCTCGGGTCCGTCCCTGTAGCATCACTAAACCCAAGAGGCTGAGCTCTGGCTCACGGACCAGCTCCCATGTACGTCACCTCCCATGGCCCTTGGTGTCTTGTTCTCGCATTTGCTAATCACGGGCAGATGAGTAAGGGTGCGCGACCTGGTGCCTCGTCACCATGGGAGCCGCACGCCGGTTGTTTTTCTTTAGGACCTTTGCATGAGAAGACTGGGCATGGCGTTTGTAATCAGGTCCGTCCCTGCAGTGTCGATAAACCCAACGGCTGAGCTCTGTCTGGCGGGCCAGCCCCGTTCACGTCACCTCCTGGGGTCGTTGGTGTCTGGCCTTCTCATGCAATAACCTCAGGAGAGTCATTCGATGTAGGTTGCCTAACCATCTTGTAGGACTGACACAAGTGTTCACGACCAAATCCAGGCACAACCCGCCTTGAGGTAGGGCCTTGTGAGTCCCACACTGGCTCATGAGTGCCCATACACACCTCCTCTAGCCCTACCGTGCAAGCCACGTGTCAGGGCAGGGCTGTACACGCCCCGGGGGCTCTCCTCAGAGGGATCCCCCTCCCACACACCAGTGGAAGCACCATGCTCCGTGCTGGCAGTCGACACTACCGAGGAGCGGCTGTGCCCATGTAAGATAGGAAGCGCCATGCTCCGCACTGATGATAAACAACCGAGGGTAGCCTCGCGACTGCAGCAACCTCAGAGAGCCTCCAGGCTCAGTACTTAGCCTCACTGCGCTGCTCTCCCTCGGGAGGGTAGCGTGAGGGGGCTGGGTACGGGGGCTACGCTCAGGCCACACCTGGCGTACGCCACCCTACCAGGTCCCATGGACCTGGTCTTCGTGCACCCCACCCGAGCGAGAGCTCGGCAAGGAAAGGTATGATGCCCTGTTCGTACGTCAAGGAGGACTCTTGAGCACCATGTCTCAGGAGCCTAATTGGCCACATAGCCCCTTACCCCCTGACCTTGCCTTGGCGATCCGGACGACCCAGCGGTGGCTGAGGTACGCGCGGGGCCAGGCCCTGCCGACGCAGAACACCAAGGACTAACTCCCGTCCCTCCCTTCCCAAGCCGTTCGTACATCAAGGGGGACTCCTGAGCATCGCATCTTAGGAGCCTAACTGGCCGCGTGGCCCCTCACCCCTTGGTCTCGTCCTGGCGATCCAAACGACCCAACAGCGGCTGAGGTATGCGTGGGGCCGGGCCCTGCTGAGGGAGTCCTGGACTAAGGGGTCCTTGGATAGCCGGACTGTATACTTGGTCCGGACTATTGGACTATGAAGATACAAGGTAGAAGACTTCATCCGGTGTCCGGATGGGACTCTCCTTTGCGTGGAAGGCAAGCTTGGTGATTCGGATATGTAGATTCCTTTCTCTGTAACCGACTTTGTACAACCCTAGCCCCCCGGTGTCTATATAAACTGGAGGGTTTAGACTTCTAGGGTTTAGCCACAACAATCATAACCTCATAGGCTAGGCTTCTAGGGTTTAGCCATTATGATCTCGTGGTAGATCAACTCTTGTAATACTCATATTCACCAAGATCAATCAAGCGGGAAGTAGGGTATTACTTCCATAGAGAGGGCCCGAACCTGGGTAAACATTGTGTCCCCCGCCTCCTGTTATCATTAGCCTTAGACGCACAATTCGGGACCCCCAACCCGAGATCCGCCGGTTTTGACACCGACAACTGCTGACGCAGAACGCCAAGGCTTGCCCTCACACCTCCTTTCCCAAGTTGTTCGCACGTCAAGGGGGACTCCTGAGCATCATGTCTCAGGAGATAAACTCGCCATTAATACGTCTCTATCGTATCTACTTTTCCAAACACTTTTGCCCTTGTTTTGGACTCTAACTTGCATGATTTGAATGGAACTAACCCGGTCTGACGCTGTTTTTAGCAGAACTGCCATGGTGTTATTTTTGTGCAAAAATAAGTTCTCGGAATGACCTGAAAATCCATGGAGCAACTTTTCAGAATTAATATAAAATACTAGTGAAAGAAATAGTGCCAGGGGGCCCACACCCTGTCCACGGGGGTGGGGGCGCGCCCCCTCCCCTCGGGCGCGCCCCCTGCCTCGTGGGCCCCCTGGACGTCCACCGACCTCAACTCCAACTCCATATATTTGCTTTCGCAGAGAAAAAACTAGAGAGAAAGTTTCATTGCGTTTTACGATACGGAGCCACCGCCAAGCCCTAATCTCTCTCGGAAGGGCTAAGCAGGAGTCCGTTCGAGGCTCCGGAGTGGGGGATTCGTCGCCGTCATCATCATCAACCATCCTCCATCACCAATTTCATGATGCTCACCGCCGTGCGTGAGTAATTCCATCATAGGCTTGCTGGACGGTGATGGGTTGGATGAGATTTAACATGTAATCAAGTTAGTTTTGTTAGGGTTTGGTCCCTAGTATCCACTATGTTCTGAGATTGATGTTGCTATGACTTTTCTATGCTTAATGCTTGTCACTAGGGCCCGAGTGCCATGATTTTAGATCTGAACCTATTATGTTTTCATGGATATATGTGAGTTCTTGATCCTATCTTGCAAGTCTATAGTCACCTATTATGTGTTATGAACCGACAACCCCGAAGTGACAATAATCGGGATACTTCTCGGTGATGACCGTAGTTTGAGGAGTTCATGTATTCACTAAGTGTTAATGCTTTGGTCCGGTACTCTACTAAAAGGAGGCCTTAATATCCCTTAGTTTCCATTAGGACCCCGTTGCCACGGGAGGGTAGGACAAAAGATGTCATGCAAGTTCTTTTCCATAAGCATGTATGACTATATTCGAAATACATGTCTACATTACATTTATGAACTGGAGCTAGTTCTGTGTCACCCTATGTTATAACTATTACATGAGGAATCGCATCCGACATAATTATCCATCACTGATCCAATGCCTATGAGCTTTTCACATATGTGCTTTGCTTATCTACTTTACCGTTGCTATTGTTAAAATTACTACAAAACTGTTACCGTCACTATCATACTACTTTGCTACTAAATACTTTGCTGCAGATACTAAGTTATCCAGGTGTGGTTGAATTGACAACTCACTGCTAATACTTGAGAATATTCTTTGGCTCCCCTTGTGTCGAATCAATAAATTTGGGTTCAATACTCTACCCTCGAAAACTGTTGCGATCCCCTATACTTGTGGGTTATCAAGACTATTTTCTGGCGCCGTTGCCGGGGAGCATAGCTCTATTCTTTGAGTTACTTGGGATTTATATCTGCTGGTCACTATGAGGAACTTGAAAGACGAAAGAACTTAGATTTTTCCCTCAACTACGAGGGGAGGTAAGGAACTGCCATCTAGCTCTGCACTAGATTCTCCTTCTGTTTTGATTAAGCTTGCGACACCTAAACCCGCTTCTGCTATTAATTCTGATATGTCGCATGTTATTGATGATGCCACTTCTACTATGCACGATACTTATGATGAAACTACTTCTATGCTTGATACTACTATGCCATTAGGTGAATTTCTTGATAAACAACTTGCTAGGTCTAGAGAGAATGAAATTATTGAAGATGAAATTATTGAAGATAGTGATGATGAAGGTTCTCCCCCCTAAGTATGAATTGCCTGTTGTTCCTGAGGGTTATGTTATGGATGAAGAAACTAATAGAGATATTCTTGCTTGCAATGATAGATCTGATCTTAAGAAGTTACTAATTAAACTTAAACAAAAATCTCTAAATGCTAGAGTGAAATATGACCCTGCTTTTGCTACTTCACCTATCTTTGTTACTGATAAGGATTATGAATTCTCTGTCGATCCTGAGATAATTACTTTGGTTGAATCTGATCCTTTTTATGGCTATGAATCTGAAACTATTGTGGCACATCTTACTAAATTGAATGATATAGCCATCCTATTCACTAATGATGAGAAATCTCTCTACTATTATATCCTTAAGATATTTCCATTCTCATTAAAGGGTGATGCTAAAACTTGGTTTAAGTCTCTTGATCCTGGTTGTGTGCGTAGTCCCCAGGATATGATTTATTACTTCTCCGCTAAATATTTCCCTGCTCATAAGAAACAAGCTGCCTTGAGGGAAATATATAATTTTGTGCAAATTGAAGAAGAGAGTCTCCCACAAGCTTGGGGGAGGCTTCTTTACTTAATGCTTTGCCTGATCATCCTCTTAAGAAAAATGAAATACTTGATATCTTCTATAATGGACTAACTGATGCTTCCAAAGACCACTTGGATAGTTGTGCTGGTTTTGTTTTCAGGGAAAGAACGGTCGACCAAGCTGAATTGCTATTGAATAATATGTTGACTAATGGAAATAATTGGACTCTTCCTGAGCCAATTCATGAGCCAATTGAGCCAACTCCTGAGCCTATTCCTAAACCAACTCCCAAGAAGAGGGGTGTTCTACTTCTCAGTCCTGAAGATATGCAAGAGGCAAAGAAATCTATGAAAGAAAAAGGTATTAAAGCTGAAGATGTTAAGAATTTACCTCCTATTGAAGAAATACATGGTCTTAATCTACCACCTATTGAAGAAACACATGGTCTTGATAACCCGACACAGGTAGTAAAGGTAAATTCTCTCTATAGATATGATAAAGTTGAAATCCCGTGTACTAAGTTTACTAGCCAATGTTTGGATGAATTTGATGACTTTATGGCTAGACAAGGAAATTTCAATGCTTATCTTGGTAGAGAATTAAAGAGTAATGCTTACATGATTGGACGCTTGATTGATTATATGGCCAGAGTTAAATGTGAACTTAAACTCAATAGTAAGTATGCTTCTATGGTTACCACTCAAGCAGAGCAAGTACTTAAGGCTCAAAGTGATTTGCTCGAGAATTAAATAATAAACATGATTTTGCTGTTAGAGTGGCTACTAGAACTGGTAAAATGACTCAGGAAGCTTTGTATCCTAAAGGCCACCCTAAGAGAATTGAGCAAGATTCTCAGAGAAATAATTTAGATGCACCTAGTCGTTCTAAAAAGAAGAAAAAGAAAAATGATAGGACTTTGCATGCTTCTAGTGAACCTGTTGTAGACACACCTGAGAATCCCAATGATATTTCTATTTCTGATGCTGAAACACAATCTGGTGATGAACATGAACCTAGTGATAATGTTAATGATAATGTTCATGTTGATGCTCAACCTAGCAATATTAATGATGTAGAGATTGAACCTGTTGTTGATCTTGATAACCCACAATCAAAGAATCAACATTATGATAAGAGAGATTTTGTTGCTAGGAAGCACGGTAAAGAAAGAGAACCATGGGTTCAGAAACCCATGCCTTTTTCTCCTAAGCCATCCAAGAAAAAGGATGATGAGGATTTTGAGCGCTTTGCTGAAATGATTAGACCCGCCTTCTTACGTATGCGCTTAACTGATATGCTTAAAGTAAATCCTTATGCTGAATACATGAAGGATATTATTACAAATAAAAGAAAGATACCGGAAGCTGAAATTTCCACCATGCTTGCTAATTACACTTTTAAGGGTGGAATACCTAAGAAACTTGGAGATCCAGGAGTACCAACTATACCATGCTCCATTAAAAGAAACTATGTTAAAACTGCTTTATGTGATCTTGGAGCCGGTGTTAGTGTTATGCCTCTCTCTTTATATCGTAGACTTGAATTGAATAAGTTGACACTTACTAAAATATCTTTGCAAATGGTTGATAAATCAACTGCCATACCTGTCGGTATTTGTGAGGATGTGCCTGTTGTGGTTGCAAATGTCACTATCTTAACAGACTTTGTTATTCTTGATATTCCCGAGGACGATATTATGTCGATTATCCTTGGTAGACCCTTTTTGAATACTGCAGGGGTTGTTATTGATTACAACAAAGGAAATGTCACTTTTCATGTTAATGGTAATGAGCATACGGTACACTTTCCGAGGAAACAACCTCAAGTTCATAGTATCAATTCTATTGGAAAAATTCCAACTATCATTATTGGAGGTTTTGAATTTCCTCTTCCTACTGTCAAGAAGAAATATGATATTCTTATTTTTGGGGATGTGCATATCCCCATTGAGGTAACCTAGTGTTATTCAAAATTTCTCCGGTTCCATGTTATTCGGAATGAGTTTGTTAACAAGACTTGATCAACGTTGTTAATGGATTCCTTTTGATGATCATGAGATGGATGAAACTAGAAGGCACAATCTTTTGTACCCTCCTTTTACTTTCTGTTATTTAGTTTAAATAAAACAAAAATAATATTTTCTGTCTATTTTCTAAATTATCCATGCAATAAAAAATATCCCGAAAATAAAAGTTCTCCAAATGCCCTGCCAATTTAGTATGATTTTTTCTGGAATATTTGAGAATATTTGGCACTGAGAACACAACAGGGGGAGCTGGCACCGGGCCACGAGGGTCCAGGGCGCGCCCACCCCTACAGGGCGCGCCCCCTGCCTCATGGGCTCACGGTGGCCCCCCTCCACTTATTCCTGCACCCACACACTTCATCTTCCTCCCAAAAAAATCACCATCCAGCTCAAGCATGAGTTCTAGCTCACTTTGGTGCCATTTTCGATCCCCTTTCTCAAAGCTCCTTTCACAAAACTGCTTTGGGGGATTGTTCTTTGGTATGTGACTCCTCCAATGGTCCAATTAGTTTTTGTTCTAGTGCTTTATTCACTGCAAATTTTTGCTCCCTAGGTGACCCTGTTCTTGAGCTTACATGTCAAATTTATGAGGTCCCAAGTAATTCTAATGCATGATATAGTCTCTAGGCACTTGTGGTAGTAGTTGCTATCAATCTTATTGAGTTTGATTCACTTTTATTTTGAGTTACTAAAAATTTTAGAAATTTTTCAGAGGAAGAAATATGTCTAGGAAAATGTACCAAGGTGGTTCTTCAAGAAAGAAAGGACCCAGGCTCGCAATGCGTGAGCAGGACGATGAACCACCAAGGGAAGCTGACGTGCAGCCTTGTGAATGGCCGTCAGAAGAGTTGATGGTAAATACATGCATCAAGGATGAATTTGATGCATATGTGCATAATGCCAATCTTGAGGACTTCATGCAAGATAAGTGTCCTTAGTACTACTATTTGACTGATTCATCCGTGAGAAGGTTTAAATTTACATCTTCGCGTAATTCTCAAACTGTCCTGTTTGATATTTATGATAAATCATATACCATGGACTTAGAAGATTTCACTACTGCTTGCAAACTCCCGCAGTGGGGCAATGTTAATGAACCCCGTAAATCTGAATATAAAGACTTTCTTGTTAGTATCACTATGGGAGAATCTAGAGATATAGCGCAAGCTACCATAGGGAGCATTCATTTTCCTGCTATACATTATTTTGCTCTCTTCATTGGTAGATGCATTAACGGTAAGGATGAAGCATGTCACATGTGTGTTCCTGATCTTTGTGTTCTCAAGAGTGTTGTATTAGGTGATAAAGAATACAACTTGGGTGCAATTGTTGCACGTAGGTTGCATAATAATGGTTTAGTTGGAGATTTATTTGGAGGGATTTATGCAACCCGTGTGGCTAATTATCTTGGTATACCTCCATATGAAGATGATAGGGAGTTGCCTCCAGCTTATTTAGATTACAATGCTATGGTCAGTCATCATTTTCTTCAGAGGAATGAACAATTCCTCCAGTATCGACTAATCTTTGACAGACGTTGCACTGTCCATATTACTCTCCCTACTCCTACCCTTTTTTATTATCAGGCAAAATGAAGATATGTTATAACTAGGGAGGAGGCAACCGAGTACGAGAGGAGGACGGAGGCAGCTCGCCGCCATGCCACAGCTCAGGAGGCATTGGCTGCTGCATCTCAGTACGACCCCAGTTACAACTTCGGATATAGTATGACCCCATTTACAACTTCGGGTATCAGTCAGGCTACCCATGGCCATACACCAACTTAGGCCAAAAGCCTAAGCTTGGGGGAGTACGTATTTCTCACCGACATTACATTCATGTTCACACACTCATTCTAGTTATCGGTGTTCATACTTTTTCATTGTATTATCCATGCTAGTTTAAATTCTTTTTCTAGCTTTCTTCTTGTGTGTTTGATAAACTTAAGGAAAACCAAAAAAACTAGTTAGTTTAATTTCCATGCTTGTAGTAGTAATTAAAAGAAAATCCAAAAAGATTTCTCGTTCTTCTTTTGCTTGTTGGGAGCTTTCCCGTGTAAATAGTTTTATTTCCTTTCTTTCCTTTGGGGGTCGAGAGGAGAAGACCATAATGAAAATGTTTAAGTGGCTCCAATATGCATGATTGTTGATTTAACTTAGAGCCCATATTACTTTGTCTTCTCCCTTGAATTGAATGCTTGCAGATTCCAGCTTAGCCCAATGCACGTGCACTATTATTATTATCCACGCCGTTCAGTCGTGCAGGTGAAAGGCAATAATGACGATATATGATGGACTGATTGAGATGATAGAAGCTGGTATGAATTCGACCTATCTTGTTTTTGTAAATATGATTAGTTCATCGTTCCTGATTCAGCCTATTATGAAGAAACATGTTTGCAATGACAATTAGAGATTATAGTTGCTTATGCCATGCTTAATTAGTTGTGAGTTTATAATGGTTTACCTTGCGTGCCAACATGCTATTAAAATGGTTGTGATGTGGTATGATAGGGTGGCATCCTCCTTTGAATGAATTGAGTGACTCGACTTGGCACATGCTCAGGCATGTAGTTGAAACAAAATCAACATAGCCTTCACGATATTTATGCTCATGGTGGATTATATCCTACTCATGCTTGCACTCGGTGCTGATTAATTTTAATGCATGTTCATGACTGTTGTCGCTCTCTCAGTTGGTCGCTTCCCAGTCTTTTGCTAGCCGTTACCTGTACTGAGCGGGAATACTACTTGTGCATCCAAACTCCATAAACCCCAAAGTTATTCCATATGAGTCCACCATACCTTCCTATATGCGGTATTTACCTGCCGTTCCAAGTAAATTTGTATGTGCCAAACTCCAAACCTTCAAATGAAATTCTGTTTTGTATGCTCGAGCAGCTCATGTATCAACTGGGGTTGTATGTATCTTCCATGCTAGGTGGGTTATTCTCAAGGGGAGTGTACTCCGCTCCTCATTCACGAGAAAATGGCTGGTAACCGGGATGCCCAGTCCCATGCTCAAATCAAATCAAAATAATTAAACAAAACTCCCCCAGGATTGTTGCTAGTTGGAGGCACCCGTTGTTTCGGGCAAGCCATGGATTAATGCGTGTTGGTGGTGGGGGAGTATAAACTTTACCATTCTGTTGGGGAACAGCCTATAATGTGTGTAGCATGGAAGATATCGAGATCTCATAGTTGTTGCGTTGATAGTGAAAGTATACCGCTCAAAATGTTATTCATCTCTATTTTAAAATCGAGCTCTGGCACCTCTACAAATCCCTACTTCCCTCTACGAAGGGCCTATCTATTTACTTTTATGTTGAGTCATCACCCTCTTATTAAAAAGCACCCGTTGGAGAGCACCGCTGTCATTTGCATGCATTACTATTAGTTTATATTGGGTATGACTATGACTGGATCTCTTTTACCATGAGTTACAATGTTTAGTCAGTCCTTGATCTTTATAGGTGCTCTGCATTTATGTTTTGCGGTCTCAGAAAGGGCTAGTGAGATACCATCTTGTTATATCATATTATGATTGTTTTGAGAAAGTGTTGTCATCTGAGATTTATTATTATTGCTCGCTAGTTGATTATGCCATTGATACGAGTAAACATGAGACCTAAGTGTTATTGTGAATATGGTTAGTTCATAATCTTTGCTGAAAACTTGAATGCTGGCTTTACATATTTACAACAACAAGAGCAAATAGAGTTTGTAAAAGTTTTTCTTTATCACTTTCAGTTTGTCAACTGAATTGCTTGAGGACAAGCAAAGGTTTAAGCTTGGGGGAGATGATACGTCTCTGTCGTATCTACTTTTCCAAACACTTTTGCCCTTGTTTTGGACTCTAACTTGCATGATTTGAATGGAACTAACCCGGACTGACGCTGTTTTCAGCAGAACTGCCATGGTGTTATTTTTGTGCAGAAATAAAAGTTCTCGAAATGACCTAAAAATCCATGGAGCAACTTTTCAGAATTAATAAAAAATACTGGCGAAAGAAATAGTGCCAGGGGGGCCACACCCTGTCCACGAGGGTGGGGGCGCGCCCCTCCCCCTAGGCGCGCCCCCTGCCTCGTGGGCCCCCTGGATGTCCACCGACCTCAACTCCAACTTCATGATGATCGCCGCCGTGTGTGAGTAATTCCATCGTAGGATTGCTGGACGGTGATGGGTTGGATCAGATTTACCATGTAATCAAGTTAGTTTTGTTAGGGTTTGATCCCTAGTGTCCACTATGTTCTGAGATTGATGTTGCTATGACTTTGCTCTGCTTAATGCTTGTCACTAGGTGTCGGTGTCAAAACCGGCGGATCTCGGGTAGGGGGTCCCGAACTATGCGTCTAGGCGGATGGTAACAGGAGACGAGGGACACAATTTTTTTACCCAGGTTCGGGCCCTCTCGATGGAGGTAAAAACCTACGTCCTGCTTGATTAATATTGATGATATGGGTAGTACAAGAGTGGATCTACCACGAGATCAAGGAGGCTAAACCCTAGAAGCTAGCCTATGGTATGATTGTTGTAATGTATGTTGTCCTACGGACTAAAGCCCTCCGGTTTATATAGACACCGGAGAGGGCTAGGGTTACACAGAGTCGGTTACAATGGTAGGAGATCTACATATCCGTATCGCCAAGCTTGCCTTCCACGCCAAGGAAAGTCCCATCCGGACACGGGACGGAGTCTTCAATCTTGTATCTTCGTAGTCTTGGAGTTCGGCGGATGATGATAGTCCGGCTGTCCGGACACCCCCTAGTCCAGGACTCCCTCAGTAGCCCCTGAACCAAGCTTCAATGACGATTAGTCCAGCGCGCATAATGTTCGGCATTGCAAGGCGGGTTCCTCCCTTGAATAATCCAGAGAAGATCATGAACACCAGGATAGTGTCCGGCTCTGCAAAATAAATTCCACATTCCACCGTAGAGAGAATAAAATGTACACCAGTTCGATCTGCTGACGTATTATGCGGCGTGACATCACACCGCTACCAGGCTTTTACTTGAATCGTTTTTTACTGTACCACCTCAGCATGTTTAGCGAAGCGGTTTCCTTGGCACGTCCTGTCGAAGCAGAGATCATGTTCCCCTTATTACGGGATTCTCATCAATACGGACGTGGGTAACCCAACCGCGCCATTGATGGTGGTGCTTGGGAGATAAGAGAGTTTTACCAGGCCGGTGGGGGACGCATAGTTTTCGTCCGCCTATATATAAGGGATAAGGATTCACCTTCTCACCTACGCCTTCTTCCTCCTTTGCTTATCCATCTCCGCGCACTCAAGCTCCAACGCCCAAGTTCGCGCATCTCGCCTCGACCTTCTCCGAATATGTCCAGAGCGGGAGGCAAGTGGTTGGCCTCTACCGTTAAGGAGGAGCACATCACCAAGCTGCGCAACGCCGGATATCTCTCCGGCGATATCGCGCATCGGCTGCCCGACGAGGGGCAGCTCGTCCCTACCCCTGGGCCTCATGAGAGGGTCGTCTTCCTTCCCCACTTCCTCCACGGACTGGGCTTTCCGCTCCATCCATTCGTCCGGGGGCTCATGTTCTATTACGGCCTGGATTTCCACGATCTGGCGCCGAACTTCATCCTCAACATCTCGGCGTTCATCGTCGTGTGCGAGGCCTTCCTTTGCATCCGGCTCCACTTCGGCCTGTGGCTCAAGACCTTCAACGTCAAGCCGAAGGTTGTGAAGGGCACGCAAGCGGAATGCGGAGGCGCCATGTTGGGTAAGCTGCCCAACGTTCTCCGGCTCGAAGAGGCCTTCGTGGACTCCGTCAAGGGGTGGCAATCGGGGTGGTTCTACATCACCGAGCCGCGCAAGCCCACATGGGTGGCAGCCCCCGAGTTTAGATCTGGCGTCCCCACGCAGCTCACCTCCTGGAAAGAGAAGGGCTTGCTGTGGGGCGATCCGAAGGAGGCGACGGGACTCCGAGCCTGCATCCAGAAGCTGGTGAGCAATAAGCTCAGGCTCGTCGACGTGGTCCAAGTCATGCTCATCCGCCAGATTCTCCCATGCCAAGAACGGGCATTCAATCTGTGGGAGTTCAATCCAGAACAGCACCAGGCGCTGAGCGGGCTCTTCGATACGACATACGAAGGCGCCTGGAGGGTGCTGTTTAAGGGCGCCGAAGCCCCCGCATCCACGACGGAAGATCGCGGATTCAGCTCGCAGCATCCAACTGACGAGGTAAGTGATTCAACCCCATTACGGGACACTTTATAGTAATCGAATTGATTATAAGAGGGTTTCATTCTTTCCTTTCCTTTGACAGGAATGGATGGAGAAGGCCAAGCAGCTTATCAGCCCGGCTCTCATGCCAGAAGACCCAGTGGACGCCCGTTTAGCAGGGCTGCTGGTTCCGGCACCACACGTGGTGCCGGAGAAGAAGGCCAAGAAGGTGGCCGCGGGGACTCGAAAGAGTTCCCGCAATCGGGCGTCTGACAACGACGTGGACTCCTCCCCCGAAGACGAGGAGGAGGAGGAGTACTCTCTCCCGGAGGGGGGAGAGAAGAAGAGGAAGGCTTCCCCAATAGGGGAGGCCGAAGGGTCCAAGAGGGGGAGAACTATCCCCCCGGACAGTTTCGCCAACACCAGCGTTGGCGAGGATGAGTGGCCTCCAAGGGCCAGGCGTCCGGCGAGATCGTAAGTATCCGGATCCTTGATATGCAATATATTTTATGTCGCGTAGTGTCCTTCTAACGCCGCATTCCGTCCGTAGTCCGGCCAATGACGATCTCCCCGACTTATCGAGCGGGTCGTTGGCCCTGTCGGATGTGGATTCACTTCCGACTGCCTCTACCCCATGCACCGACGAGGACGCCGAGGTGGGATCCCAAAGAGGGACCCATCAGGAGGAGGCTCTGGAGGCGCCGTCAGGCAGCCTCCCGGACTTCGTGCCAGACTCTACATCGAAACCCGCAGTGGTTCCAGAGTCCGGCAGGCGGCCCCTTCGAAAGAAGGGCAAGACCGTGGCACCGGCGACCTCCGTCCAACCGGAGGCGCCGGATAATTTGTTGGAGGTGCTTAAAGGCGCTTCCATCGAGGAAGAACACCGCACTATCATGAGTGCGGTGATTCAAAAGATTCAGCTCGCCAAAAGCGGGCTGACCGAAGCCTGCAGCAGCCTTCTAACAGGCTTTGAGGTAAGAAGTAAAAATTATGTAATGTAATACCGCATAGACAGTAGCCCCTGATGCTTAGTTCGGTGTTCGGAAAGAAAAAGCCGGACTGAGGATCTAACAAGATATACGCAGGGTTGCTTAAAATATGTCAATATGGGTTTGCAGGCTGCGCTGCTGACCTCTGCCGCACTAACGGCGGAGGTCGATGTGCTGAAAAAGGATCTCGAGCGGTCCGAGCAAGAGCTCGGCCATGCCAAGAAGCAGCTCGAGGACAAATAAGGTGAGTCACACCACTTTGAATGGTTACCTTACAGAAAAGGATTTTGGTTGCAATAAAATTAACAAGGATAATATGGGTATTGCAGGGGCCACGAACGAGGTGGCAGCCCTGAAGGAGGCCGTGTCCGCGGCCGAACGCAGTGCGGCCACGGAGCGAGAGGAACGAGAGAAGCAGGAGGCACGGGTGGCGGAAGTACGGCAAGAGCTCCAGGCTCTAATGGAGAGGCATGAGAGTTTGGAGCGTGACTCCAAGACTCGAGAGTCCGAGCTTGCCTCGGCTCTCGAAAGTGCCAAGTCCGCCAAGGCCGAGGCCCATAAGGCCCTTCAGGAGGTTGAGGATATAAAGAAGATAGCAGCGGGTAAGGCATTTTTCATGCAAAGCAGGCATGTTAATGTAAACTACCTGACACTTACCCGCGTTCGGATCTCTCCAGGGGCGTTTGCAGATCTGCCGCGTAGTGCGTCTGATGCCGCCGCATTCTATCGTGGCGAGGAGGGGAGCTCGATGGAGAAGGTCTTCTGGTCTCAGTACGCTGAGGCCGGCCATCCGGTGCCCCCAAGCGACCAGCTGAAGCAGCTGGTCGAACTCCACAAGGTAGCTGAGGAGGCCATGAAGGCTCTCATAGTCCGGCTGTGGCCTGGACAGGCCATGCCTGGAAGCTACTTTGGCCTCGTGCGGCGGCTGGTGGATGCGTGCCCCTGGGTGGAGGTCATCAAGCGCTCTGCCTGTATTGAAGGTGCTCGTCGGGCCCTTGCCCGCACAAAGGTGCATTGGGGCAAGTTGGATGCGGAGAAGCTCTCACGGACCCGCCGCCACCGGGCAAGGAGTATCGCACACCCGAGATGTATTATAAAACTGTCCTGAAGGGAGCCCGCGATATTGCGGATGAGTGCCCCCAAAATGTAATCTTTGAGTAAACTCGTTATGTATTATCCTGCGCGCTGAAACTTTGTTCATGTGCGCGTTAAGCAACGCTTGTTTAATTTAAAATATTACCTTCTGTGCGGCCGTTTATAAAATCTGAGAGATGGCAAGTCGTTGGCTTCAGCCCCCAAGCCACGAGTGCTGGGGTGTTCGGGATAAACTTGAGCACTCTTGTTCCCATTTTTGGGTCCATCTACGGAGGCGCTCAACACAATGAACAAGGCAACCGGACTTATAATGCTTGAACACTCTCACTTAGCCATAGAATTCTATAATTTTAAATTTCGGCGAAGCCCCTGGTATTCGGAAGACCGAATCCGGGGCGCTATCCACGCCTTCGTCGGACATTGTCCGGAACTTCGCTCGAAGCGGCGTGAGTCTTGAAGGACCCGAAAAAACCTCTCGAACAGCGACCAGTCTCTCGCCTTATCATGCCAGTCAGTTTTAGCTTTCTCCACTGAGGCGCTCGCCCGGCTCAACCGGGGCGCAATCGCAGTGGTTCTCCCAGTGCCACCTTAGCCGACAGAATGGAACGTAAGGCACCAAAACGTGGGGGCCGGGCAAACCCAACTATTGACCCAAGACATGATTCGAAGCCGATTCATATAGTGCTATAAGTTCGGGGTGCCGCACTTATGAAAGTGTTCGGACTTTATCACACCATAATTTGCGGAACAGAAGCCCCTGGCGTATTCGGCCGTACCAAAATATACGGGTGCAAGATGTCATGTAATGAACATATATATAAAAAGGTGATGTAATTGCAGTCGAAAAGTGCTGCATTATTTATTAAAAGAAATCTGCTATGAGTGCGGACTGATACAAATAGTGCGGTAAGCAAGGGATTTGGACTAAGTAAACATGTCCCCCTTCAGGGGTGAGCTGCGGACTTGGTGTATATAATCGAATTTAATGCTCGTAATTGAGACCACCTGAGTGTTCGTCGCAGCCTTCTTTCGTCCCTGACTGTTGCATCATGAGTTCGGCAGGTTCATCGCCGGACAGGGCCTCTGGTTAACGGAGTCCTGTGTACACAAAGAAGGGAAATTAAAAAAAGGGGGGGCACACTTGCGAGCCCCCGGTGTGGTCGAACCGCACTCTGGGTCCGTTGCGATCGTGCCCCTTCCCCTATGCCCATGGTATCTCCAAAGCGTAATGATGTATGCGGAGTGTTATTCTTGCGATCATGCGCGGGCGAGGGTTGGGGTCGCATTGCTACGCGTGCTCAGATCGCGCCAGGTGGTCTTGGTTGGCATTGCTCCGGGTGCGTTTTGCTGTATCCGGCATTTTAACGGCCGGACTCGAGAATTGCCTTAGAAGGCTGCTCTGTACTTCTGCCGCGAGAGCCGCTGTATGTTCCTCCGTTCGGAGGGAGCATTCCGTATTCCCATTGACCGTGATGACTCCGCGAGGGCCTGGCATCTTGAGCTTTAGGTATGCATAATGCGGCACCGCATTGAATTTTGCAAACGCGGTTCGTCCGAGCAGAGCGTGATAGCCGCTGCGAAAAGGGACTATGTCGAAGATTAACTCTTCGCTCCAGAAATTATCCGGGGATCCGAAGACCACTTCCAGTGTGACTGAGCCTGTACAGTTGGCTTCCACTCCTGGTATGACACCTTTAAAGGTTGTCTTTGTAGGTTTAATCCTTGAGGGGTCTATGCCCATTTTGCGCACTGTATCCTGATAAAGCAGGTTCAGGCTACTACCGCCGTCCATCAGGACTCTCGTGAGGTGAAATCCATCGACGATTGGGTCTAAAACCAATGCGGCGAATCCGCCATGGCGTATGCTGGTCGGATGGTCTCTTCGATCGAAAGTGATCGGACAAGAGGACCATGGATTGAACTTCGGGGTGACTGGCTCCATCGCATAGACGTCCCTTAGTGCGTGTTTCCTCTCCCTCTTGGGTATATGGGTCGCGTAAATCATGTTCACCGTCCGCACTTGTGGGGGAAAACCCTTCTGTCCTCTATTGTTCGGCGGTCGGGTCTCTTCCTCGTCGTCGCTGTTCAGCCCCTTGTCGTTGTTTTCGGCAATTAACTTACCTGCCTGCTTGAACACCCAGCAATCTCTATTAGTGTGATTAGCTGGTTTTTCAGGGGTGCCATGTATCTGGCATAAGCGGTCGAGTATTCGGTCCAAGTTGGACGGACCCGGAGTGGTTCTTTTGAACGGCTTCTTCCGCTGACCGGGTTTAGAGCCTCGGAATCCGGCGTTGACTGCCGTATCCTCCTTATCGTCGCCATTAATGCGGCGTTTGTTTTTGTTTCGACGTGACCTGCCGTTGTTGTCCTTAGTATCCGGACTGCCAGAATTTTTACGGAGATTGTTGCTGCGGGCTAGCCAGCTGTCCTCTCCCGCGCAAAAGCGGGTCATTAACGATGTGAGGGCTGCCATGGATTTCGGCTTTTCCTGCCCCAGGTGCCGGGCTAGCCATTCGTCCCGGATGTTATGTTTGAAGGCTACAAGGGCCTCTGCATCCGGACAGTTCATGATTTGGTTTTTCTTTGTCAAGAACCGTGTCCAGAATTGTCTGGCCGATTCGTCTGGCTGCTGAATAATGTGGCTTAGGTCATCGGCGTCTGGTGGTCGCACATACGTGCCCTGGAAGTTGTCGAGGCATGCGGCTTCCAGGTCTTCCCAGCACCCAATTGACTCTGCGGGCAAGCTGTTTAGCCAATGCCGAGCTGGTCCTTTAAGCTTGAGTGGGAGATACTTGATGGCATGGAGATCGTCGCCGCGGGCCATATGGATGTGGAGAAGATAGTCTTCGATCCAAACCGCGGGGTTTGTTTGTGCCATCGTAAGATTTGATGTTTACGGGTTTAAACCCTTCGCGGATCTGATGATCCATTACTTCGTCAGTGAAGCATAGCGGGTGTGCGGCGCCTCTGTATTGAGCAATATCGCGACGCAGCTCGAGAGAGCGCTGTCTGCTGTGTTTGGCCCGGCCGGGGTTATTGTATCCGGCGCCATGGTATTCGTCATGGGTCGTGGGGCGCCCACGTGATCCGTAGATGGATCTGGATTGCCTTGCTTTGTCCTCCAATATGTCTTGCAAGTCCGGCGCGTTCCCTCTTGGCTTCGTACTTTCGGAGCGATGCCGGGGTACGGTCTTGGCTGGGGGCCTGGATACCTCTCTGTCACGACCACAGGGTGGTCGGTCAGCCATATCGTGCGCTGGTGATGGAGGTATGTATGCTTCCTCCTCTAACCGGGGGAGCAGCTTGCGTCTTGGGTAACTTTTGGAGGGGCGTTCGAGTTTATACTCTTCGGCCACGAGGACCTCGGTCCATCGATCGGCCAGCAGGTCCTGATCAGCTTGAAGCTGTTGCTGCTTTTTCTTTAGGCTGTTTGCTGTGGCGATAAGCCTGCGCTTGAAGTGCTCTTGTTCGACGGGATCCTCAGGTACGACGAATTCATCATCGTTGAGGCTTGCTTCGTCTTCGGAGGGAGGCATATAGTTATGATCCTCAACCTCTTCGTCTGCCGCCCTCTCGTGAGGGCTTGCTTCTGCATCCTCCTGCGCTGAGTCTTGCTGGAGGGATTGTCTTCGGCACTCTCTAGAGTATTATTATCTCCTGTGCCGGAATCTCCATTCTTGCTGTGGCGGGATTTAGAGCGGCGCCGCTGACGCCGGCGTTTGGGCTGCTTCTTTAAAGAGTCTGCCTCCGCTGCTTCTTCGCCGTCCCCGTCTTTTGGGGTGTCCACCATATATATGTCGTATGACGAGGTGGTCTTCCAGTGCCCTGTAGGCACTGGTTCCTATTCGTCTCCGGCATCGTCGTCCATAGCGTCGATGTCGTCGGAGTGATAGTCTAGCATGTCGGTTAGATCGTCGACAGTGGCTACAAAGTAGGTGGTGGGTGGGCTCTGAATTTCTTCATCGTCCGTACCCCAACCATCCTGGCCATAGTCCAGCCAGGACTCTCCTGATAACGAGAGATGCTTTAGTGAATTCAGGATATCGCCAAAAGGTGAGTATTGGAAGATGTCCGCGGCGGTGAATTCCATAACCGGCGCCCAATGCGAATCGATTGGTAGGGGTGCGGGAGGTTCGGAGTCCGGCAAGGACTCCGGCGCCTCAGAATCACGAGTTTCGCAGGGGACAAGATTAGTGTTCGGCTCCATCGCCGTGGATGTTGAAGCCCCCGGGGCGGCGTCTATCCACCGGCCCTCGATCTGGGCGATCGGCTCCGGACTAATGGCCGAAGCGGATTTGTGTGCGGCCACCATGGCACTGTTCGGTGGCAGAGCTAGATCATGCCCGTCGTGATAGTGCGGCGCGCTTGGCTGTGGCTCGAGTCCATCAAAGATCAAGTCTCCGCGGACATTGGCCGTGAAGTTTAGGCTTCCGAATCTGACCTGACGGCCAGGGGCGTAGCTTTCGATCTGCTCCAGATGGCCAAGTGAATTAGCCCGCAGTGCGAAGCTGCCGAATACGAAGATCTGTCCGGGGAGAAAAGTCTCACCCTGGACAGCGTTGTTGGTTGAAGATGCCATCGGGCCTATCGGTGACAGCACAGAGGAACTCTCAATGAAAGCACCAATGTCGGTGTCAAAACTGGCGGATCTCGGGTAGGGGGTCCCAAACTGTGCGTCTAGGCGGATGGTAACAGGAGACGAGGGACACAATGTTTTTACCCAGGTTCGGGCCCTCTCGATGGAGGTAAAACCTTACGTCCTGCTTGATTAATATTGATGATATGGGTAGTACAAGAGTGGATCTACCACGAGATCAAGGAGGCTAAACCCTAGAAGCTAGCCTATGGTATGATTGTTGTAATGTATGTTGTCCTACGGACTAAAGCCCTCTGGTTTATATAGACACTGGAGAGGGCTAGGGTTACACAGAGTCGGTTACAATGGTAGGAGATCTACATATCCGTATCGCCAAGCTTGCCTTCCACGCCAAGGAAAGTCCCATCCGGACACGGGACGGAGTCTTCAATCTTGTATCTTCGTAGTCTTGGAGTCCGGCGGACGATGATAGTCCGGTTGTCCGGACACCCCCTAGTCCAGGACTCCCTCACTAGGGCCCGAGTGCCATGATTTCAGATCTGAACCTATTATGTTTTCATGAATATATGTGAGTTCTTGATCATATCTTGCAAGTCTATAGTCACCTATTATGTGTTATGATCCGACTACCCCAAAGTGACAATAATCGGATACATCTCGGTGATGACCGTAGTTTGAGGAGTTCATGTGTTCACTAAGTGTTAATGCTTTGGTCCGATACTCTATTAAAAGGAGGCCTTAATATCTCTTAGTTTCCATTTAGGACCCCGCTGCCACGGGAGGGTAGGACAAAAGATGTCATGCAAGTTCTTTTCCATAAGCACGTATGACTATATTCGGAATACATGCCTACATTACATTGATGAACTGGAGCTAGTTCTGTGTCACCCTATGTTATAACTATTACATGAGGAATCGCATTCGACATAATTATCCATCACTGATCCAATGCCTACGAGCTTTTCACATATTGTGCTTTGCTTATTTACTTTACCGTTGCTACTGTTAAAATTACAACAAAACTGTTACCGTTACTATCATACTACTTTGCTACTAAATACTTTGCTGCAGATACTAAGTTATCCAGGTGTGGTTGAATTGACAACTCAACTGCTAATACTTGAGAATATTCTTTGGCTCCCCTTGTGTCAAATCAATAAATTTGGGTTGAATACTCTACCCTCGAAAACTGTTGTGATCCCGTATACTTGTGGGTTATCAGCCATGTAGGCCCTCACCCCCTGGCCTCATCCTGGCAATCCGGACGACCTAGCTGCGGCTGAGGCACACGTGGGGTCGGGCCCTGCCGACGCAGAACGCTAAAGCAACGGAAAAAGAGATCGCTAAACCATAAGCTAATTATTATAAAACATATTGTTCCAAGCATAAGTTCTTACGCCTACACGAGGCATGCTACATGTTGCAGAAGAAAAACAGGAAGAACCACTGCCGCCACCGAGCCACCTCTTCAGCATTGGCCACTGCTGTTGCCCGCCTGTAATGTCCCGTTGTCGCCCTTGCCCTCGGCTCCAACCATGGGACTAACGGTGAGGAACTTGTCCAGCAAGACCTCCACCGAACCCTTCACGGTGTCAGCAGCAGTGTCACAGGAGTCAAGGTCCACGGGCTCAAGCAAGGCGGCGAAGTCGAAGCTGGCGTCCTGGAGATAAAGATGGCTAAAGGCGCGCGTCAGGGCCGAGGAAGAGATTATGAAAGCCTCACCTTCCACCATGGAGCCAAACCCGGCGATGACGTCCTCGAGCGCTTCAACAAGCTCGGGGAGCAGAGCAGCAGGGCTCTCCTTCAGGGTCACCACTGTCCCCTGGGGCTTGCTCCCAAAGAGTTCCTGTCGCGCCTTGCGGAACCTCGCCTCGAAGGAGACGAAGGTGCCATGCTCCATGGTGGCCGCCTTCTCAGCCTCAGCAAGGGACGCCTAGGCTGCCTCCGCCTCCTCCTTCAACTTCAGCAAGCGGCCGCGCTTCACGGCCTATTCCTGGGCTTCCTGCTTCAGCTTAGCGTCGCGATCAACAACTGCAGTCTCCTGGGCCTTCAGTTTCTCCTCTCGCTCCTGGAGTTGACCGGCCTGGGCGGCCTGCTGGTCTCGGAGGGCCTTCAGCTCAGCCTTCGCTACATAGCACCGCTCGTGGGCATTCTTGGCCTCCTTCAGCGCCACGTCACGCTCGGCAGCGGCTACGCCGGCCACCTTCCAGGCCTCCTCCAAGGATACCGCAGCTTGGCTCTAGGCCGGCCAGATAGATGCATCGGCTAGGAGCTGATACGTCCATTTTGCATCATGCTTTTATATCAATATTTATTGCATTATGGGTTGTTATTATACATTATATCTCAATACTTATGGCTATTCCCTCTTATTTTACAAGGTTTATCATGAAGAGGGGGAATGCTGGCAGCTGGAATTCTGGCTGGAAAAGGAGCAAACGTTGGAAACCTATTCTGCAGAGCTCCAAAAGTCCTGAAACTCCACGAAACAACTTTTTGGAATTAATAAGAATTTCTGAGCGAAAGAAATACGCCAGGGGCCCCACACCCTGTCCAGGAGACAGGGGGCGCCCCCCCCCATAGGGCGCGCCCCTATCTCCTGGGCCCCCTGGTGGGCCTCCGGCGTCCATCTTCTGCTATATCATCGCTTTTACCCTGGAAAAAAATAGTGGGCAAGCTTACAGGATGAAACTCTGCCGCCACGAGGCGGAACCTTGGCGGAATCAATCTAGGGCTCCGGCGGAGCTGTTCTGCCGGGGACACTTCCCTCCGGGAGGGGGAATCATCACCAACGTCATCACCAACGATCCTCTCATCGGAAGGGGGTCAATCTCCATCAACATATTCACCAGCACCATCTCCTCTCAAAATCCTAGTTCATCTCTTGTATCCAATCTTGTATCAAAACCACAAATTGGTACCTGTGGGTTGCTAGTAGTGTTGATTACTCCTTGTAGTTGATGCTAATTGGTTTACTTGGTGGAAGATCATATGTTCAGATCCTTTATGCATATTATTACTCCTCTGATTATGAACATGAATATGCTTTGTGAGTAGTTATGTTTGTTCCTGAGGACATGGGTGAAGTCTTGCTATTAGCAGTCATGTGAATTTGGTATTCGTTCGATATTTTGATGAGATGCATGTTGTCTTTTCCTCTAGTGGTGTTATGTGAACGTCGACTACATGACACTTCACCATTATTTGGGCCTAGAGGAAGGCATGGGGAAGTAATAAGTAGATGATGGGTTGCTAGAGTGACAGAAGCTTAAACCCTAGTTTCTGCGTTGCTTCGTTAGGGGCTGATATGGATCCATATGTTTAATGATGTGGTTAGGTTTACCTTAATACTTCTTTTGTAGTTGCGGATGCTTGTAATAGGGGTTAATCATAAGTGGGATGCTTGTCCAAGTTAGGGCAGTACCCAACCGGTCCACCCACATATCAAATTATCAAAGTACCGAACGCGAATCATATGAACGTGATGAAAACTAGCATGACGATAATTCCCAATGTGTCCTCGGGAGCTCCTTTCTCATTATTAGAAATTGTCCAGGCTTATCCTTTGCTACATAAAGGATTGGGCCACCTTGCTGCACTTTATTTACTTTATTTACTTGTTACTCGTTACCATTTATCTTACCACAAAACTATCTATTACCTATTATTTCAGTGCTTACAGAGAAAACCTTACCGAAAACTGCTTATCATTTCCTTCTGCTCCTCATTGGGTTTGACACTCTTACTTATCGAAAGGACTGCGATTGATCCCCTACACTTGTGGATCATCAAGACTTTTTTCTGGCGCCGTTGCCGGGGAGTGTAGCGCTTTTGGTGAGTGGAACTTGGTAAGGAAACATTTATATAGTGTGCTGAAATTTTCTGTTACTTGTCACTATGGAAACTAATCCTTTGAGGGGCTTGTTTGGGGTATCTTCACCCCAACCAGAAGAGCAAAGAGTTGCTCCCTCAACCTACTGAACTTTATGAAAATATTTACTTTGATATTCATTCGGGTATGATAGAGAAACTGCTAGCTAATCCATTTGCAGGAGATGGAACATTGCATCCCGATTTACACCTTATCTTTGTGGATTTGCGGATTATTTAAGCTTGCAAATATTCCCAATGGTGTTGTCAAAAGGAAGGTCTTCCCTTTATCTTTGAAGGGAGATGCATTGACATGGTATAGGCTATGTGATGATACTGTATCTTGGAATTATAAGCGATTGAAGTTGGAATTTCACCAGAAGTTCTATCCTATGCATCTTGTTTCACCGTGATCGTAATTACATATATAATTTCTGGCCTCGGGAAGGAGAAAGCATCGCTCAAGCTTGGGGGAGGCTTAAGTCAATGTTATATTCATGCCCCAATCATGAGCTCTCTCGGGAAATGATGATTCAGAATTTTTATGCTCGGCTTTCTCTTAATAATTGCAACCTGCTCGATACTTCCTGTGCTGGTTCTTATATGCTGAAGACTATTGATTTCAAATGGGACTTATTGGAAAGAATTAAATGCAACTCTGAAGATTGGGGTTCTGACGATGGTAAGGAGTCAGGTATGACACCTAAGTTCGATTGTGTTAAATCTTTTATGGATACCGATGCTTTCCGTGGATTTAGCGCTAAGTATGGACTTGACTCTGAGATAGTAGCCACTTTCTGTGAATCTTTTGCTACTCACGTTGATCTCCCTAAAGAGAAGTGGTTAAAATATAATCCTCCTGTTGAAGTGAAAGTAGTTGCACCTATTACAGTCGAAGAAAAGACTATTACCTATAGTGATCCTATTGTTCCTACTGCTTATGTTGAAAAACCTCCTTTTCCCGTTAGGATAAAGGATCATGCTAAATCTTTGACTGTTGTTCGTAAGAGTAATACTAGGACTTATACACCTCCTGAGAAAATTAATGTTGAACCTAGTATTGCTATGGTTAAAGATCTCTTGGGTGAGGATTTAGATGGGCATGTTATTTCTTTCTGTGGTGAGACTGCTAATATTGCTAGACCAGATACTAAGACACGTAGACCTGTCGTAGGCATGCCTGTTATTTCTGTTAAAATAGGAGATCATTTTTATCATGGCGTTTGTGATATGGGTGCTAGTGCTAGTGCGATACCTTATGATCTATATAAAGAAATTATGCACGACATTGCACCCATTGAATTAGAAGACATTGATGTTACTATTAAGCTTGCTAATAGGGATACCATTAAACCCTTTGGGATTGTTAGAGATGTTGAAGTTTTGTGTGGGAAGGTTAAATACCCTGCTGATTTTCTTGTTCTTGGTTCCCCACAAGATGATTTTTGTCCCATTATTTTTGGTAGACCCTTCTTGAATACGGCTAGTGCTAAGATTAATTGTGAAAAGAATACTGTCACTGTTGGCATAGATGGTATGTCTCATGAGTTTAATTTCGCTAAGTTTAGTAGACAACCTCGTGAAAGGGAACCACCTAGTAAGGATGAAATTATTGGTCTTGCTTCCATTGCTGTTCCTCCAACTGATCCGTTAGAACAATATTTGCTAGACCATGAAAACAATATGTTTATGAAGGAAAGGGAAGAAATAGATGAAGTGTTCCTTAAACAGGAACCTATGCTGAAACATAACCTTCTCGTTGAAATTCTTGGGGATCCCCCTCCACCCAAGGGTGATCCCATGTTTGAACTCAAACCATTACCTGATAATCTTAAGTATGCTTATCTTGATGAAAAAGAAATATATCCTGTTATTATTAGTGCTAACCTTTCAGAGAAAGAAGAAGAAATATTATTGAAAACTCTGAAGAAGCACCGAGCTGCTATTGGATATACTCTGGATGATCTTAAGGGCGTTAGTCCCACGTTATGTCAACACAAAATTACATTGGAGGACGATGCCAAACCAGTTAGAGATCCTCAAGGACGATTAAATCCCAAGATGAAGGAAGTGGTAAGAAATGAGATACTAAAGCTCCTTGAGGCAGATATTATTTATCCCGTTGCTGATAGTGAATGGGTAAGCCCTGTCCATTGTGTCCCTAAAAAGGGAGGTATTACCGTTGTTCCTAATGATAAAGATGAATTGATCCCGCAAAGAATTATTACAGGTTATAGGATGGTAATTTATTTCCGTAAGTTAAATAAAGCTACTAAGAAAGATCATTACCCCTTACTTTTTATTGATCAAATGCTAGAAAGACTATCCAAACACACACATTTCTGCTTTCTAGATGGTTATTCTGGTTTCTCTCAGATACCTGTGTCAGCGAAGGATCAATCTAAAACTACTTTTACTTGCCCTTTTGGTACTTTTGCTTATAGACGTATTCCTTTTGGTTTATGTAATGCACCTACTACCTTTCAAAGATGCATGATGGCTATATTCTCTGATTTTTGTGAAAAGATTTGTGAGGTATTCATGGATGACTTCTCCGTCTATGGATCCTCTTTTGATGATTGTTTGAGCAACCTTGATCGAGTTTTGCAGAGATGCAAAGACACTAGTCCCGTCTTGAAATTGGAAAAGTGTCACTTTATGGTTAATGAAGGCATTGTCTTGGGGCACAAGATCTCCGAGAGAGGTATTGAAGTTGATAAAGCCAAAGTTGATGCTATTGAGAAGATGCCATGTCCCAAGGACATAAAAGGTATAAGAAGTTTCCTTGGTCACGCCGGTTTTCAAAGGAGGTTCATTAAGGACTTTTCTAAAATCTCTAGGCCTCTGACTAAAATTTATTGCAAAAAGATATTCCTTTTGTCTTTGATGATGATTGTGTAGAAGCATTTGAAGTACTTAAGAAAGCTTTGATCACCGCACCTATTGTTCAGCCACCTGATTGGAATTTACCTTTTGAAATTATGTGTGATGCTAGTGATTTTGCTGTAGGTGTTGTTCTAGGGCAAAGAGTCGATAAGAAATTGACTGTTATACAGTATGCTAGTAAGACTCTTGATACTGCCCAGAGAAATTATGCTACTACTGAAAAAGAGTTCTTAGCAGTTGTGTTTGCATGTGATAAGTTTAGACCTTATATTGTTGATTCCAAAGTTACTATTCACACTGATCATGCTGCTATTAAATATCTTATGGAAAAGAAAGATGCTAAGCCTAGACTCATTAGATGGGTTCTCTTGCTCCAAGAATTTGACTTGCGTATTATTGATAGAAAGGAAGCTGAGAACCCCATTGCAGATAACTTGTCTAGGTTAGAGAATGTTCTTGATGACCCACTGCCTATGAATGATAGCTTTCCTGATGAACAATTAGCAGTCGTTAATGCTTCTCGAACTGCTCCTTGGTATGCTGATTATGCTAATTACATTGTTGCTAAATTTATACCGCCTAGTTTCACATACCAGCAAAAGAAAAAGTTCTTTTATGATTTAAGACATTACTTCTGGGATGATCCGCACCTTTATAAAGAAGGAGTAGATGGTGTTATTAGATGTTGTGTGCCTGAGCATGAACAGGAACAGATTTTACTCAAGTGTCACTCTGAATCTTATGGAGGACACCACGCTGGAGATAGAACTGCACACAAGGTACTACAATCTGGTTTTTATTGGCCTACTCTCTTCAAAGATGCTCGTAAGTTTGTCCTATCTTGTGATGAATGCCAAAGAATAGGTAACACTAGTAGACGTCAAGAAATGCCTATGAATTATTCTCTTGTTATTGAACCATTTGATGTTTGGGGCTTTGATTATATGGGACCTTTTCCTGCCTCTAATGGTTATACACATATTTTAGTTGTTGTTGATTACGTTACTAAGTGGATAGAATCTATTCCAACTAGTAGTGCTAATCATAACACTTCTATTAAAATGCTTAAAGAAGTTATTTTTCCGAGGTTTGGAGTCCCTAGATATCTTATGACTAATGGTGGTTCACATTTTATTCATGGTGCTTTCCGTAAGATGCTTGCTAAGTATGATGTCAATCATAGAATCGCATATCCTTATCATCCGCAGTCTAGTGGTCAAGTAGAGTTGAGCAATAGAGAGCTCAAATTAATTTTGCAAAAGACTGTGAATAGATCTAGAAAGAATTGGTCCAAAAAACTTGATGATGCATTATGGGCCTATAGAACTGCATATAAAAATCCTATGGGTATGTCTCCTTATAAGATGGTTTATGGAAGAGCGTGTCATTTACCTCTTGAACTTGAACATAAGGCATATTGGGCTATTAAAGAGCTCAACTATGACTTCAAACTTGCCGGTGAGAAGAGGTTATTTTGTTGGGGAACGTTGCAGAAAATTAAAATTTTTCCTACGGTTTCACCAAGATCCATCTATGAGTTCATCTAAGCAACGAGTCAAGGGGGTGAGTTTGCATCTACATACCACTTGTAGATCGCGTGCGGAAGCTTGCAAGGGGATGGTGATGATGGAGTCGTACTCGACGTGATTCGGATCACCGATGACCAAGTACTGAATGGACAGCACCTCCGCGTTCAACACACGTACGGGACGGGAGACGTCTCCTCCTTCTTGATCCAGCAAGGGGAAGGAGAGGTTGAGGAAGAATGCTCCAATGGCAGCACGACGGCGTGGTGCAGTTGGAGTAGTAGTATTCCGACACGGCTTCGCCAAGCACTTATGGAGGAGGAGAGGTGTTGGGGAGGGGAGGGGCTGCGCCTTGGCTTGTGTTAAGCTCCCATGCGCCTCCCCACTATATATAGGGGGTGGAGGGGCTGGTTCCTTGCCCTCCAAGTCCATTGGGGCGTTGGCCAAGGTGGGAGGAAAGAAATCCCATCATTTCCTTCCCCACCGATTGTTATCCCCCCTTTTTAGGGATCTTGATCTTATCCCTTCGGGATATGATCTTATTCCTTCTAAGGGGGGATCTTGGTGCGCCTTGACCAGGGGTGTGGGGCCTATCCCCCACTACTCACGTTCATGTGAGTCCCCCCATGCAGGTGGGCCCCACTCCGGAACCTTCTAGAACCTTCCCGGTACAATACGGAAAAATCCCGAACATTTTCCGGTGGCCAAAATAGGACTTCCCATATATAAATCTTTACCTCCGGACCATTCCGGAACTCCTCGTGACGTCCGGGATCTCATCCGGGACTCCGAACAACATTCGGTAACCACATACAAACTTCCTTTATAACCCTAGCGTCATCGAACCTTAAGTGTGTAGACCCTACAGGTTCGGGAGACATGTAGACATGACCGAGACGTTCTCCGGTCAATAACCAACAGCGGGATCTGGATACCCATGTTGGCTCCCACATGCTTCTCGATGTTGTCATCGGATGAACCACGATGTCGAGGATTCGATCAAACCCTGTATACAATTCCCTTTGTCAATCGGTACGTTACTTGCCCGAGACTCGATCGTCGGTATCCCAATACCTTGTTCAGTCTCGTTACCGGCAAGTCACTTTACTCGTACCGTAATGCATGATCCCGTGGCCAACACTTTGGTCACCTTGAGCTCATTATGATGATGCATTACCGAGTGGGCCCATAGATACCTCTCCGTCATACGGAGTGACAAATCCCAGTCTCGATCCGTGTCAACCCAACAGCTACTTTCGGAGATACCTGTAATGCACCTTTATAGTCACCCAGTTACGTTGTGACGTTTGATACACCCAAGGCACTCCTATGGTATCCGGGAGTTACACGATCTCATGGTCTAAGGAAGAGATACTTGACATTGGCAAAGCTCTAGCAAACGAACTAAACGACCTTTGTGCTATGCTTAGGATTGGGTCTTGTCCATCACATCATTCTCCTAATGATGTGATCCCGTTATCAACGACATCCAATGTCCATAGCCAGGAAATCATGACTATCTGTTGATCACAACGAGCTAGTCAACTAGAGGCTCACTAGGGACATATTGAGGTCTATGTATTCACACGTGTATTACGATTTCCGGATAATACAGTTATAGCATGAATAAAAGACAATTATCATGAACAATGAAATATAATAATACTTTTATTATTGCCTCTAGGGCATATTTCCAACAGTCTCCCACTTGCACTAGAGTCACCAATCTAGTTACATTGTGATGAATCGAACACCCATAGAGTTCTGGTGTTGATCATGTTTTGCTCGCGAGAGAGGTTTAGTCAACGGATCCGCGACATTCAGATCCGTATATACTTTGCAAATTTCTATGTCTCCATCTTGAACATTTTCACGGATGGAGTTGAAACGACGCTTGATGTGCCTGGTCTTCTTGTGAAACCTGGGCTCCTTGGCAAGGGCAATAGCTCCAGTGTTGTCACAGAAGAGTCTGATTGGCCCCGACGCATTGGGTATGACTCCTAGGTCGGTGATGAACTCCTTCACCAAAATCGCTTCATGCGCTGCCTCCGAGGCTGCCATGTACTCCGCTTCACACGTAGATCCCGCCACGACGCTCTGCTTGCAGCTGCACCAGCTTACTGCTCCACCATTCAACATATACATGTATCCGGTTTGTGACTTAGAGTCATCCGGATCTGAGTCGAAGCTAGCGTCGATGTAACCCTTTACGACGAGCTCTTCGTCTCCTCCATAAACGAGAAACATGTCCTTTGTCCTTTTCAGGTACTTCAGGATATTCTTGACCGCTGTCCAGTGTTCCTTGCCGGGATTACTTTGGTATCTTGCTACCAAACTCACGGCAAGGTTTACATCAGGTCTGGTACACAGCATGGCATACATAATAGATCCTATGGCTGAGGCATAGGGGATGGTATTCATCTCTTCTATATCTTTTGCCGTGGTCGGTGACTGAGCCGAGCTCAATCTCACACCTTGTAACATAGGCAAGAACCCTTTCTTGGACTGATCCATTTTGAACCTTTTCAAAATCTTATCAAGGTATGTGCTTTGTGAAAGACCTATGAGGTGTCTCGATCTATCTCTATAGATCTTGATGCCTAATATATAAGCAGCTTCTCCAAGGTCCTTCATTGAAAAACATTTGTTCAAGTAGGCCTTAATGCTGTCCAGAAATTCTATATTATTTCCCATCAAGAGTATGTCATCTACATATAATATGAGAAATGCTACAGAGCTCCCACTCACTTTCTTGTAAACGCAGGCTTCTCCATAAGTCTGCATAAACCCAAACGCTTTGATCATCTCATCAAAGCGAATATTCCAACTCCGAGATGCTTGCACCAGCCCATAAATGGATCGCTGGAGCTTGCATACTTTGTTAGTGTTCTTAGGATCGACAAAACCTTCCGGTTGCATCATATACAGTTATTCCTTAAGATGCCCGTTAAGGAATGCCGTTTTGACGTCCATCTGCCATATCTCATAATCATAGTATGCGGCAATTGCTAACATGATTCGGACGGACTTTAGCTTCGCTACGGGAGAGAATGTCTCGTCGTAGTCAATCCCTTGAACCTGTCGATAACCCTTAGCGACAAGTCAAGCTTTATAGATGGTAACATTTCCATCCGCATCCGTCTTCTTCTTAAAGATCCATTTGTTTTCTATCGCTCGCCGATCATCGGGCAAGTCTGTCAAAGTCCATACTTTGTTTTCATACATGGATTCTATCTCGGATTTCATGGCTTCAAGCCATTTGTTGGAATCTGGGCCCGCCATCGCTTCTTCATAGTTCGAAGGTTCACCGTTGTCTAACAACATGATTTCCAGGACGGGGTTGCCGTACCACTCTGGTGCGGAACGTGTCCTTGTGGACCTACGAAGTTCAGTAGCAACTTGATCCGAAGTACCTTGATCATCATCATTGGTTTCCTCTTCAGTTGGTGTGGGCATCACAGGAATATTATCCTGAGCTGCACCACTTTCCCGTTCGAGAGGTAGTACTTCATCGAGTTCTACTTTCCTCCCACTTACTTCTTTCGAGAGAAACTCTTTTTCCAGAAAGCATCCGTTCTTGGCAACAAAGATCTTGCCCTCGGATCTTAAGTAGAAGGTATACCCGACAGTTTCCTTAGGGTATCCTATGAAGATGCATTTTTCCGATTTGGGTTCGAGCTTTTCAGGTTGAAGTTTCTTGACATAAGCATTGCATCCCCAAACTTTTAGAAACGACAGCTTAGGTTTCTTCCCAAACCATAATTCATACGGTGTCGTCTCAACGGATTTAGACGGTGCCCTATTTAAAGTGAATGCAGCTGCCTCTAGAGCGTATCCCCAAAATGATAGCGGTAAATCGGTAAGAGACATCATAGACCGCACCATATCCAATAGAGTGCGATTACGACGTTCGGACACACCGTTTCGCTGAGGTGTTCCAGGCGGCGTGAGTTGTGAAACGATTCCACATTTCTTTAAGTGTGTACCAAATTCGTGACTTAAGTATTCTCCTCCACGATCTGATCGTAGGAACTTTATCTTTCGGTCACGTTGATTCTCTACCTCATTCTGAAATTCTTTGAACTTTTCAAAGGTCTCAGACTTGTGTTTCATTAAGTAGACATACCCATATCTACTCAAGTCATCAGTGAGAGTGAGAACATAACGATATCCTCCGCGAGCCTCAACGCTCATTGGACCGCACACATCGGTATGTATGATTTCCAACAAGTTGGTTGCTCGCTCCATTGTTCTGGAGAACGGAGTCTTGGTCATTTTGCCCATGAGGCATGGTTCGCATGTGTCAAATGATTCATAATCAAGAGACTCCAAAAGTCCATCAGCATGGAGCTTCTTCATGCGTTTGACACCAATGTGACCAAGGCGGCAGTGCCACAAGTATGTGGGACTATCGTTATCAACTTTACATCTTTTGGTATCCACACTATGAACATGTGTAATAATACGCTCGAGATTCATTAAGAATAAACCATTGACCATCGGAGCATGACCATAAAACATATCTCTCATATAAATCGAACAACCATTATTCTCAGACTTAAATGAGTAGCCATCTCGTATTAAACGAGATCCAGATACAATGTTCATGCTCAAACTTGGTACTAAATAACAGTTATTAAGGTTCAAAACTAATCCCGTAGGTAAATGTAGAGGTAGCGTGCCGATGGCGATCACATCGACTCTGGAACCATTCCCGACGTGCATCGTCACCTCGTCCTTCGCCAGTCTCCGTTTATTCCGCAGCTCCTGCTGTGAGTTACAAATATGAGCAACGGCACCGGTATCAAATACCCAGGAGTTACTACGAGTACTGGTAAGGTACACATCAATTACATGTATATCAAATATACCTTTGGTGTTGCCAGCCTTCTTATCCGCTAAGTATTTGGGGCAGTTCCGCTTCCAGTGACCCTTCCCCTTGCAATAAAAGCACTCAGTCTCAGGCTTGGGTCCATTCTTTGACTTCTTCCCGGTAACTGGCTTACCAGGCGCGGCAACCTCCTTGCCGTCCTTCTTGAAGTTCTTCTTACCCTTGCCCTTCTTGAACTTAGTGGTCTTATTGACCATCAACACTTGATGTTCTTTCTTGATTTCAGCCTCTGCTGACTTCAGCATCGAGAACACTTCAGGAATGGTCTTTTCCATCCCCTGCATGTTGTAGTTCATCACAAAGCTCTTGTAGCTTGGTGGGAGCGACTGGAGGATTCTGTCAATGACCGCCTCATCGGGGAGGTTAATATTCAGCTGGGTCATACGGTTGTGCAACCCAGACATCTTGAGAATATGCTCACTGACAGAACTATTTTCCTCCATCTTACAACTGTAGAACTTGTCGGAGACATCATATCTCTCGACCTTTACCTAACCTCTTTACTCCAACAGATATTGAAGCTTTCAAGATGATTGAGTTAGCTCGCATACAAAACAAGTATCTCACACAGGAGAATATTCTGTTGAAGGATCATATTGCTGGGCTTAAGGGCATTATCCGCGAGTTGGAGGAACTTTTACGCTCAATGTGCGACTATCCACCGTCATCATCACCACCTCCATCACCTCCGAGGACATAATCACATGGGTATGGGCACTCCCCTTGGCAACTGCCAAGCTTGGGGGAGGTGCCCCGGTATCGTATCACCATCACACTCTTATCTTTACCGTTTTATTTAGTTTGATCCTTTTAGTAGTATCTTGATCTAGTAGATTCAAGTTTTGATATCAAGTAGTTTTGAGTTTTGCATTGTGATCTCTTTTTGTAATCGAGTCCGTGAGCTATCTATAATAAAGATTAGTGTTGAGTCAAGGGCTTTGCTATGTTGCTATGATCTTGAGGAAAGCAGAAAGAATAAAAGAGTTCATATTGATCTTATGGATAGTGATAACTTCACACATAGAAAGTATGAGGAATAAAAATGGTTGAGAGTTGATGAACGTAGCCTTGGTCATCGTTGCAATTAATAGGAAGTGATAAGGAAAGAGGGGTTCACATATAAATATATTATCTTGGACACCTTTTATAATTGGGGGCACTCATTAAGTATGACATGCTAAAAGAGTTGACATTGGACAAGGAAGACAACGTAATGGTTTATGTTTTCCGACATCTCGGTTAAAGTATGTTGTCATTGACCTTCCAAACATGCTGAGCTTGCCTTTCCCCCTCATGCTAGTCAAACTCCTTGCACCAAGTAGAGATACTACTTCTGCTTCCAAATATCCTTAAACCCAGTTTTGCCATGAGAGTCCACCATACCTACCTATGGATTGAGTAAGATCCTTCAAGTAAGTTGTCATGCTGCAAGCAATAAACATTGCTATCTAAATATGTATGACTTATTAGTGCAGAGAAAATAAGATTTGTACGAACTTGTTGTGGAAGTAATAAAAGCGACGGACTACGTAATAAAGGTCCACATACAAGGGGCAATATAAAGTGACGTTCTTTTGCACTAAGATTTTGTGCATCAACCCTAAACGCACATGACAACCTCTGCTTCCCTCTGCGAAGGGCCTATCTTTTACTTTATGTTTTTACTTTATGCTTGAGTCAAGGTGATCCTCACCTTTCCCTTTTTCATTTTATCCTTTGGCAAGCTCCTCGTGTTTGAAAGATCATGATATATATATATCCAATTGGATGTAAGTTAGCATGTGCTTTTATTGTTGACATCACCTAAAGGTGAATACGTTGGGAGGCAACACAATAAGCCCCTATCTTTCTCAGTATCCGGCTGAAACTCTATAACCACAAGTTTTGGGTGAGTGTTAGCAATTGTAGAAGACTACAAGATAGTTGAGTATGTGAGCTTGCTGAAAAGCTCTATTGTTGACTCTTTCCGATGTTACGATAAATTGCAATTGCTTCAATGACTGAGATTATAGTTTGTTAGTTCCCAATGAAGTTTTTGAACCATACTTGACATTGTGAATTGATTGTTACTTGAGCATAAAAAATCATATGATAAAATCTATATATGTTGCTGTTATAAGAATGATCATGATGCCCTCATGTCCGTATTTTATTTTTTTATCGACACCTCTATCTCTAAACATATGGACATATTTTTCGATTTCGGCTTCCGCTTGAGGACAAGCTAGGTCTAAGCTTGGGGGAGTTGATACGTCCATTTTGCATCATGCTTTTATATCAATATTTATTGCATTATGGGCTGTCATTACACATTATATCTCAATACTTATGGCTATTCCCTCTTATTTTACAAGGTTTATCATGAAGAGGGGGAATGCCGGCAGCTGGAATTCTGGCTGGAAAAGGAGCAAACGTTGGAAACCTATTCTGCGCAGCTCCAAAAGTCCTGAAACTCCACGAAACAACTTTTTGGAACTAATAAGAATTTATGAGCGAAAGAAATATGCCAGGGGCCCCACACCCTGTCCAGGAGACAGGGAGCGCCCCCCTATAGGGCGCCCCCTATCTCCTGGGCCCCCTGGTGGGCCTCCGGCGTCCATCTTCTGCTATATCATCGCTTTTACCCTGGAAAAAAAATTGTGGGCAAGCTTACGGGACGAAACTCCACCGCCACGAGGCGGAACCTTGGCGGAATCAATCGAGGGATCTGGCGGAGCTATTCTGCCGGGGACACTTCCCTCCGGGAGGGGGAAATCATCACCAACATCATCACCAACGATCCTCTCATCGGGAGGGGGTCAATCTCCATCAACATCTTCACCAGCACCATCTCCTCTCAAAACCCTAGTTCATCTCTTGTATCCAATCTTGTATCAAAACCACAAATTGGTACCTGTGGGTTGCTAGTAGTGTTGATTACTCCTTGTAGTTGAAGCTAAATTGGTTTACTTGGTGGAAGATCATATGTTCAGATCCTTTATGCATATTATTACTCCTCTGATTATGAACATGAATATGCTTTGTGAGTAGTTACGTTTGTTCCTGAGGACATGGGTGAAGTCTTTCTATTAGTAGTCATGTGAATTTCGTATTCGTTCGATATTTTGATGAGATGTATGTTGGCTTTTCCTCCAGTGGTGTTATGTGAACGTGAACTACATGACACTTCACCATTATTTGGGCCTAGAGGAAGGCATGGGGAAGTAATAAGTAGATGATGGGTTGCTAGAGTGATAGAAGCTTAAACCCTAGTTTATGCGTTGCTTCGTTAGGGGGTGATATGGATCCATATGTTTAATGTTGTGGTTAGGTTTACCTTAATACTTCTTTTGTAGTTGCGGATGCTTGCAATAGGGGTTAATCATAAGTGGGATGCTTGTCCAAGTTAGGGCAGTACCCAAGTACCGGTCCACCCACATATCAAATTATCAAAGTACCGAACGCGAATCATATGAACGTGATGAAAACTAGCTTGACGAAATTCCCAATGTGTCCTCGGGAGCTCCTTTCTCATTATTAAAAATTGTCCAGGCTTGTCCTTTGCTACATAAAGGATTGGGCCACCTTGCTACACTTTATTTACTTTATTTACTTGTTACTCATTACCATTTATCTTATCACAAAACTATCTATTACCTACTATTTCAGTGCTTACAGAGAAAACCTACCGAAAACTGCTTATCATTTCCTTCTACTCCTCGTTGGGTTCGACACTCTTACTTATCGAAAGGACTACGATTGATCCCCTACACTTGTGGGTCATCAGGAGCCACCCCGAGACCAGCTCTAGGCGCCCCGATGCCGCGCACTGGTCCGGACCTCGAATTTCACCCTAGAGATGGTCCAATGCGGATCGGGCCTCTTCCAGGGCCCCGGAGGTGGCAGAAGCACCATGGCTCGATGGCGTGGTGAGTGGGAGAAGATGCGCTCCCGGCGCCAAGATTGGTGGTGGAGCTGCGGATCAAGCTGGCAATGGTTAACCATTACCCACGTCCCCGTGGGTAATTACTCTATCAGGGGATAGGTATGTGCCAGCTTTAATGCCCACGGGGAAGTTGATGGGCAAAATACATTACCCAACGCGCAAGACAGGGATGAGGATGGGATAGCATTACCCATGCCCGTTACGCACCTTAACCATTAAGGCCTTACATGTGGGTTCTAAAATTAGTAGACCCCATGTAATTGCCGCACTTACACACCCAAATTTCCTTCCATCCCATCCCTTTGGCCAAAAAGCCCTAAGAAAATCCTACTGTAGCCATGACATATTATTTATTGTGCTGAAAGTTATTTATTTTTGCTAAAATGCTGTCGAAGGTTGTTATTGATTGCGTGTATGGGTTTCCCCATGGGGATAAAAAAACCGACGGGGATGGGGATGGTAATATTTTTATCCCCGCAGACGGGTATGGGGATGGGGACAGGCATGGGAAGGCTGTTATGGGGACGGGGATGGGAGCCCAATACAATCCCCATTGCCAGCCCGAGCTGCGGCAGCAGGAAGGACAGGGGGCTCCGGAGGCCTTGCGTCCTCGGCAGTCGCGTTGGGGATGGGTGTCGCCAGGGTCAGCCCTGCTGTAGAAGCCAATTCCTCCTGAGGTTGGGCCTCCGAGCTTCGAGAGGACAGCACCGCTGCTGGAGTCACAGGAGCCACTGCGCCCCTTTGCGCCGAAGTCGCAACAGCCGCCGCAACGCGCTCGACCTCGGCGGCCTCAACACCCCCTTCTTCTTATTTGCCAGACTGTGGCCTAACATCAAATGAAGATACTAAGCATCGCATCAAGATCCAGGAGCAGCGTCAAGAAAGAACACTTACTGGTCCGTGGCGACGCAGCTCCTCTTCAGGCTCATCAGCGTGGGCTTCACGGGCGTGGCCAAAGCTGTGTTCTTAGGATCAGGCGAGCACGCGGTCGGCACTGTGCGGGTTGGCAACGGCGAAGGAGGAGTGCTGCCCGGGGGAACCAGCGTCGACCTGCCCCTCTTCACGACCACTCGCTTCAGCTTCTTCGAGGATCCCCCGGATCTCGTGGTGACCCCGGCAGGGCAAGCCAGCTCCATGACCTGATGCGCGTCCTTGTTGTCATCAGAGAAGCCGCGGAGGAGGTCTCTCTGCCTTGGGGCAGAGTATTCCCCCTTCCACTCCTTGGTGGCTTCGGAGGAAGGGTCGCCAGAGGACAGGTCCACCAAGGCAGCGGCCGGCGGGGGAGGCCCCGTCGACACGAGCCCGCGCTCGTTGAAGACAGGCATGGCAGCGGCAATCTCCTCCCCGTTTCTTGGCGGTACAGTGGGAGGCAGTCATCTGGAGGGCCGCTCGGGTCCTTCCCGGTCAAGGAAAGCAGGACCTTGCTCAAGTCCTCGTCAGGCAGACTGTCCTGTGGCAGACGGAGCTTGTCTTTGGCACCCCAAGCTTCCATAAGGGGTGGGAGCGCTCCTGGAGCGGCGCTAGGCATTGCGTCAGGAACTCCTTGATAATCATGGCCCCCATCAACTTCTCGGCCTTCAAGTCAGCCTCCATCTTCTTCATCAGCGGCCTCAACTGGGGGTTGGCAATCTTCTTGGAAGATCACCCCTTCTTAGAGGACGGGAGCCCGGTCGGCAGCTCCAGCAGAACGTGGGAGCACTTGGTGTCCATGAGGACCCATTTGTTCCGGACGTCCTCCACCTTCTTTCCTACGCGGGAAATCGCGTTGCTACCATGGGCCGCAACGAAGCCAGCACACCCTATGGGCTGGTGGCCATTCATGCGGAGGTAGAAGAAGTGACGGAGCATTGCGATGGAGGGCATCACTCCCACAAATGCCTCGCAGTAGAAGGCGAAGATGGACAAAAGGAGGATAGAATTGGGATGAAGGTGGAGTGCATGAATACCGTAATGGTGGAGGACGACGTAGAAGAAGCGGGAGAAAGGAGGAATCAACCCTTCATAGATGCTGTGCAGGAAGAAGGGGTAGAAGGTGTCGTTTGCGGGTTCTGGCTCGGCGGAGGTGACCCGGAGCATCGTCTTCCCCCATTCACTGTCATCGCTCACCGTCAGGAGAAGCACCGTCTGGAGCTTCTCCTCGTTGACGGAGGGTGTGATTAGTGCCGGCTCAAACCAGGCGGGGCCGGCAGCCGAGGCTGGGGCTTTAGCCTTCTCGGCGGCCATCGGGCGAGAGCTTGGTGGGGAGGATCGGCATATCTGGAGGATTTTTCCGGCGTGGAGAGAAGGGGATCTGGAGCAAGACGGAAGGAGGGGAATGAAGGCTCAGCGGCAGGTGTCAGCCCCTTTTGTCAGCCAGGAACGGTTGCCGAGGCAACATGGGGAAGTGGAGACGCCCACGTCCCATCAATCCCCATGTGTCGTCCAAGGCCACAGATAGTTAGGGCCCGCGTTTGGCTTCACCTAGAAGCCAAGTCCGAGCGCGCCTTGGTCCCGGGGGCTATTGTCGGTGTTCTGGATATGGGGGTACCCAAACTTGCCTGCCTGCGGCCCACTGCATGGCTCCATCGATGACCTGGTATGGCCCAGCTTCAGCATCAATAACTCAAGACCCTTGCGAGGGGCCAAGCCTCGCGAGGCGGACGACACCAAGACCTCCAAGGGGATCAGCCTCCTCAGGCTGGCTCCCGAGGAGCGAAGACTTCTATGCAAGGTGCACCTCACGAGGCTCAGCTGGCGTTAGCCATGATGACCAAGGCCAGGCGGACGCCAGGCGGGCTCCAAGCGAGCGCCAGCGGGCGCAAAGTACCAGTTTCTCCTTTGGTGCAAAGGAGGCAAGCAGCAGGCGCGGAGTCCCGAGGAACTAGCCAAAGGTTTAAATTCGGGTGCAACAAGTCCAAGACCGCCAGGATGGCAGGATGGAGGTCATCGCCGAGCCCACCACAGCGTCACGAACAGAGGCTTTTGCAGCCGAAGACCACTTTAGTTAGGATAGGATGTACTTCTTGTCCCCCTTCAAATCTGGCCGTTGTGGGATCCCTTTCCGCCAACATTTGTGAACAGGACCAAGGCCACTATAAATAGGACTTAGCCACCACCATAGAAAGGGAGAGATCCGAATGGAGCGAAGCCATTCCTCCTTCACCAGCTCTCTTGAGCTCAAGAACACCTCGCCTCCTCAGGTTGTTCATCCACTGTACTAGTTCATCCTCAGCCCCTCGAGGCAATCCACTACAAAGCTGGAGTAGGGTATTACACCGCAAGGTGGCCCGAACCAGGATAAACGGCTGTGTCTCTCTGTCCCTTTGAGATCGACACGCTAGGCTGTGAGGATCGCGAGTAGGCAGACTGGGTAGGTTGAGATCTCCACACGCACTCAGAGTTCAAACCTCTCAAGGGTTTGCGGAACCCGAAATCCGACAGCCTGGTGCCATAATCTTGTTCCCGTGCTTGTACACAGTCAGGGCAACATACCCAGGGTCTGTTGCACCGATAGAAGCCCCCGGGCCTGCCCTGATCGCACCATCGAGCATCGTCGGGGTAGGCCCTAATAAGCGCAGAGGCAAGGGCGCTGAAGAGGCTGGTTTCTTGGGTGTCTTCTTTGCTTCTTCATTAACTTCGAGCCCGGGCCAGTTTCCAATTTTCCCGCGCTTCGCGTAAAACCAATAGTGGTGGGGCCACTCTTGTAATGGCCCGTGAATGACTTTAGCGCACGGGGTAGAAACTGCCAATTCACTCTTCCCACCATGCCCTTATCCTTATCCACGTATGCTGCAAGCATCGCACGGGGCAAGTAATAGAGGCGCGTGGCGTGGAAGAGCATTATGGTGAGGGACCAATCTTCTGGGATTTGCGGAGGAGGACGGTGGTTACCCATGGAGGGAGCGACTCCCTTCCTCGGTCTGCCTGTAAAGGAGGGGCGAAGGGGGAGCTGAGTCATCCATCTCCACATCCATTCTTCCTGTCTTCGACTTTTTGCTGGTTATGTTGAAGAAAAGAGCCTGGGGCCAGCCCCCGGGCTTTAGCCTAGAACTTCCCTTGGACCGGAGGAGGGTACTTAGGAGGCAGGGCGATCACACCAGAAGTGGCGACTCCGGCGCGCTCGTCGCCGGGTCGCCCGTAGCCTCGATTCTGGTGGGAGGGGATGTGAACGACACCATGCCTAGGCCTGCAGCGAGTGCAGGGGTGGTAGTCGGTCGCTCCTCATTCTTCGTTCCTTTGCGATGCTGAGGAAGAGCCTTGGAAGAGGTTCATCATCGACGAAGGTAGATCTGACTCCCCCTAGATGTCATCTTCTAGTCATGCAAGAAGGCTTCTTCCTCCCATACACATCTTTGGAATGTGCGGTGGTTTCTGATGTCAGGTCCATTGGGGATGACCATGCTCTCTGTAGGGTAAGCTAGAGAGCATGGTTTCCGGCGCGGCTGCCGAGCTGAGGTCTTCGGGTGGTAGTGACGCGGATGGCAGCGGCAACCCACGACGTGTCAAGAATGGGGGCAACCGTTCCAACGAGTCGTGTTTGCCGGTGACTCCGTGTCCTCCATATGGTCCTCTGGCAGTGTCACCGCCCGCGCCTGCCCTCCGGTTTCTTCCTCCTCGCTGAAGAGCGGCGCCATCCTGATCCCGGGGAGTCGCCGTATCCCAACTGGGTCCGCCACCGGTCTCCTCGACCTCTTCCTGAAGGAGATGGACAGGGGCAAAGGCATCACAGGGCACTTATCTTTTTTCAATCTTAAATCTGTAGGCACTTGCCAAATTTTAATTCAAATAATGTAATCTCTTGAGTCCATGTCTGTGTTCTGTAAGTCTTGTACTTGTATAATCAGCATATTAATGAAAAAGGTGAGCCTTGCCAGGAACTCATGCATGTGTATGTCCATGTAGAGGTGGGATGCCTCTTTTGTTAAATAAATGAGTCTCCCCTGGTGGGCTATCCTGCCGGTACCCTTTTTATTTTGTTGCTGGGGACCAGAGTCTGCCGGGCAAAAAATAAAGGGACCAGCCCCCCACCAACTCTTTTTCAGCAAAGGCCACTGCAACCACTTAGGCTGAAGCAACACTTGAGCTAAAAGTGGGAGCACCTAAGCTTCGAAGAGCGGCGAAGTTTTCTCATGCACAATTTTTAGCTTACAAAGCACTTATGGACCAGAGGTAGAACTTATCTATTTGGCTTGCCGGGGATCGCAGTGCTAGTCCATCTCCTCAACTCCTTGTAGAATCCAAGTTCACAGTATAAACCTGCAACTTCATGCAGATGAGAATGATGCAGGATGCGATCCTATCTATATGCATATGCAGATGCTCATGAAATGCTTATACAAATGCTCTTGGAATGCTCATGCATGCATGCAACTTGGTTGGGGGCCCCCAGCGCTTTGTTTATTTCTCTGATGCACATGGTCATCGCCCTGGATTTGTACAAGGCGTTACATGCAGCTGAGGCAAGGCATGTACAAATGGGTGGTTGCCGGGCAGGGCCCAACACCCGCGCCTTGCAGGGCTTACTGATAGCGTGCATCACGTGTAGCAGCCTGAATACGGTTCTCCTCGAGTAGCACAGCGTCGTCAGGCTGGTGCTGATCTTGCACTACTTCATCGTAGGCAAGCACTCGAGGTGACCCGTTAATGAGTTCCGTGGGGATAACTGCTTCTGCCCCATAGACCAGGGAGAAAGGAGTCTGCCCGGTAGCTGATTTGGTGTTGCTCTGAGGGACCAGAGGACTACCGGCAGCTCATCGATCCATCGCCTACCATGCTTCTGCAGCGTATCAAAGGTTCTTGTCTTGAGGCCTCGCAGCACTTCAGTGTTCGCCCTCTCAGCTTGCTCATTTCTTCTGGGATGTGCGACAGAGGCAATTGAGACATTGCTCCGAGGGTGCGAACATATTGTATGAAGGCGCGGCTCGTGAACTGGGTGCCGTCGGTAATGATCCTTGCCGGGACACCAAAACGACACACCAGTTCTTTCAAGGACTTGATAGCTGACTGAGCAGTCACCTTCCTCACGGGAGTCGCTTCCGTCCACTTTGTAAACTTGTTGATGGCAACGAACAAGAATTCAAAGCCCTCGATTTCTCGGGGGGGAGGGCCGAGGATATCGAGCCCCCAGACCAAAAATGGCCATGATAAAGGGATTGTATGAAGAGCTTGGGCAGGCATATGGATGTTCTTGGAATGGAACTGGCAGGCTTCACATTTCGTGACTAGCTCAACCGCATCTTGGAGGGCTATGGGCCAATAGAATCCTTGTCAGAATGCTTTCCCAACTAATGCCCTTGATCTAATGTGGGAGCCGCACATGCCTTTGTGTATCTCAGCCAGCAGTTCCTTTCCTTCTTCCTGGCAGAAGCACTTCAATTTCACACCATTGGGCCTCCTTCTGTATAGAGTGTCATCGACAAACTAATACATACTAGCCCTCCGGGATACTCTTTCAGCCTCATCTTGGTCATTGGGGAGTTCTTCGGTTTGGAAAAAGTGGACTATGTGCCTTGCCCAAGTTGGAGCCTGGGGCTCGGTAACGAGGACTAGCGGCACCTCCTCAACTGCGGGGGCACACTCCTCGTCCGCGGGTACATGGTCCCGGCGGGAGGGTGCGGGCCGGCAAGTTGTGAGTTTCTGGCATGGTCCCTGCCAGGAGCAAAAGGCTCTACCGGGAGAGGCTTACCGGAGACCATCTTTGTCTCTCCTGGGCCATTGTTGCTGGGGATACAAAGGGCTGAGTAAGATGGAAACAAAAGTGCCTGGTTCCACAAGAAGCTTTTGCGCATCACACTTTGATAGATGATCAGCTATACTATTTTCTGCACGGGATACGTGCTCTGTTTGCAATCCGTCAAAGCGCTCCTCCAATCTTCTCACTTCCTCAACGTATGCCTCCATCAATGGACTTTGGTAGTCCTTGTTGGCTTGTCTCACCACAAGCTATGAATCTCCTCGAATGATCAGTTTCTTGATTCCCCATTCTGCGGCAATCCTGAGCCCGGCAAGGAGCCCTTCATACTCTCATGTATTGTATTGTTGCCTCTTCCCGGGTAAAATGCATCTGGACGACGTACTTCAAGTGCTCCCCTGAGGGTGTGATAAGAAGCATGCCAGCCCCTGCACCTTGTAGGGAAAAGGCACCATCGAAATACATAATCCATTCTTAGGGCGCCTCCTTGCCGGGGATAACTATTTTTGTCACTTCCTCATCAGGGGTTGGCATCCATTCTGCAATAAACTCTGCCAATGCCCTACTTTGAATTGTTGATGTGCTCTCAACTTTAGACCAAAACTGGACAACTCCAAAGCCCACTCCATTATTCTGCCAGTAGCCTCAGGGTTTCGGAGTATCCTTTGCAACGGGAAGCGAGTGACAACCATGATCTCATGGGCTTGGAAGTAGTGATGCGGTTTCCTTGAGGCCGTGATGAGGCGAAAGATCAACTTTTGCATGCTAGAGTACCTCGATCGGGCCCCCTGTAACAAGGAACTGACGAAGTACACTAGGCGCTGCACCACTTTCTTCCTTGTCGTGTCCTTGGGGTTGCTCTCGCTGCCGTGCTCACTTCTGCCCTAATCCTCATCTGACTCTGCAGGTCTTTGCTCACTCTCTGCCTCGTCCACTTCTCGTTGTGCCACCAAGGGTGCGCTAACCACCTGGTTGGTTGCCGCTAAGTATAGCAGCAACGACTCTTATGGTTTGGGAGCAACCATGGTGGGCACAGAAGATAAGTAGGCCTTCAACTCTTGCAAGGCTGCATCTGCTTCTGGGTGCCACTTTATGGGCCCTGCCTTCTTCAGGATTTTTAAGAACAGCAAAGCACGCTCGGCATACTTGGAAATGAATCTGCTTAGCGTACCAAGGCACCCTGTTAGACGCCTCACATCCTTGACTGTCCTTGGTGCTTGGATCTGCTTGATGACTTTGATCTTGTCAGGATTGGCTTCGATCACCCGATGGGACACAAAGAATCCAAGTAGCTTGCTGGAGGGAACGCCAAACACACACTTCTGCGGGTTGAGCTTCAAGTTGATCTTGCGTAGATTCGCAAACGTCTCCTCCAAATCCTGGATAAGAGTTGCTCTATCCTTGGTCTTGACCACGATGTCATCCATATAAGCTTCAATGTTTCCGTGCAGTTGTGGCTCAAAACCAATCTGGACTGCCCTTGCAAAAGTAGATCCGACACTCTTTAATCCAAATGGCATGCAGATAAAATAGTACGTACCACATGGGGTGATGAACGAGGTCCTCTCTTCATCTTCCTTATTAGCTACATCCAATGCTCAAGTAAGATCATAGTGCCCCTTAGTTGGTGCTTTACAAGAGAACATGGAGACTCAAATAAAATAAAAATTGCATAAAGTAAATAAAAAGGCCCTTCACAGAGGGAAGTAGGGATTTGTAGGGGTGCCAGAGCTCAAAGCGAAAAAATATAGAGATAAAACATTTTGGGTGGCATGCCTTTCCTATCAATGAAAACGATCGAGTAGTTCCCAATACTTTCCATGCTATATATATCATAGGCGGTTCCCAAACAGAAAATAAAGTTTATTCCTTTTTCCACCATACTTTCACATTCCACGGCTAACCGAATCCACATGTACCGTCCATACCAACACATTCCAAGGAATTTACTATTTAACAACATAAAGTAAATTCATTTTTCATTTCAGGACTGGGCACCCTAATACCTTTGCCGTACTCTCGTGCAATGACAAGTGAATAAACACTCATCTTGAGAATAACACATCTAGCATGGAAAAATATCAGCCACCCCCTACCGTTTCATGAGCAGTACGAGCACACAAAAAGGAATTTTATTTTGAAAATTAGAGATGGCACATACAATTTTTTGGCTTAGAACGGCATGGAAATACCGCATATAGGTAGGTATAGTGGACTCATATGACAAAAACCGGGTTAAAGGATGCACAAGTAGTAATCCCACTTAGTACGAGTGAAAGCTAGCAAAAGATTGAGAAGCATCCAACCAAGAAACGAAAAATCTCATAAGATAGCATTAAGCATAACTAACACCAAATAATTCACCACAAGTAGGATGTAGTTTCATTGCATAACTATTCACTTTCATGCTTGCATAGGGAATCACAAACCTTAACATCAACATTCTTACTAAAGCATAATTACTCATCAACATGACTCACATATTATATCATCATACCGCAAAACTATTACAAAGAATCAAGTTTATTTTTTCCAATGATCTTCATGAAAGTTTTTATTATATCCCTCTTGAATATCTATCACTTTGGGACTAATTTCATATGTTGCTTTTGATAGCTCAAACAAATCTAAGCGAAGAACATGAGCATAAAAGTTTTCTTCCCTCAAAATAATTTAAGTGAAGCATGAAATAATTTCTTAAATTTTTTACTAACTTCCAAATAAATCTAAGTGAAGCATGAGAGAATTTCTTCAAAAATATTAAAGCACACCATGCTCAAAAAGATATAAGTGTATCACTAGAGCAATTCCATAGCTCAAAAAGATTTAAGTAAACCATAGAGAGAAATTCTAGAAAATCATAGCATAATTTTGGCTCTCTCAAATAGGTGTGTACAGGATAGATGACACAAAATAAAAAGCAAAACAAGCAAAGACTCATATAATACAAGACGCTCCAAGCAAAACCCATGATATGTGACAAATAAAAATATAGCTCCAAGTAAAATACCGATGGTCATTAGAAGAAAGAGGGGATGCCACTCGGGGGCATCCCCAAGCTTAGTTGTTTGTTTCTCTTCGGATATTAACTCGGGGTGCCATGGGAATCCCCAAGCTTAGGCTCTTCTCTCTCCTTATTCCTTCATCCATCGTGATCTCATCCAAAACTTGAAAACTTCACTAGTTCGAAGACCAGGAGCACGGGCACGTGTCAAGAGAGATTTGTTCAAACAGACGCGATAGAGGGTTTTACGCTACTTCACAGTCAGCAGCAAGAGCCGGCTCGTGAGTTGAAAGAACTCGTTTGTTCCGGCTCGTGATGTGTCTGACGCATGCATAGAATCAAGATCTATTGAGACCAAGATGTTTGTTTCTTCCTCGGAACACAATCACACAAAACTCAACAAAACCTTTGTGAGATCTGTTAGTATAACAAAGCAAATCACTACTCTAAGTACTGTTACAAACCCATTCATATTTTATTTTTGCATTATATCTACTGTATTCCAACTTTACTATAGCTTATACCCTCTAATACAAATCATAGCTTCATCAAAATAAGCACACAACGCAAAGAAAACAAAATCTGTCAAAAACAGAACAGTCTGTAGCAATATGAAAACTTCGAATACTTCTAGAACTCCAAAATTTCTGAAAAATCAGGAAAACGAGGGAAATTTGTATATCAATCTTGTCTAAAAATTTCAGAGCAAAATCTCGTTTTTTGATTTATTAAAATTGTTTTACTCGACGCAAAAGTTTATATTTTTCAACAAGATCAAATCAACTATCACCCAACATGATCCCAAAGGCTTTGCTTGGCACAAACACTAATCAAAACACAAAAACACATATAATTAGAGTCATAATTTTGCAAACACTCAAGAAAAGAAAGACAAATACAAAAATAAATTTTATTCATTGGGTTGCCTCCCAACAAGCGCTATTGTTTTATGCCCCTAGCTAGGCATAATGCATTGATCTAAGTGTTGTTGTATTTAGTTTTAGGTCCATAGGATGCCCTCATCATTGATTCATATGGTGGACTAATTCATTTTCTAGAGTAGTGTTCCATTCTATTCCTTAGTGGAAATTGAAATTTAATATTGCCTTCTTTCATATCAATCACGGCACCAATAGTACGTAAAAACGGTCTGCCAGGTATAATTGGACAAGACGGATTGCAATCAATATCAAGAACAATACAATCTATGGGTACATAATTTCTATTTGCAAGAATAAGAACATCATTAATTCTTCCATAGGCTTTTTAATAGTAGAATCTGCCAAGTGCAAATTTAAAGAACACTCTTCAATATCGGTAAGACCAAGCACATCGCATAAAGATTTCAGAATTGTAGAAACACTAGCACCCAAGTCACATAAAGAAAACACTCATAATTTTTAATCTTGACTATAATGGTGGGTTCCCATTCATCAAGTAATTTTCTAGGAATTGGGATCTCTAATTCCAACTTTTCTTCCAAAGCTTTTTCATCATGGCATCTAAGATATGTTTAGTAAAAGCTTTCTTTTGTCCATAAGCATGGGGTGAATTTATCATGGATTGCAACAAAGAAATACAATCAATCAAAGAACAATTATCATAATTAAAGTCTTTGTAATCCAAAATAGTGGGCACATCACTAGTTAAAGTTTTGACCTCTCCAAGCCCACTTTTATCAATTTTTGAACAAGATTTTCACCCTCCAAGTTATCGAGACGCCTTCTAACTAAAGTTGACTCTTCTTCAGTCCCTTTATCATCAATCTTAATTTTACTAAACAAATATTCAATAGAAGAAACACCAATCATTGTAAGATCTTCATCATTTTTATGAAGGTAATCACTAGAAAATGCTCTTTCTAAAAATTCTCTTTTAGCTCTAAGCATAGCGGTTGTTTTCTTACTTCCATATATAGAAACATATAAAGCTTTAATTGATTATTCAACCTTAGGCACATGAATTTTCAACTTGAGATTTTCTACGTCGTGAGAAATTCTATCAATGCTTCTAGACATACTATCAATCTTATTCAACTTTTCTTCCATCGTATTGTTGAAAACTTTTTGAGCATTGATAAATTCTTTAATATTATTATCAAGATCAGAGGTGTTCCTATTATTATTATAATAAGGACTACCATAGGAGTTACCATAATTATTAGAGGAATTTCCCGAAAAAGGCATAGGATTAAAATTACCTCTATAAGCATGGTTATTGAAATTGTTTCGCGAGACAAATTCACATCTACGGAATCGCTATTTTGCTCAATCAAAGTATACAAAGGCACATCATTAAGATCAATAGGAGCACTTTTATAAGCAACCAACTTCATAAGAGCATCCACTTTTTCACTCAAGGAATTTATTTCTTCAACCGAATTAACCTTTTTACTAGTAGGAGAACTTTCGGTATGCCATTGTGAATAATTTGCCATAATATTATCAAGCAATTTAGTAGCTTCACCCAAAGTAATTTCCATAAAAGTGCCTCCCACAGAGGAATCTAAAAGATTTCTAGAAACAAAGTTCAATCCCGCATAAAATTTTTGTATGATCATCCAATGATTTAAACCATGAGTAGGACAATTTCCTAGCATCAATTTCATTCTTTCCCCAGATTGCGCAACATGTTCATGCTCAGGTTGCTTAAAATTCATGATTTGTATCCTAAGGGAAATAATTTTCACGGGCGGAAAATACTTTGTAATAACAGCATCCTTGCACTTATCCCAAGAATTGATACTATTGTGAGGCAAAGAAGAAAAGCAATTTTTTGCATGATCTCGCAAAGAAAACGAGAATAATTTCAACTTGACAATATCATTGTCCACATCTTTTTTCTTTTGCATATCACATAATTCCACGAATGTGTTAAGATGGGACACGACATCCTCATTAGGAGTACCAGAAAATTGATCTTACATAACGAGATTCAACAAATCAGCATAATATCACAAGACTCCATAGTAGTGGCGGGAGGGACAATTGGAGTGCTAATAAAATCATTATTATTGGTATTGGAAAAATTGCACAACCTGGTATTTTCTTGAGACATCGCAACTACACAAACAACAACGCAAACAAAAACAGATCTGATGAGAAAATGATGAACGAAAAAGGGGGCGAATAAAACGGCTAATTTTCGTGAAGTGGGGGAGATGAAAACGAGAGGCAAATGGAAAATAATATAAATTGCAAGGAGAAGCAATTTGCGATTAGGAACCTGATAGATGTGATGATGTGTCCCCGGCAACGGTGCCAGAAATTCCTTTTGATGCGGCTTGAACTACGTCGGTATTTCCCCAAAGAGGAAGGGATGATGTAGCACAACTATGGTAGCTATTTCCCTTAGCGATGAGATCAAGGTTATCAAACCAGTAGGAGAACACACAACACTATGTAAACGGTACTTGCACACAAAGAACAAATACTTGCAACCCGACATGTTAAAGGGGTTGTCAATCCCTTTCGGGTAATGGTGCTAGAAATTTTCAAGTTAACGGGATAAAATTGTGGTAAATTTATAGATCCAAATAACGGCAAATAAAATTTAGCAAGGTATTTTTGGTTTTTTTGATAATATAGATCTGAAAATAAAAGTGGCAAATAAATAAGAAGGCAAATAGAAATATAGATATGAAAATATATGATGAGCAAATAGACCCGGGGGCCTTAGATTTCACTAGTGGCTTCTCTCGAGAAAAATAGCATACAGTGGGTAAACAAATTACTATTGGGCAATTAATATATAGAACTTCAAATAATTATTACGATTTCCAGGCAATGATCATTATATAGACATCACGTCCAAGATTATTAGACCGACTCCTGCCTGCATCTACTACTATTACTCCACACATCGACCGCTATCCAGCATGCATCTAGTGTATTAAGTTCATGGAAAAACAGAGTAATGCAATAAGAACAATGACATGATGTAGGCAAAGATCAATTCGTGTAGGAATAGACCCCATCTTGTTATCCTTAATAGCAATAATACATACGTGTCATGTCCCCTTCTGTCACTGGGATTGAGAACCGTAAGATCGAACCCATCACAAAGCACCTCTTCCCATGGCAAGAAAATTGATCTAGTCCGCCTAACTAAACCAAAGACCCAAATAAGAAATATGAGGCTATAAGCAATCATGCATATAAGAGATCAAAACTCAAATAACTTTCATTGATAAAATAGATTTAGTCATAAACTCAAAGTTCATCGGATCCTGACAAACACACCGCAAAAATAGTTACATCAAATAGATCTCCAATAGACCATTGTATTGAGAATCAAAAGAGAGAGAGGAAGCCATCTAGCTACTAACTACGGACCCATAGGTCTATAATAAACTACTCACGCATCATTAGAGAGCCACCAATGAGGATGATGAACCCCTCTGTGATGGTGTCTAGATTGGATCTGTGGTTTCTGGAACTTGCGGTGGCTAGAATTATGTTTCGTCGACTCCCCTGGGTTTTTTGGATTTTCGGGGTATTTATAGAGCAAAGAGGCGGTGCGGGAGGCGGCCGAGGTGGGCACAACCCACCAGGGTGTGCCTAGGCCCCCGGACGCGCCCAGGTGGGTTGTGCTCCCCTCGGAGCCCCCTCTGGTACTTCCTTGGCCCAATGTGTGTCTTCTGGTCCAGAAAAAATCTCCAAAAAGTTTCGCTACGTTTGGACTCCGTTTGGTATTGATTTTCTACGAAGTAAAAAACAAGCAAAAAACAGCAACTGGCACTGGGCACTATGTCAATAGGTTAGTCCCAAAAAATGATATAAGGTTGCTATAGAATGATTGTAAAACATCCAAAAATGATAATATAACAACATGGAACAATCAAAACTTATAGATACGTGGGAGACGTACCAATCACATCACAACATGCCCTGCAAAAACAAGTTAGACGTTCTCTACTTTGTTGTTGCAAGTTTTACGTGGCTGCTACGGGATTCTAGCAATAACCGTTCTTACCTACACAAAAACCACAATGGTGCTTCGTCAGGTTTGCTGTTTTAACCTTCTTCAAGGACCGGCCATAGTCAAATTCGATTCAACTAAAGTAGGAGAAACAGACACCCACCAGCCAACTTTTATGCAAAACTAGTTGCATGTCAGTCGGTGGAACCAGTCTTATGTGTGTGGACAAGGTTGGTCCGGGCCGCTTCATCCCACAATACCGCCGAATCAAAATAAGACGTTGGTGGTAAGCAGTATGACTATTACTGCCCACAACTCTTTAGTGTTCTACTCATGCATATCATCTGCGCATAGACCTGGCTCGGATGCCACTGTTGGGAAACATTGCATGGAGAACAAAAAAATTCTATGCACACGCAAGATCTATCAAGGAGATGCATATCAACGAGAGGGGAGAGTGTGTCTACGTACCCTCGTAGACCGTAAGCGGAAGCGTTTGGTAACGTGATTGATGTAGTCGAACTTCTTCGTGATCCAATCGAACGAGTACCGAACATACGACACCTCCGCGTTCAACACACGTTCAGCTCGGTGATGTCCTCCGCCTTCTTGATCCAGCAAGACGGTGAGGTATTGGATGAGTTCCGGCAGTACGACGGCGTGATGATGGTGATGGTTAAGTTATCTCCACAGAGCTTCGCCTAAGAACAACAAAAATATGACTGAGGGTGTAAACGATGGAGGGGGGCGCCGCACACGGCTAAGCAATTGTTGTGGTTGTGCTAGGTGCCCCCTTCCCACATATATATTGGTGGGGGAGGGAGGAGCAGCCAAGAAGGCGCCCCAAGTAGGCCGAATCCTACTTGGGGTCTCCCCCAAGCCGCGCCCCCTTTCCTTTTAGGTGAGCGGGGAAAAGGCAGGGGAGGGAGGTGGCCCCCCTTTCCTTTCTCCCATGAGAAGGGGAAGGCAAGAGGGGCAAGCCCTCCCCTTTCCTTTCCTAGGGCCGGCCGGCAAGGCAGATGGGTGCATCAGCCCCCTGCGGGCTGGTGTGTCCCCCCCTTGGCCCATTAGGCCCATACACCTACCGGGGGGTCCAGAACCCCTTCCAGTGACCCGATGACTACCCGGTGCACTCCAAAACTATTCCGGTGTCCGAATACCATTGTCATATATTAAAAGCTTTACCTATTGACCATTTCGAGACTCCTCGTCATGTCTATGATCTCATCCGGGACTCCGAACAACATTCGGTCACCAAATCACATAACTCATATAACACTATATCGTCAACGAACGTTAAGCGTGCGGACCCTACGGGTTCGGGAACTATGTAGACATGACCGAGACACCTCTCCGATCAATGACCAATAGTGGAACCTGGATGACCATATTGGCTCCTACATATTCTACGAAGATATTTATCAGTCGAACCTCATGACAACATACGTAATTCATTTTGTCCATCTGTATGTTACTTGCCCGAGATTTGATCGTCGGGGCATCTTCATACCTAGTTCAATCTCTTTACCGGCAAGTCTCTTTACTCGTTTCGTAATACATCATCTTGCAACTAACTCCTTAGTCACTTTCCCTGCAAGGCTTCTTATGATGTGTATTACCTAGAGGCCCCAGAGATACCTCCCCGATACTAGGGGTGAGAAATCCTAATCTCGATCTATGCCAACTCAACAAACACCTTCGGAGATACCTGTAGATCCTCTTTATGATCACCCATTTACGTTGTGACGTTGGACAGCACACAAGGTATTCCTCCGGTATCCGGAGGTTGCATAATCTCATAGTCGAAGGAATATGTATTTGACATTAAGAAAGCAATAGCAATAAACTGGACGATCAATATGCTAAGCTAACGGATGGGTCTTGTACATCACATCAGTCTCCTAATGATGTGATCCCGTTATCAAATGACAACACATGTCTATGGTTAGGAAACCTTAACCATCTTTGATCAACGAGCTAGTCTAGCAGAGGCTTACTAGGGACACGGTATTTGTTTATGTATTCACACATGTATTTAAGTTTCCAATCAATACAATTCTAGCATGAATAATAAACCTTTATCATGAATAAGGAAATATAAAATAACAACTTTATTATTGCCTCTAGGGCATATTTCCTTCATAGTTACATTCCAATAAACCTCTATAAGGGGCAAAAGACCAGTTCCTCAGCTCTCCATGGGATCGATGCTCTTCAAAAATAGCTACAACTAAACCTTTGCATTTACAGAACATGAGGTACCATTGAACATTGTCTTTGAGAAGGCCCGTGACAAGGTTAAATGGCCTTTTCTATATCAGATGATGCAACAGAAGGAAATTGGAGATGTATGGTGTGGTTGGGTAATGAAGACTGTTAGAGGAGGAAGAGTGCTTGTGAAAGTGAATGATCACTTGGCCATATCTTCCCACTTATAAGGGAAAGTACATATTGTGTATATTTGAGCAAGTATCTGGGTTGAAGATCAACTTTCATAAGAATAAGATATTTTGTCTAGGGGGAGGGGGGTCGTGAAAAGAGACTAGGATTTCAAGGTGATTTTTACTTGTGAAATCAAAGATTTACCCTTCAAGTACTTTGGAATACCACTGGATGTGAAGGGACTTAATAATGCTTGGTGGGTGCCAGTTGAAGAAAAGGGTGAGATAAAACTGGTAGGGTGGAAAACTGGAAATGCAACCTGTTATCTATTGTATACAAAGTTACATTGACAAATTCCTTTCTCAGTAGCATACCCCTATATATGCTATCTTTCTTGGAAGCACTAAAGGGGTTGCTAAAGAAAATGGACATCCCAAGATCAAGGATGGTGTGGCAAGAGAATAAAAACAAAAGGAAATATCATGTAGTTAACTGGCCTAGTGTATGCATGCCTAAGGATTGTGAGGGCTTGGGTGTTCTGGATCTTGAAACCATGAACAAAAGCCTTATTTGCAAATGGTTTTGAAAACTGGAGATTTCTAAAGGGATATGACAGCAAATACTGTGTAAAAATACCTTCAGAACCAAAGCTTGTCAGAGATTGGAACTACACCTGGTGGCTCTTATTTTTGGCAAAGCCTGATGGAAGTCAAGTTCATATTCCAGTAGTATGCTAAGAGGATTATTGGAGATGTGGCTAAAACATTATTTTGTCAAGATATTTGGCTTGGAGATGAATCACTTGCTACAAAATTCCCCAGGTCGTGTGATGTATGCTTCACGAGTGAAGCTACTCTGAAGCAAGCTAAAACTGAAGGGCGGGATCTATTCAAATTTAGAACTTTTTACATGGAGAGACTACATATAAGTGGCGCAGGCCCAAGGAGTTGGTGGATAATGTGTCATTGAGTGGAGATAAGATAGAGTGGCATCAAAGATTGGAAGCAAACATAATTTCACTGTTAGAGATTTCTACCTTCAACTGAAAGGGAGTGATCTTGTTGGATATAGATTCATATGCAAATTGATGATCCCTCTAAAGATCAAAGTTTTCGTTTGCTTGGCTCATGCTTAGAAGTAGCATACTTACCAAACATAACCTGATCAAGAGAGACTGGGTTGGAAATGAACAATGTCATTTCTGCGCGCAGGAAGAGTCCATTACCCATCTTATGTTTGATTGTGCTTTTTCCAGGCTAATTTGACAAGTAATCTTATGTGCATTTAACATTCCTAGACCCCCGACGATGTTGGAGACATGGTTGAGGGATGCATGAGATCTTTCCCAAAAATTCAGCAAAAAAATAATGCTATGTGGAGGAGTGACTATCTGCTGGACTATGTGGAAAACTAGAAATTATGCGTGTTTTAAGAGAAAAAACCCTGATGATCTTGGAACTGTAATTTCCAGACTTTGCCATAATTTGAGAATTGGAGTATCTTGGGAAAAGCCCCGGGCGCGAAAGCATTGAAGATCGTGTGAAGCTAATCAAGATGTCTATGCTATGGCTGGAATCTTGTGATGAGGTTAAAGCATAATCTTTGAGTCGTCGACATCTTTGCCTTATGAGCTACATCTGATCGCATTTAAGATGTCTATGCTATGGCTGGAATCTTGTGATGAGGTTAAAGCATAATCTTTGAGTCGTCGACATCTTCGCCTTATGAGCTACATCTGATCGCATTTCCTCTCCTGAGTACTTGGAAAGTGTGGACAAAACTGTAGCTAGAGATTGCACTCTTTGCCTTGACAAAGGAAAAAAATTATATGAGACCAGGTCTCATATAAATCAGGTGAGACCCGCCCTGATGAATGACATGTGTGAGACCTGGTCTCATAGAATTTTTTTCCCTTGACAAATGTCTCCGCATTTCCTTGTTTCCTTTTGCTTTAGTTTCTTTGCTATAAAGACTTTGGTGATTCCTTGCTTTCTTGTTGGCACCCGGGCAGCAGGACTGTGATCGGCTTGGTCTCATGCTAGATGCGCTTCGGGCTACCGCGCGTCGTCTCTCCTCTTTGTAGTCTCATCATGCTGCATGCCACTCGGTGGCTTTTTTTCCTATTTTGTTTATGCTTTTTTTAGGCATGATTATGTTGTTCACCCAGTCGCCTTAGTTGCTTTGCGACTTTGGATCTGGTTGTATGGATGGTGTATGAATGTTTGCTTTATTTATAAAGCACTCATCTATTTCGAGAGATTTCTATAATGAAAATCGACAAGGTAGCTCGTTGTTTAAAACGAAAGCTACGGAAATGAATGCCTCTTTAGGACTAATATAAAATTTGCATCATATGGTCTAACATGCTTTGCTTTCATAACAAAACAAAGGAAGTCATACCCTGCAACTTGCAGTACAAAAAATCTTCGTTCATTATTATGATGTATCGATACCACCTTCCTCACAGACTATGCGGCACCGAGCCGTCAGTGTGCACGAACCAATCTGACAATTTTTGTACTCTGCTAACAACCGAACATCACAGATGCAACAGCAAGCAAACAGGGACAGAGAACAACAACATACGGCATGAAGCGCACAACACTGCCACCCAATTAAGCACGTACCCACGCTTGATCAACTCAGTACTCATCGCCTTCGTCCTCGTCGTCTTCACCCTCAGCTCCGACCTCCTCGTAGTCCTTCTCCAGCGCGGCCAGATCCTCCCTGGCCTCCGAGAACTCCCCCTCCTCCATCCCTTCCCCGACGTACCAGTGCACGAACGCGCGCTTGGCGTACATGAGGTCGAACTTGCGGTCGATGCGGGAGAAGACCTCGGCCACGGCCGTGTTGTTGCTGATCATGCACACCGCCCGGCGCACCTTGGCCAGGTCCCCTCCCGGAACCACCGTCGGCGGCTGGTAGTTTATCCCGCACTTGAACCCAGTCGGGCACCTTTCATTTGCACGCAGCAAGCAAAGCAACAACAAAATTAAAAACAGAGTCATGCATTGCATGGTGCTGCCAGATCCCAATGTCAGGTGATAACAATGAAGAAACTACATAAATGTACATACCAATCGACGAACTGCACGGTCCTCTTGGTCTTGATGGAGTGGACGGCGGAGTTGACGTCCTTGGGCACGACGTCGCCGCGGTACATGAGGCAGCAGGCCATGTACTTGCCGTGGCGGGGGTCGCACTTGGCCATGACGCTGGACGGCTCGAACACGGAGTTGGTGATCTCGGGGACGGAGTGCTGCTCGTGGAAGGCCTTCTCCGCGGAGATGATGGGCGCGTAGGAGGAGAGCATGAAGTGGATCCTCGGGTACGGCACCAGGTTGGTCTGGAACTCGGTAATGTCCACGTTGATGGCGCCGTCGAACCGCAGAGAGGTGGTCAGGGACGATATCACCTGGGATATCAGCCTGTTCAGGTTGGTGTAGGTCGGGCGCTCGATGTCCAGGGACCTCTTGCAGATGTCGTAGATGGCCTCGTTGTCCAGGAGAACGACGACGTCGGTGTGCTCGATCAGCGAGTGGGTCGAGAGCACGCTGTTGTAAGGCTCCACAACGGCTGTCGAAATCTGAAACAGGCAATGGTTTCAGCGAAATGGTCTACTAGCTGAAACTTGCTCAAATTTTATAAAGTTTGACTTGAGACTAAGCTAATATGCAAAGGAAATACTAATAGAGAAGGAGTAGTACCTGCGGTGAAGGATAGATGGTGAAACCGAGCTTTGATTTCCTGCCATAGTCGACAGATAGGCGCTCCAGAAGCAATGAACCAAGCCCTGAGCCAGTTCCACCACCGACAGCATTGAAAACCAAGAAGCCTTGTAGACCAGTGCAGTTATCCGCCAATTTTCTGATCCGGTCAAGGCAAAGGTCCACCACTTCTCTTCCAACTGCAGCATCAGAAACAGGGTTTAAAGAAAGGAGTATTTTGTTAGTAGGAGCATAGGGCTGTTTCCCAAGCATGACAATTTTAGTAGTTAAACTGGGTTGCCTCAAGGATGAAAGGGTGTTCTACTCCATGTATGAGCACTAAACTCAGCATGAAATGATCTTAAGTTATGGACTTATGGACATGACTCCCACCTGACACCTGTAGCATGTTGCTTGCAATTCGTGAATAATTATAATTAGAGACATTTTCAATACACATTATTTATACTGAAATTCAATATAATGATTCTGAGCTCGAAATTCCATATGGACTCTTGAATAAAAAAATATCTTAATAAACGATAAGAAAAAAAATATTTTATAGTATTTCTCAACCATTAAAAATAACCAACTAAACTGTGCACAACTGGCAGGAAAAAAACTGACAGATGCTCATTTCCAAACATAAGGTAGCACAGAAATTATAAAATGTGCAACTACCCAAATTTCATCAGAGACCGTCGAATTATAAATAAGAATTGCTTAGTTGACTTCTAAATAGATGGTGCTCAGAAAAGATCTTTTTGGCAAAAAGGTAGGTGAGGTCGAAGCATGGTACTCTACCTGTGTAGTGTCCACGGGCAAAGTTGTTAGCAGCATCTTCATTGTGGGAGATGAGCTGCTCTGGATGGAAGAGCTGGCGGTATGCCCCCGTCCTCACCTCGTCGATGACCGTGGGCTCCAGATCGACGAACAGGGCCCTCGGAACGTGCTTACCTGAACCCGTTTCGCTGAAGAATGTGTTGAATGCATCCTTTGCAACCCCAACCGAGGTATCACTGCAATCCGATGATAAAAACTTCAGGTTTTGGTATTGGAATAAAGTAGGATTACGATCGATAGTACAAGCAAAGCCCAGCATGTATCCTCATGAAGATCGTTGCACAGAACTGGTACTAGTCTTTTGAGATTTGGTCATGCAAAACCAAAATTGACCCTGAAGCAAGCTGCGTCGCCAATTCACAACCGGATTAACGGGTCCATCAAACAAAAATCCCCGAGTAACAACACCATCAGACAGAATTCTAATCAAGACAAATTCTTCTTCAGGAGAAGAATTCCAGTCAAGATAAAGGGTGATCATGAGTATTTCTCAGGGCTTTGAAAGGAAAAGGGCAACGAATCGGAGCAGAGGAGTAGCTGACCTGGGCATGAGGCCGTCGGGCTGGATGCCATGCTCGAGGCAGTAGAGCTCCCAGCAGGAGTTCCCCACCTGGATGCCCGCCTGCCCGATGTGGATGCTTATGATCTCCCTCATCTCCCTCTCCCTCTGCGTGCTCTGCTCTGCTCTTGTGCAGCTCTGTCGCCTCAGAAGCTCAGAAATAATAGCACCTGCGGGAGGAAGCAGCCAGAAGGAGACGGAAAGGGCTTGGAGAACAGGGGGGAAAAGGTTGGAGGAGAGAAGAAGGAGCGAGGCTGCACGGCGGCGTTACCGGACTTGTGAGCTAGCGGAAAGCGACTGATGGATTACACCGCACGCACGCACGTCGGACGGAAAGCCACCCGCCGTAGGGGCAAAATCACTGGGCGTGGACGACCTGGGCCATGTCTCGCTCCCACCATCGGTGCCAAACCGAATGCTGCCACCATGATAACGAAGGGACAATGCGTCGCTGCCGTCATAGCACCGCAGCAAGACGCTATGGACCTATGGTCGAAGGCGCCGTTCACTGATGAGTTCTAGTCGGCCGCTGGCAATCTTGGATGTGAAGGCACACAGCCATGATGATTGGGATTAGCCGCTGGCACCACTGCTCACAGTAGGTCTCTGGTGTGCACTAATCGAATAGCTATCTATCTAGTCGGACGGGAAAGTCGGGCTGGATACCATGCTCGAACAAAAAGTCAAAAAAATCTGAAAAGAAGATATTTCGGAAATAAACTTGGCCTCGTATTATACTTGTGAGAAAAATTTCACAAAGATAAAATCACCCCTTGACTTCTTTCCAAAAAAAGACAAATTTTCAGTCAAAATAGTGGGAATAGTGTCCTATAATAGTAAATAAATTTTGTTTTTTTTGCCCTGAATTTAATGTTGGTTTTGTTTCCGTGAAAATTTATATACTAGTGCAAAACAAAGTCAAGTTTAATCTAAAAATACTTTTGGACTATTTTGACTTTTTGTTGAATTGTTTTAAAAAAGGAAAAAGCTTACCTTCAACCGACTGATAACGCTCGCGCGTCCACCGGCTCCGTGTCCGTCGGATCATGTGTTGATCAGACGGACGAGAGCGTTCCTCGCTTCCGCGTCACGCGCATATGTTTTTGAAACTGGGCGGCTGTTTCAGGAATCATTTATGCAGCTGTAACACTCTCGCAGTGCTCCCGCAGCTCCGTTGTGTCTGTAAGGGCGACGGTGGTGGGATCTGGTAGGGCGACGGCGCGCGGTGTGGGGTGACGCGGGCGCAACCAACGCGGTGGCGACAACAACCGTTTCGGGGTCGGCGGTTGCCAGCGGCGACACAAGCAGGTACGGCCGCGTGCTCCTTTCCCCCATTTCTGGTCGGCCCTGAGATGGTTCTCCTCTGCTTGGCGGCTCCTCCTCGACGGCTACGCGCCTCATCGCAGCGGTGCTCTGTTGTAGGGAGACACCCTTCGTCGGCGCCACCAATGTAGGTGTTGGACTGTAGATGTGTAGTTGTAGCAGGGGATTGGGATTTCTCAGATCTGTTGTTGCAGAAACTTCTCATTCCTTTGTAGCTAAAATTGGCTCGTTATAGTGATGTGCTGTAGGAATTTTTGTAGCTCAAATTGGCTGTAGGTGCTCCGTGTATGCTATCTCTTTGTTGTGCTAGTAGGTAATCTCTGAATGTTCTAGGTTCTCCTGTCCTTTGATGTTCTAGGTTCTTGTAGCTCAAATTGGCTAGTAGGTAATCTCTGAATTTTTGCAGCTCAAAGTTTTCTGTAGCTTTTTGTCTTGAATATAGTGATACATTATTTTGATGTTCAGAGAGAAGTTTCTGTAGCCGATTTGATGTTCAGAGAGAAGTTTCTGTAGGAATTATTGATGCATTAGTGTAGGTTATGCTTCAGGAATTCTTGTACCGCTAGCTTATAGCACAGGAAACTTAGTTTTTGCTTCTGAAACTACAGATATGTTTTCTCTGAAATCTAGTTACTGTTTTTCAATACTTTCTATGAAATGTAGGTCATGTTTCAATACTTTTCTCTGAATTTTAGCTCATGCTTACATGACAGGTGTAATTTACCTCATGTTTATCTAATTTTAGTTGGATTTAGCTGATGTTCTCTCAAACCCGAAGGGAAAAGCTTACCTTCAACCGACTACAGATAGCTATGTGTTTCTTTGTGTTGATAAACAACAAGTAACAGAGGAGATCATGTTGCAGAGATACAAGAAGGAGATAGGGGTGTAGGGTTATTTGATCTGGTCGAAGTAGTTTCAGGGAACACAGCCGGGGGGGGGGGGGGGGGTTGTGAACCACAATGGTATTTCAGATGAACTTAACTTTCTGAAACTAGTTAGTAGGTTATGTCTGTAGCTTATGTTTCTAAAACTACAGGAATCTTCAATTTTTTGCTTCAATACTTTTCATTCTCTGATAAGTAGATATGCATTGCTGATAGTTTCCATGTTTTGATTTTTGCTCTTGTTTCGCAGCATGCTTATCTTCCAAACTCGTTGGTCGGCAAAGCGGCTGCGCGAAATAGCCAATGCCATCGAAGGGTAAAAGAGAGATGTAATAAGCAAGTCCAGCTTCGGGGATTTGCTATTTATATCTTCTTTGGTCCCTCCTCCTGAAGATCTTCTTGATTTCATTGTTATGAACATTGACCCTAAGAATCGTGTGCTAAAGTATGTAATCTTCGCATTTTTTGTATTTCTTTTTTGTTGCATAACACCTTTTGTTTTCTTTAATATTCTCGCAACAACTACTGTTTTTTTGTGAGTTGCAGGATTAATGACCATAAGGAGATCCACTTTTCAAAAGACATGGTTAAGAAGATATTCAATGTCCCATCTGGTAGCAGACCGATAGAGTTCGGGAAGAGGGGCAAAGCTGATTTCCGTGAAGTTTATCTGGGTGGCGGGGATAGGGCTCCGATAGACACCACAGTTTCCGTTTTATCAAAAGCAGATGATGAGGAGGAGGACACCATCGAGAGGACATGGTTATTACTGTGCCTAGCTTTGGTTCTAGCTCCTGGACAGGAAACATGGTCCCCCCTAGATTATCTTTACACCCTACGAGATATGAGTATGGTCCATGAGTTTGAGTTGGATGAGCATATCCTGTGTGATGTGATGAGATAAGTTAAAAATACCAGGATAAGAGGAATGAGGGTAGAGGGAAATTTCTCATTGGTGGATGTCTACCAATGCTTCCGGTACACCACCTTCATTCCTGTAACATCCCACTCCTTTTTTCGCAACAAAAAACCTTTTCTTGAGGAGCTGATGTTTTCTTTTCTTTTTTGTGTCTTTTTCATTTTGCAGATAATTTACATGGACCATCTTGATGTGCCAAGAGGATGCTTAGTTGATCACAGCATCAACTACTCGCTTCCTAGAGCTTGTTTTGTTCATGAAATGGACTTTTATGCTGTTCTCGCAGTGGACACCCTGGATGATGGGTTTGGGAAGCATCCAGGAAGTGATTGGAACTGAAAGACTTCGCTTTTTTGTTTTTATATAGAAGACATTTGTCTGTTGCAATTCTTAATTATTTTTCTCGTTTTTGTAATGAAGTTCAGGACCAGTACACCGTACGCAATAGTTGAGTTCATATCATATATAGATCAGCATCACCAAGGAACCGCCAGTGAACGTGTCACAAAGGTGAAGCCGGAAATCAACGACCAAGGGGGTGCTATTGGGGGCGCAACACACACTTCAGATGTGCCGGAGAGCTCCCACATGCAAGAAAATGTACATGTGAGAGCAGATGCGGGTTCTCAAAGCTCACCTCACGCTGGTACAGGGGGTACCAATGGCAGCGCAGAGCATGTGCATGAGTCGCCTCCAGCTAACAGGGAGAGTGGTGACGACGTGTGCGGCTCTTTGGAGGAGTGGCTCCATGCATTGCCAACAATCAAGGAGTTAGAGGTGGGTTTTTTTTCTCGCAACTCATTTTTTTTCCTTTTTCCTTTTTCATATTTTTGCATCTTCGTTTCACTGGCATGTTTTAAACTACTGTCCCTACCAATCTAATGCCATTATTTCCGTGCATCGCAGTTGCCCCCACACATGCAAGTCATATATAACAAGCACAAAGAGCTCCATGCCAGAGAACTTAATGTTGCGTTCAGCTCATTTGGGAGGGTCTTGCAAGGCATGTACTGCAAGCGGATGGGCCTAATGTTGTCTGAGGCACACAAAGTTGAGTGCGGCATTCATGGACATAGAGCCGAAGGTGAAGGCATCACTTTCAGTGTACTAGGGGGGACTTCTGCTGCAGGCATGTCTGATGGGACTGCAACCGAACCTTTTCAGCAACAGCCCAAGCATTTGGAGCAGCCCAACATTCATCCTGGCACACATGGGACTGCATGCATGGATGATGCCACTGCCACTGTACCGCCTCCGCAACATCCCAAGCAACCAACCACTGCCATTGTACCGTCTCCGCAATAGCCCAAGCAACCAGCAGTGGAAGTAGGTCAAAACAATGATGCCCCACCCAGGACGAGCGATGACAACACTGAAAATGATCAAAGCAACGGCAATGATAAGAGCAACGGCAGGGGAGAAGACTCGGGCAGCAAGGTAAATGACACTGAACTTAAGCCCCCTCGCAGCCCAAGCTACGCACATGTGAATCTGACGAGGAGGCCAGGAACGCTTGAAGACGGACCTTCTTTTGGATTGTTCGAACCGGGGAGTGATGATGATCTACTATTTTAGGAATTTCCTCAAGTTCGTACATCCCCTACAAAATCTTCTGTTTTCAGATTTGGACTCCTTCTTGTCGATCCGTGCGAGGAGCCCTTTGTTTGGTGAATCTCCGGCTACCTCAGTTGGGCCAGTTTACGATGTGACTCCCATCGCAACACATCCTCCAATTTCGACAGGCCCTGCAGGTTATTCCACTCATCTCCCCCAACTACCTGTGCTCCAACCCATGTTTTGTTTGTTTACAGAAATTTAGCACTTCCATGCTCCAAACCATTAGTTTTTTCTCATCTTATTTTTGTTTTCCTTGTCTTTTTCATTTGTGGGGCAGAAGCAGGAGTAGCTGAGACAAGAGAGGAGGTATTGATTGAAGTGAGCAGCGGGGGCAAACGTGATGTGAAGAAGCCCACACTCAAGAGAGCTGCAAAATCACCAGAAAACACACCGAAGCTGAAGAGGATGAAGAAGGTCAAAGTTAATGCTTCCGACGATGCCATATACAAGCAGTACTGTTGCACAAATTACCACATAAAGGACCCTCCCAAAGGCAAGCCCTTATAAGTGTGTTTTAGCACTTTTTTCTGCTGAGAAATTGTTCGTTCCATCCATCTTGTTTGCCACTTACCGAGCCACTATTTTTTTTCCAACATGCAGACCTCCATTCATTAGGATAGGTGGGTTTGATGTTTCTTTCAAGCATTTCAGCAACGGGCTAAAATAGTGAGCACATTTGAACAATGAGGTCATGTCGCTTTATGTTGAAAGCTTCAATATCGAGCACATGTATAGCAAAAGCAAACCTAGGAAGTTTGCGTTCTCACTGCATACAGCCGTGAGTCAACTACCCATTTTTTCACAGTAGAGTTTCTGCATGCAACTTCCATTTCTTTCTAACCAATACCTTGTTCTTTGCATCAGTCTAAGCTTGCCGTGGACCCAAGTTCATTTCAGACACGTTCTTGCAGCAAAGATCTCGAGAGGGCCTGTGAAAGAAACAACATCATGAAATCTGATCAAGTAAAAAACTTTCGTTCTTGCATCAAAGCTATCCTAGCGCAACATGCTCTGTTTTTCTGAAGTTAATTTTTGTTTCTTCATTTTGCAGTTGTTCTTCACCATTGTCAAGGATGGACACTGGGCTGTTGTGGTTGCAAACTTGATGCACAAACAATTCAAAGTTTTTGACTCGAGGGGTGATGACCCTGACTATGTCAGAATCCTTGAGCAGCCATGTTGCAATCTAGTGTGGACGCTACACCTCTTTCCTTTCTCTTTTTTCATTTTTTCTCCATATAAAAAATGATGTTGTGGTACCAATCATAGAAGATACAACTGTGTAATCCATCTTTCTGCAATATCAGATTTTGTAGATAACCAACTTCAAGACTTTGGTCAGAGAACGAAACCCATGGAATGTTGACTTTGACAAGTTTGATCGTCTCAGCCCAAATGGGTGCCCACAACAGTCAACAATGTATTGTTCTCTGACCATTTTCCTTTTTTTTCATGTGTCCATCCACAACTTTCCATGTTTTGTTGTCAAGTGAGCAAATTTTATATGTATTTTTGACTATATTTTTTATTTTTGGCAGGTTTGATCGTGGGTTCTTTGCTATTTTATACATGGAGAATCTAACTTATAGGGGGATGAGGCCATTCAGCACGGTATGCCCATTTTGCTATGCAACACTACTAGCTAAATAACTTACTGTTTTCGTAACACTTGTTGTTTCCATTTTGCTAGTTTTCTAATGGTAATCATTTTTTTTGTATTTTTCTCCTAAATAACTTACAAAGCTCCCTTGTTGTATGCCCAGGACACGAGGTCGTTGCTCAAATTCCGATCATTTGTCACAGCGAAGCTTTTTAAGCACCCTCAAAACACACTCGACTCAGCCGAAGAGTTCCAGAAACTGTTGAGTAGCTCGTAGAAGATGTCAATCGGAGCAAAGTCTTTCCTAGATAGTTTTGGGCTGTTTTTTTGTGGGCACATGTATGCGCTACATCCTTTTGTGTAACTGGAAACAACAAGATGATGTTAACCATCTACTTTGTCTTTTGTGGAACTCAAGCTGGAGCATGTATCATGCTGGGGCATGTCCCTTTTTTCCTCTTTTTTCTTTTGAAATACTGGAGCATCACCCATGTTGTGCTGTTAATGTGAACTTGAGTGCTGTCAATGTGAACTAGAGAAGGATGCAGAGATGAATGAAAATGACTAGGGTTTCTGAACTATCCATGCAGATATGTGAACTATCCATGTTGCAGTTTTTTTTGCTTACTGGTTTTCTGAAATAAGGCATCCTACCCATAACAACACATGCCATGTACCAGCATCCATGTATACAATAGCTTTTTGCAAGCACTGGAAACATGATGTCGCAACATGAAACAAATGGTACATTCATGTATATGCAAATGGAGGACAAAATGTACAACATGAATCACGAAACAAAGCATTACTGGAAATATGGCAAAGACCTCAAAACTACGGCACAAAATGTGAGATATCTTGTATGTCTCAAATCCAGTACACACATAACATATCTTGTAACAAAAATGTGAGCTATCTTTGTATGTCTCAAATTGAAATAGAACCTGAATACATCATCAAGGTTCCAAAAAGGAGTATTTTGAATATTTTTGCTCAAACACATGAAGTGAGGCTGAAAAAAAAATGCAAAACATACTTCAACAGGACCAAGAACTTTCCCAAGTTTTTCTCTCATTTTTTCCCTAGAGGTTGAGTTGCGTTGCTTGGGCATTTCTTGGATGATTTGTCATCATGGCTCTCTAGTATGCACAAGTTGGCACAGCATGTCCCACCTCGGAGCAGAATTGACATGTAGGTTGTGCTGTCGCCGCCTCTGTTGCAGCTTTTAGGGGTCCACATGTCTGCACGTTGTGACCTTCTTCTTTGCAGAACTTGCAGCGAATACTCCTTTTTTCAAATTTTGGCTTCACTACTGCCATTGGCTTCTTCTCTTCTTGTTTCGACTTCTTCTTCTTATCATCTCGCTGCTCCACCAGAGTCTTCTTCCTCTTCTCTCTTTCAGTTGGCCAACCTTTCTTAGGGACACGAGCTGGGTTTCGTAGCATCTTTGTGCTTTGAGGCTGTGGTAGGTCATCATTCAACGCTCCCGTTGCAGCAGCAGGTTGCGTTGGGGGTTCACTGTGCTGCGTTGCTTGTTGTTCTGGAAGTCCTCCTCTTTTCGCCGCTGCTATGGCAGGCTCAAGAACTTTTATTGCTTCATCTAATATCTTGTATGCATCATCATTGAAACATGCATCAGAGGCGAGCCATGTCAATCTTCGGCACAAGGAGTTGTATTTGAGCGTGTTTGTCGAGGGGTGCCCAAATTCCAGCAATCGCCCAGTTCTGGCCATGCTTGTTGTTGCTGCTTCAGACCACCTTTCCAACAAGTATTGTTGTGGAATAACTTGCACATTGAGGTGTACCATCACCCTTATTATGTGGGCGCAAACCAGGCCATTCATCATAAAGTAGTGGCAACTACATTGAAACACCCCTTCATCCATCATAACACGCATAGAGAAGAGTTTTGGGTTCTCATATAAGCTTGATGTTAGATTGAACATGAGGCCTCGCCCTTGGTACCCAGTGTCTTGGTTGATAATGTAGCTGGTAGACGCAGTCACTTGTTTCTGGAACTTGCCAAAGACGTTGCGTGTGTAGTAATCAGCAGCTTGGCGCTCAATGTTGTATCTAGAACATCACAAAAGGAAGCAAAGTTCACAAAACAAATCATGACAAAACAAAAAAAAATTGGATTTTTTGCTTTGTTATAGTGAAGCTGGCCTACCGAGAGTATAGTGGAGGAGCAGTCGTTTCACCAATGAAGTCAGCATTGTCCTTGCGATCAAGCACAGTTTCCTGGCACAGTTCATACTGTTGCACAAACCTCCATACAAAATCAGCAGGACGAATCATTGTCTTGAAATATGAGTTGAGCCCCTCGGACCTGCCTGTCGTGCTTGTGAACGGGAAGAAATTGTTCTTGAAGTACGCTGGAGCCCACATATGTCTTGTTCTCCACATGTTCTTCAAGTGTTTGTTTTCAGCAACTTCGAAACACTGCAACATGTGCTGCCATGTTTCCTCAAATTCTTCAACTGTTTCAGAGTTGTTGATACAAGTGTAAAACACATCTGCAAATGCCTCATCTCTGCTCAGCAGCCTCCCCAACTTAGAACGCGCGTTGCTAAACACATGAAACTTGCAACACCTATGGCAAGTATTTGGGAGCACCTGCTCTATAGCTGTTGCCATTGATTGGTCCTGGTCAGTCATTATGTTCTTTGGATGCTCATTGTCCATTGCAACCATCCATTGCTCAAAGACCCACTTGAACGTTTCAATAGTCTCATCCGGCAACAAGGCACATCCAAGTGAAATGGTTTGGAGGTGGTTGTTGATACCAACTATAGGACCAAAGTGCATGTTGTATATGTTGGTGCAGAAAGTTGTGTCAAAGAACACACAATCTTTATATTTCGGGTACAGCGCCCTTGTTCTCCCATCAACCCAAAACAATGCAGTCACAGGTGTGTGGGTATTTGCCTTGCTTCCACTCACACACATGAAACAAAATTAAATTTCTAGATGCCACACACATGAAACAAATAGGAAATTCTAGCTATGTTTCTGATACATAGGTTTCCATGAGTTTCAGAGACACACAAGTGTTCATGTTTTTTTTTCAGAGTCAGGAAACTCGCCCAGCTGCCCTGATTTGATCTGGTAGAAGTTATTTCAGGAAACACAACCGGAGGGTTTGTGAACCAGGATGATACTCCAGCTCGCGGAGGAAGCCCCGCGGCCGCGGTCGGAGCTGAGAAGGATGGGCGTGGCTGTTCTCCAAGAGGCGGCCCCCGGCGAGCTCGATCTACGTCGAATCCCAGCATCTGCCGCGCGATGTGGTGCGCCATGTTGTTGTAGGATTTTTGCGCTGAAGGACTAGGTGCCCCCGCGCGCCGCCGGCAACAATTTTTGCGATGGTGGCGACTGCCGCCTCGCTGGGCGAAGCTGTGCCTGGTGGACAGCGGACAGGGGATTCTGTTTCTGAAACAGAACGGCTATCGCAGGAAATAACGACCTGGTCAGTTGCGGGCGATGGTTGCATCCGACGGCCGTTTGGTGCCTAATCCAACGGCTCTCCGAGCGGCGGATGTTTCTAACACATCCGCCGGCGGATGCATAGCAGCGCCCAAAAACTTAAAAAAAAAAATCCTCATATAGGGTGTTATATACAACCAGGAACCAAAAGTATATTTTCCCTATCTAGTCATGTTATTGAAAAGTACTCCCAGATGCAATGAATTGTTCGGTGTCAAATACAGCAACCACGCACTGACGCACATCACTTTGATCCTACCGCAAGAACCACGAGACTGTTGAGAGGTGGAAGCTAGCAACACAAAATGGTTTATTTTGCAGTTTCTCGGCTGGTCATCCGCTGGTATTCACCATGTCGATCCACGGGTAGACGCTGCTGCTTCCACGTTCCAAATTATCTGTCCCTGTGCCCGTTCGATCTGTGAACATTCCTTCCCACCACACCACGCCGCACTGCGGCACGGCAGACAGCAAAGCAGGGGCCAGGCTTCACCGGCGTGCTTCTGGCTACTGCGAGAGGTTGCACATGCCCGGGTGCAGCGGGCACCAGAGCGGCTGGAGGGGCTCGGCCCGGATGCCGCGCGCCACCATCCGGTGCCTCCAGTCGTTGAGCCGGTCCGTGGCGTTGGCGTAGCGCTTCCTCCCGCTGGCGCCCTTGTTCCCGGACCAGAGCGTCTCCGCGGCGGCGGCGGCCCTCGGCCAGAGCCTGCCGTCCAGCACCGCGGCGTCCGACTGCTCCGACCACAGCGCCACCTCGCCGCCCAGCACCAGCTGGGCCTCCTCCTCCGTCAGCCCGTGCAGGATGTCGTAGTCGTACACGCGCTGCCACGTCTTGAGCGGCGCGCACCACGACCCGCCCGTGCCCCCGGGGTCGTTGAACAGCGGCGCCCCGTCGCCCTCCTTCTCCTGCTTGTCGTACCGGCTGTCGTTGCCGACCCACCCTCCGTGCCCGCAGTCCAGGTAGTAGTAGGCCGCCGAGGACACGATGACGCGGTACCCGGCGGCCACGATCCGCTTCGTGTTCTCGGCCCCGTTGTTCCACGTCTGCAGCACGGTCGTCTCCTTGGGCAGCGCCGTCGGCCCCACCATCACCTTGGGCCCCAGGAGCACGTCCTCCCAGTACACCACCGTGCGGTTCAGCTCGTGCACCATGAACGGCCGGGTCGCGTTCACGAACAGCTCCAGGAGGTTGTCGTGCGTGCCGCCCTCGCTGAGGAAGCGCTGCACCACGGGGTCGTCCTCCCAGCACGCCGTGTTCACCTCGTCGGCGCCGCCGTGGAGGAACGGGTCCGGGAACAGGGCCGACAGGTCGCGCAGAACGTCCTGCGCCACGCGGTACGCCTTGGGGTTCAGCGGGTTCAGCTGCCCCGTGCAGGGCTCCGCCGCCAGCGCGGTACTCGCCGTGGGAGCCCAGAACTTGTTCGCGCAGGTGATGATCTCCGGGTACGCTCCCGCCCACGAACCCGCGTGCCCTGCAATGCGCGCAGCAATTGCATTGAAGATATTGCGGTGGCCAAGTGCAGTGAAGATGAATTCGGAATTTCTTACTCACCGGGCATGTCGATCTCGGGGATGACGCGGACGCCGAAGGCGGCGGCGTAGTTGACGATGCGGCGGACGTCCTTGTCGGTGTAGCGCATGAAGGGGGAGTAGGAGCCGAGGTGGGCGAGGCTGGGCACGGTGGGGAGGACGATGGGGAAGGACTGGGCGTCGGTGATGTGCCAGTGGAAGACGTTGAGCTTGTTGAACGCCATGGCGCGGATGGTGTGGAGGATGTCGCGAACGGGGTAGAAGTTGCGGGCGGTGTCGAGAAGGATGCCGCGGTGGGTGAAGAGGGGGCGGTCGGAGATCTCGATGCCGCTGGGGACAATCGACTGGCCGCCCGCAGCTTCGCCGCCGCCGGCCCATGCGAGCTGGGAGAAGGTCTCGAGGCCGCGGATGGCGCCCCAGGGCGTGGCCGCGGAGATGTCGGCGGAGGCCGATTCCACGGGCACGGAGAGCGTGTAGGACTCGTCGACGTCGGGGCCGAGCGGGACTTGGGCGTCGGAGACGGAGAGCGTGAGGAGGCGGACGGGGACGCGGGCGAGCGTGTAGTTGGCGGGGGGCACCAGCGGCGTGTGGCGCTCGGCGCGGATGTGGCGGCTGTAGTAGGCGATCGCGTGGCGGAGCGCCGGGTGGGGCGGCACCGCGCGGATGCTGAAGGTCGGGGTGAGCGGCGCGTACACGACGGACGGCCACGAGATGGACGTCGGCTTGGGCCAGACGAACACTTTCTGGTGCGGCTGCGGCGGAGGAGGATTCGAAGGCGGCGGCGGTCGAGCGGCGGGTGCGGCTGCTGGGCCGAGGAGCAGGAGGAGGAGGACGAGATACGGCAGTGCTGCCATGGCCGGCCGGGGTTTAGGAGGAGTGGATGATGAGGGATTTCGGCGTGTTCGGTGGAGTGAGCTGCGGCCATTGGGGATCTGGTGGTCTTTTTATTTTTCTTTGAGTGGAGGGGATCTGGTGGTCAGTCGCTGTACTTTTCTCTGGCTGACTCGGTTCGAGGGCTCGGCACAGGCCCTATCCGCAATACATGGAGGTAGAAAACCGGTGAGACGGGGAGCTCGCGGCATAAAAAACATTAATGGGCTGGCTACTGTGCGGCCCATTAGCAATTTTTGTCTATTTTTATAAACAAATATGAAAAAACATTATTTCAGAAATGGGCTGACTACTGTCCTTTAATAATTTTAGAAATATTATTAGAGAATCAGTTTAATGGAAAATAATATATCAAAAGTAAAAATGTTCATGAATCTAAATTCATATATTCAAAAAATGGTTCATGTCGTATTTGAAATTGTTCACTACGAACAAAAAACATCCATGTATTTTCACAAAAAACTAGTCTTTGAGAATTGTTGTTCATGTGTGTTAGAATATATGTTCATGGGTTGACAAGGTTATACCTAGGGTCATATGGCGCATCCAAAGGCCCAGCCAATCAAAAGTACGGTCCAGAAGTCAACGGGGCAAAGGGGCAACACGTCAGGCTCATTGAAACTACAACCCGAAGCGTCAGATATCAGGGGGATACTCACCAACGAGTCAAGTGCCTGCATGTGGATCTCACACCTGTGATGGACGAGACCTAGTAGTCGGTCGTCACCGAGACAGGAGCAGTCAGTCATCCAATCCGTTGTGTCCTAGGATATCGTGACACCCATGATCCATTCATTACTATGTACCGTTACTCCACGATGGTATAATCTAGTGAAATGCGGCAACTACAAGTACTCCCTCCGTCCGGGTGTATAAGTCATTCGCGTAGTTCTAGGTCATCGATTTGAGGAATTAAATATGTGTTATATGTCATGAAAAGTATATCACTAGATTTCCACGCGGATGTAGTTTCTAAATATATATTTTTTGTCACATATAATACATATTTAGATAGTTAAATTATCGACCTAGAACTACGCGAATGACTTATACACCGGGACGGAGGTAGTAGTAATAGCCATGTACAGTCAATCGTGCATGCGATCATCCATAGCATTTATACCAGCCCATTACGTCACCCCTCCTAGCACACTATATAAGCAGGGAGGAGGGCACCGGGCTGAGGGTTGAACTCTCTTATAGTGTGACCTACACCAAGAGCAAGCACACCACACAGGAGTAGGGTATTGCCTGCAACGCCGAGGGCCCGAATCATATAATTCCTCAAGCGTATGTACTCCCATCTGCACTAATCAGTAGATACAGTTGCCTCTACATTCACACCCCCATGGTATTGTCAGGATTATATCCAGAACAATTGACGCTCAACGTGGGGCAAGCGTCTATCGACATCATGGTGTAGATGGTACCTTCATCGACTCCTTTCGGCATCATTCGTTCTGGCACCCTCGAGTTTGTCGTCGATTGTTCGACATGGCATCTTGATTCTCCGCTGGACTATGGTGCGGTGCCGGTGCCGGTGTCATGGATTGGGGGTGCACACCACGTCGGCTTGCCAGTCATGGGCCGGGCTAAGGATCCACCAACAACTGAAGAATGGGCCACACATGTCCTGGCCCTCAGCTTACTCAAGATGGAATCCTCCAAAGACTCGGCGCACACTTCAAAGCATGTTTGAGTGGTTAGCATATTATCCCTAGTTGTTGTATACTTGCAACCCAAGATACCCCTGTGACGCCCGCGACTTAATCATGCACTAATCATACACATAAATGTGCATGATCAAGATCAGAGACTGCTACTTGTGAGCTGCGTTGGGATTTCGTCGAAGAGTAGAGGATGATGCAGTACAATAGAGATAAGTATTTCCCTCAGTTATGGAACCAAGGTTATCAATCTAGTAGGAGAACCAAGCAACACCATGTAAACAACACATGCACACAAACAACAAATACTTGCAACCCAACGCATAGAGGGGTTGTCAATCCCTCAGCGGTTACGAGCAAGATTAAATTGTATAGTTTTTGATAGATAGATCGGACAAAAATACAAAATAAAAAAATTGCACCAAGGTATTTTTATTTTTAATATATGATAAAAGATAGACCCGGGGGCCATAGTTTTCACTAGAGTTTTCTCTCGAGAAAATAGCATATGGTGGGTAAATAAATTATTGTTGGACAATAAATAGAAAAAAAATAATTATGACGATATACAAGGAAATGATCATACATAGGCATCACGTCCAAGATTAGTAGACCGAAATGATTCTGCATCTACTACTATTACTCCACACATCGACTGCTATCTAGCATGCATCTAGTGTATTAAGTTCATAGAAAACAGAGTAATGCTTTAAGCAAGATGACATTATGTAGACAAGATAAACTCACGTATGAATAAACCCCATCATTTGACCCTTAATAGCAACGATACATACGTGCCATGTCCCTTTCTGTCACTGGAATTGAGCACCTCAAGATCAAACCGATTACAAAGCACCTCTTCCCATGGCAAGATAAATCAATCTAGTTGGCCAAACCAAACCAATAAATCGGAGAAGAAATACGAAGCTATATTAATCATGCATAAAAGAGTTCAGAGAAAACTTAAATAATATTCATGGATAGGTCTGATCATAAACTCGCAATTCATCGGATCCCAACAAACACACTGCAAAAAGTCATTACATCAAATAGATCTCTAAGAACACTAAAGAGAACATTGTATTGAAAATCAAAAAGAGAGAAGAAGCCATATAGCTACCAACTATGGACCCATAGGTCCATGGTAACTACTCACGCATCATCGGAGGGGCAACAAGGATGATGAAGAACCCCTTCGTGATCGTTTCCCCCTCCGGCAGAGTGCCAGAAAGGGTCCCCAGATGGGATATCTCGAGAACAGAGGCTTGCAGCGGCAGAAAAGGTATTTCATGGACTCCCCGGTAGGTTTCCTGATTTTAGAGTATTTATAAAGGCGGAGTTAGGTCAAACGGAGGCTCATGGGCCCCACTATTTACCAGGGCACGCCTTGGTTCCTAGTGGATCACGCCTTCGTCTTCTCGTTCCTTCCCGAAGCTTCCGGGGTCTCTTATTGCTAGGAAAAAATCTCCAAAAGTTTCGTGGCATTTGAACTTCGTTTGGTATTGATATTCTGCAAATTAAAAACAAGCATAAAACAACAACTGGAACTGGGCACTAAGTTAGTAGGTTAGTCCCAAAAAATGATATAAAGTTGCTTGTAAATATATATAAAACATCCAAGATTAATACGATAATAGCAAGGAACAATAAAAAATTGTAGATCCACTGGAGATGTGTCAAGCACCCCCAAGCTTAATTTATGCTCGTCCTCGAGTAGCTAAATGATAAAAACGGTGGAATGCTACCTAACAAATTCATCATATATTCTTTTCCTTGTAGCATGGACATTTGGACTTGAATGATTCAAAGCAATAGTCTATAATTTGACATGAAAACATCAATACTGAAGCATACTAACAAACAACCATGTCTTTCAAAATATCAATGCTAAAAAGCTAGCCCTAGGCCATTATGCTCAATTATTGATCCATTCATGAAACACACTCAAATATTAGCTACATCCAATGCACAAATATGACAATAGAGTTCCCTAGTTGATGCTTTATAAGAGAAGATGGTGACTCAAAATTAAAATAAAATTTGCATAAAAGTAAATAGATAGGCCCTTCGCAGAGGGAAGCAGAGATTTGTAGAGGTGCCAGAGCTCATACCTTAAATTGGGAGATAAAATTATTTTGAGAGGCATGCTTTTCCCGTCAACTAAAAACGACCGAGAATTCCCAATATATTCCATGCTAGACAAATCATAGGCGATTCCCAAATAGAAAGTAAAGTTTATTTCCTTTCCACCATTCTTTCACAATCCATGGCTAGTTGTATCCACGGGTGCCTTGTATACCAATACTTTCCAAGGAATTTATTATTATCATCATATTAATTTTTTTTCATTTCGGGAATGGGCATCCCTATTACCTACCACACTCTCATGCAATGACAAGTGAATAAACACTCATCGTGAGAATAAAATACCTAGCGTGGAAAATATTGGCCACCCACTGTCGCTTCATGAGCAGTATGGGTACACAAAACACAAATTCATTTTGAATATTAGAATTGGCACATATAAATTTACTTGGAAAAACATGGAAATACCGCATGTAGGTAGGTATGGTTTACTCATTTGGCACAACTTTGGTTGAAGGAGTTGGATGCACAAGTAGCATTCCCGCTTAGTATAAATGAAGGCTAGCAAATAGATTGAGAAGCGACCAACCAAAAAATGAAAATGGTCATAAACACGCATTAAACATAACTTACACTGAATAATGCACCACAAGTAGGGTATAACTTCGTTGCATGACTATTTCACATATTATTATCTCCATATCAGAAAACTATTGCAAGGAATCAAGGTTATAATATCCGATCTTTCATGAAAGTTTTTATTATATCCCTTTTGAATATTCATAACTTTCGGACTGAATTCATATCTCATGCAAATTACCATTACTATTATCAACTCTCAAAAAGATTTAAGTGAAGCACAAGAGCATAAATATTTCTTCAAAATTTATCATATCAACTCTCACAATAATTTAAGTGAAGCATGAGAGTGCATTTCTTTAAAACATAATCATATCAACTCTCAAACTAATATAAGTGAAGCATGAGAGTGCATTTTTCAAAAATATAATCGTATCAACTCTCAAAATAATATAAGTGAAGTATGGGAGCATATTTCTTCAAAATTAAATCTACACCATGCTTAATTTTTTTGAAGGATTCAAGTGAAGCACTAGAGCAATTTCCTACCTCAAAAAGTTTAAGTGAAGCACATAGAGCAATTGTAACAAATCATAATAACATATGGCGCTCTCAAATAGGTGTTTCCAGCAAGGATGATTGTGACAAACTAAAAAAGAAAAACAAGCAAAGACTCATATATTACAAGATGCTCCAAGCAAAACTCATGATATGTGACGAATAAAAATATTGCTCTAAGTAAAATTACCAATGGTCGTTAGAAGAAAGAGGGGATGCCTCCCGGAACATCCCCAAGCTTAGTTGCTTGGGAGTCCTTGAATATTACCTTGGGGTGCCTTGGGCATCCCCAAGCTTAGGCTCTTGGCACTCCCTATTCCTTCATCCATCATGATCTCACCCAAAACTTGAAAACTTCAATCACACAAAACTTAACAAAAACCTTCATCAGATCTGTTAGTATAAGAAGACAAATCACTACTTTAAGTACTCTTTAAAACCCATTCATATTTTGTTATTGAATTATACCTACTGTATTCTAACTTTACCATGGCTTATACCCTCGATACAATCCATAGATTCATCAAAATAAGCACACAATGCAACAAAAACAGAATCTGTCAGAAACAGAACAATATGTACAAACCTGAATTAAGCTCATACTTTTGTAACTCTAAAAATTCTAAAAAAATTGGACAACGTGGGAAATTTGTATATCAATTATGTGGAAAAAATCAGAGCAAAAATACGTTTATGTGAATTTACAAAATTCCCAAACTTGGCGCAAAAGTTTCTGTTTTTCCACATAATCAAATCAACTATCATCCAACATAATCCTAAAGGCCTTACTTGGCAGAAACACTAATTAAAACATAAAAAGCACAATCATAATAGTAGCATAATTGTGTGTTTATTAAAAAACTGAAAAGAAACAAAAAATAAAGGATAACTATTGGGTTGCCTCCCAACAAGTGCTATTGTTTTATGCCCCTAGTTAGGCATAATGCATAGTTTCAAGTATCGCCATCTTTGGTTTTTGTCCCATAGGTTGCTCTCATGATTGATTCATATGGTGGCTTAATTCTAGTTCTAGGAAAGTGTTCCATATCCTCCTTTGGTGGAAACTGAAATTTAATATTCCCTTCTTTCATGTCAATGACGACACCTATAGTTTGTAAGAACGGTCTACCAAGTATTATGGGGCAAGACGGATTGCAATCAATATCAAGTACAATAAAATCAACATGCACATAGTTCCTATCTGCAAGAATAAGAACATCATTAATTCTACCCAAAGGCTTTTTAATAGTAGAATTCACCAAGTGCAAATTAAGAGAACATTCATCTATATTGGTAAGACCTAACACATCACATAGGGAATTCGGAATTGTGGAAACAATAGCACCAAATCACATAAAGCATTGCACTTTTAATCTTGACTTTAATTTTGGATTCCCATTCATCATATAATTTTCTAGGAATTGAAATCTCTAATTCTAGCTTTCTTCTAAAGCTTTCATCATCGCTTCTACAATATGTTTAGTAGAAGCCTTATTTTGTTCATACGCGTTGGGCGAATTTAGCATGGATTGTAACAAAGAAATGTATTAAATCAAAGAGCAACTATCATAATTAAAGTATTTGTAATCCAAGATAGTGGGCACATCACTAGTTAAAGTTTTTACCTCTCCAAACCCACTTTTATCGATTTTTCAACAAGATTTTCACCCTATAAATTATGGGGATGCCTTCTAGCTAAAGTTGACTCTTCTTCTGTCCCCTTACCATCAAGTTTAATATTGCTAAACAAATAATCAATAGATGAAACACCAATCATTTTAATATCCCCATCGTTACTACGAAAGAAATCGGGAGGAGTCGCTTTTTCTACAAATTCTCGTTTAGCTCTTAGCATAGTTGTTCTCTTCTTACCTTCATCCATGGAGAGTATAAAGCTTTAGTTGTTCATTAATATCAATCTTAGGTCGTAAAATTCTAGTCTTGAGATTTTCCACATCATGAGTAATTCTATCAATGCTGCTAGACATATCATCAATTTTCCCGCAAAAAAGACATATCATCAATTTTACTCAAATTTTCTTCTATCATAGTGTTGAAAACTTTTTGAGCATTAATAAATTATTTGATATTATTCTCAAGATCAGAGAGCGTCATATTATTATTATTATTATTATTATTATTATTATTATTATTATTATTATTATTATTATTATTATTATTATTATTATTATTATTATTATTATAAGAATTACCATAGGGATTGCCATAATTATTAGAGGAACTTCCAAGGAACGGTCTAGGATTAAAGTTACCTCTATAAGCATTATTATTAAAGTTGTTTCGCGAGACAAAATTCACATCTACAGAATCATTATTTTTCTCAATTAAGGTAGACAAAGGCACATCATTAAGATTAATAGGAGCATTTTTATTAGCAACCAATTTCATAAGTGCATCAACTTTATCACTCAAAGTACTAATCTCTTCAGTAGAATTAACCTTTTTACTGGTAGGGGCTCTTTGAGTATGCCATTGTGAATAGTTTGCCATAATATTATCAAGTAACTTAGTAGCCTCACCCAAAGTAATCTTCCTAAAAGTACCACCCGTGACGGAATCTAAAAGATTTCTATAGACAAAATTCAATCCCGCATAAAAAATTTGTATGATCATCCATAAATTTAAACCACGAGTAGGGCAATTTCTTAGCATTAGTTTCATCCTTTCCTAAGATTGTGAAACATGTTCCTTTTCGAGTTACTTGAAATTCATAATTTGATTTCTAAGGGAAATAATTTTCACGGGAGGAAAATACTTAGTAATAAAAGCATCTTTTCACTTATTCCAAGAATCAATACTATTTCGTGCTAAAGATGAAAACTAAATTTTTGCACGATCCCGCAAAGAGAACGAGAATAATTTTAATTCACAATATCATTGTCCACACCTTTTTTCTTTTACCTATCACATAATTCTACGAAAGTGTTTAGATGGGACGCGACATGCTCATTAGGTTACCCGAAAATTGCTCTTTCATAACAAGATTCAATAAAGAGGCATTAATATCATAAGACTCCACACTAGTGGCGGGAGGAGCAATCGGAGTACTAATTAAATCATTATTATTAGTATTAGAAAAATCACACAGTTTTGTATTTTTGTGAGACATCATGACTACGCGAACAAAATCACAAGCCAGCAAAAGATCAAACGAGAAAAAAGGCAAACAGAAAAAATATTTTTATTCTTGTAAAAAAAAATTAGAAGTGGGGGAGATGAAAATGAGAGGCAAATGGAAAATAATGTAAATGCAAGGAGATGAAAGTTTATGCGTAGGTAATTGATAGATGTTGATGATGTCTCCCCGGCAACGACGCCAGAAATTCTTCCTGCTACTTGTGAGCTGCGTTCGGATTTCCTCGAAGAGGAGAGGATGATGCAGTATAGTAGAGATAAGTATTCCCTCAGTATGAAACCAAGGTTATCAATCCAGTACACTGTTGCAGGATGCTACTAACGGGACACTACGATTAGACCCTTTGACGAAACTATGGGTGATGCATTAATCGCGAATAAAAAAAGATGCAAAACGTTTGCGATGGCGGATACATCAAACACGGTTCAGCTTTTAGTTGCGTGTGTGATGCTGGGCATACGATTGATCCATACGAACTGTTTGTGATTAGATAGAACAGCAGAAACGGGCAGCCATACCAATGTGTGTGCGATATACGGCATACATTTCGCTCCGATGAACTGCTTGCTATTAGGGAAAGCAACAGAAATGGTCAGCCAGGTCAAGGTGTGTGTGATATACGACATACAGTTCACTCGAATGAACTGTTCTTGATTAGGGAGGAGAACAGAAATGGTTCAACTTAACAAGATGTGTGTGATACGCGGCAAACAGGTCTGTAATCGGAAATGTGTGGTAAGACCGATAACAACACAGACGATTCCTGTTAACAAGTCGTGTGTGTTGTGAGCAAATGATTGTTGGTATACAATTGTCAGTGTTGATGAAATCATCACTGACGGGTTCCATTGTTTAGCCCGTGTGTGATGTGATTTTCTGTGTCTGCACAACATCTACGCTCTGTCTACAGAGCATCAACATATATACTTAAAAAGACAGCATTGCAAAACCAAATTAAGTATACAATTACATAAGTGCCTAGACACATAACATTTCCACACACCAAAGTAAGCAATTACATGCATACTAAACTAGGAGAAACGAGCATCTGGGCATCGGTCTCGGGGCGTCACAACTCTCCTCCACTGACAGAAGATCTTGTCCCGAGATCTTAGGAATGAGACGGAAGAGAAAGAGGATGAGGTGAAGTAAGAACGCAAGAGAGAAGTAGAACAAAGTCGAGAGCACTCGGGTAGAAAAGAGGAACGGTGATTATGACGAGAATCACAAGCTCAAGGAATAAGATACACTCTGAGAGCACTTCGGTTAGAAGAAGGTAGAGAAGGAATAAGAACGAAAGAACTTGGGCAGCACTCCGGCTGAAAATGGAAGGAATAGAACATGAACTTCACAAGATGGGATGACACTTGACGAGATGAACAACACAATGCCTCCGGAAGAATTGAAATAGTGGAATGAAACAAACGGATAAGAGAACAACAACTTCCACCACGAATGAATTCGACAACATCCTTAGAAGGAAGGATTGAATGGAGTTGTTGATAAAATCAACAACAAAAGAATCATCTTGTTGTGGACTTATGGAAAAACATCTCAAAACTTGAGGTGAAATTATGCCACAACCAAATGCTTGAATAGCTGAGAAAAACGAAGAAATGCAACACTCCACTTGAAAGAATACGGAGAATTAATTGCACCTCGAGACACAAGAAGAAAAGCTACTTGAGCTCCTCCAACAAGGATCTTGATGAACACTTGAAGAATGAATTAAATCCTTAACGAACAGCCGTGAAGAACTCCGGTAACAAAAAGGATGATGAGATAGAAAAGAAGGATGAAAAGAATAAGATTAAAGCCTTGCGATGATTTAGATGGAGGTTCCGACGAGATGGCCGAGAAAACTTTGAACTTCGGAAAAGAAAAGATGAAAACACTTCGAACCGAGAATGTGATATGATGAACAAAATTCGAAAAGAAGAGATTAATCGACTTGATGAAAGAAGAATAAGAATTATGTTATGCTTATCCTGCATCAATTAAATCCATGGGAAGCAATGGATTTGCATACTACTTATTCGCGTTGGACAAGATTAAAGGGAGATATAGCGCAAAACTTGAGAAATTCTTCATGAACTACCAGTAGGATTGGAGAGAAGAATGAATTGATATGACAACAAAGGAAAAGGAATCTTGAACGAACCACCATGAGAATTTGAAAATGAATGATGAAAGAGAATTTCTCGCCGGGAAGAATTAGAAAAATCACCAAGATACTTGAGGGAATTTAGAGATAAGAGAACGAAGAGATCGTGAACTGATTAAAGAATACTTGACAGATGCGCCGGGATAATTGAATAACAATAGTTGGAATGTGAGGCCGAAGAATTCTTCTGGAATGATGGCCTCTGGATGATTTAGAAATGAAAGCAACTTCTGAAATGCTTCGGATGGGTAAGGAAAAGAATTTGTGCCAAGCAAAATAATTAGAGAGGATAACAAGAAGCTAGAACCATGAATCTTTGAGAGAAGGATGAGGGAAAAATCTTCTTTGGTCTTCATATGTTGAGAAAGAAGACGAGAAACACCACCAAAATTGTTGAGATACTCCGGGAGAATGAAAAGCAAGGAGGTTGAGCCAACAATGAAAATAATTTGAAATCGATCTTGGAAAGGCATCTGACTGATGAAATTCATTCTTACTTCAAACTTGGAAAGAATTAAAGAATAACTCCGAAAAATTAGAAGAGTCAGGTAAGATCCTGGGAAAAGACCTGTGGGTTAGGGCCCACTGAAGAGAAAACACCGTTGGAAAGGATAGTTGAATGAGAAATGATGCACTGGAATGACTGAAAGACTTGATTAGGTGACAACCTCGAAATAGAACAAACGAGTCTTGAGCGGAAACATTAATCTCCTGATATGTCTTCCGCACTCCGGAACGATAGAATAGCGAGAAGCGGACGAGCAAGAGGAAATATTAGAGCCGATGGAAAGAATACGATCAACACCGAAAATTGGAATTGAATCCACCGGAAAAGAAAATGAGACGAACAATGATGAACTAGATGAGAATTCATCGGTTGAAGTGATTGAGGAAAGGCTGAAGAGGCTCCGCTCGAATGAAATTGATGCTCGAATAGAGACGCAGACTACGAGAAGAAAAGGGGTGGGAGGGCGGGCAAAAACAAAGGCAACTTGGAATGGGGAACCGACGAATAACTTGAAGAGAAAAGCACCGGTTGAACTAATTGAGGAAAAAATGCAAAGGCTTCGCACGAGTAGGATGGATACTCGATTACGACTCCGGCTCCGAGAAGAAAAAGGGTGGGCGGTTGGGAAAAAGAAAGACAACCTCGGATGACATTGTCTATCTTCGGACGACATTGCTTCCCCATCCGAGAAAGAACTGAGGATTGATCTTGCCAAATACGAAGAGGATAGAATCAACTTGACGAGAAATGCACCAGATGAAAAGAGCTGACATCACAATGATCGAAAAACTAACCGCGTGACCCTAAAGAAAATTTGAAGGGAAGAGAAGTAATTCAAAACACCTACATCAAGATTCCTCACCAGAGCGACGAAGGGGCTGAGGAGTAAAAATAATTCCTACTCTCCGATATAACTAGACTTAGAAATAGTTTTCTTCTAGACTCGACAATGGCCAAACTACGATCAATCAAGGAGGCTCCTATGGTCGGTCGAGGCTCTGATACCAACTTGTCACGCCCAATATGCGACCCTATCCGAGAGGAACTCGAAGGTCCCACCAAGGATAGAAGCGCATATTGAAGACACTTTGCAAGGTGAATATCATTACATCGTACCATTACATAATAAATGGGGATACATACAAAAGGCATACAATGCCACATGAATACAACAACATCATACATAAGAGCAACATCCGACTACGGACAAAAGACAAACAGAAACTCAAACGACATCCACCCTGCTAGCCCAGGCTACCGACCAGAAACCTATCCCCTGAAGGAAGAAGAAGCAGAAGAAGAACTCCAAAACAAGCAAACGTCACTCTCATGTCAGATCATTGCATCACCTGTACCTGCATCTGTTGTTGTAGTAATCTGTGAAGTTCTCTACAACCGGACATTAAAAATTCCTATCTGCCACATAACCGTGGACACGACTCTCGAAATTTTAATCCCTGCAGGGGTGTCCCAACTTAGCCCATGACAAGCTCATGATCCACAGAGACAATCCTCCATCGCGGGACATCCGATCAAACTCGGGATCCCGGTGCACAAGACCTTTCGACAATGGTAAAACAAGTCCAGCAAGACCTTTCGGCGTGCCGACACCCTGATAGTAGCCACGTGTATCTCGTCTCAGGCCACGACCGGATGAACACTACGTACGGCAACCGAAAACCCCTTGTGAAGGGGTGGCACCACAAGTGGCTTTGTTTGGGACCAACACCATAAGCAGTGGCCCCCCTGTTTTTGTAGAATTAAGAAACCTCAGGGACGCGATCCCCTATGCCAAATAATTAATTAATTCAATATTATTATGTTGGCAAATGTTAAAACCAATGCTGGGCCTTGCTGGAAGAGTTTTATTCAAAGCGAACTGTCAAGAGGGGCCCATAAACCCTCACCGTGTTACTGACGCAAAATCAAGGAACATAACACTGGTATGACGAAAACTAGGGCGGCAAGAGTGGAACAAAACACCAGGCATAAGGCCGAGCCTTCCACCCTTTACCAAGTATATAGATGCATTAATTAAATAAGAGATATTGTGATATCCCAAGATATCCATGTCCCAACATGGAACAACCTGCACTGCACCTGCAACTAGAAACGCTATAAGAGGGGCTAAGCAAAGCGGTAACATAGCCAAACAACGGTTTGCTGGGATGGTGGAAAAAGGTTATAGGTTGTTTCATGGAATATAGGGAGGCTCAATAAACAGGTGGTAGGAAGCGCGGCATAGCGATAGCATCGAGACAACTAGCAAAGCAAAGATAGTAGTGAGATCCAGGGTAACAGTCATCTTGCCTGAAATCCTGCTAGGAAGAAGAATGAGTTCATGAAGAAGGCGAACGATCGTAGACCAACCAAGCGTAGTCGAACGAATCTTCATGATCGCAACGAAACAAGAACTACCGAGAAGAAGCACAACCGGAAAGAAGCAAACAACATGATAAACACACAACACATAAACACGGCATGATGCTCAACCAAGTATGATGCATGAAAAGGCTACATGATGCTACTCATGGCAAGAGATGATGTATACAAGAACATCACATCAAAGCAAGTTTAAATGAGGCCGGAAACAACATGTAACAATTCCGGTAAGTCCTCATATGCAAATGTTGAAATTGGTCCAGATCTGAACAAAACATTAAGTTGAAATTGTTAAACAACAAGTTAAAGTGCACCATGATGATCTACTTGCTTTTCTAGTCAAGTTACATATAAAGTTCATTTAATTCAGAGCTATGGCCTAGAAGATATGAGCAACACAAGTTAAACATGGCATTGATGCAAAATGCATTCAAACATCAAGAAAATGCACTCAAAACATGTATGCAACAAGATAATATGAAACTACATGCAATTATATGCAAGTTTCATATAGGACATCCTCAAAACGGAGCAACGGTGCAACACATACACTCCAAACAAGTTATAACAACAATCTGCCCAAGACAGCAAGTAGGCACTTTGCAATCATCAAAACAACATGCTACAGGAATCATAAGGGCACAAACTTGATATGCACTCAAAGTACAAATAAATTCTTAAAATATCATTAAGGTTCAGGTTCATAGGCATCAAGATTAATCCAAAAAGATCAATGCAAAAAGCAACTTGATAACACAGATTGTGACAGTGAAAAACAGGGCATATGCATGAGCAGAGTTAATATTATGAGATGTTGGAGGCATGAAACAAGTATGCTACTGCGCAAGATCATGGAAAGAAAAAGCATGGCATGCTAGTACATATCATGGAGCTCAAAACACACAACATGGAATAAATATAGGAGCGACATGTTCATGGGAATCATCAAGACAAGATGCAAACATGAAACAAGCTGATTCTCAGACTTAAATCTGGGAATGCAAAACAGTAACATTATGATGCTGATTTTGGAGGAACATAACAGCAATCATAGCAATTGTAATAATTATCAAAAAGACATGGACATGTAGCAGACATGATATACTTCATCTTACTCAATGGGCACAAGTTCATATGGTGCATGGATTAATTACAATGAGCTTTGCAAAATGGAACATGTTGTTAATAGATTGACAGATTTAGAATGATGGCAACTTGAGAGCAAGAAAAGGACATGTTACAGCAACTTTAAATGTCAACCAAGGGCATGGCAGCAAAGTACACATAACACACTTCAATTCAAGTAATTGGAGCATCTCCAAAAGAGGCATAGATCAATTAATAACAAGCTCACAACATGGCATCATGAAGTTAACAGAAAACTGGAACATCATTTAGGCAAGTTCAAAGCAATGAAAACATATGCTACAGGACTTGAATATGGCATCAAGTGGCATAGCATGATAGAGCATAACATGGAAATCAAAACATGTCAACTAGCCATCTCCAGATTATGCACGGCTTTGATGGTAGCATCAAGAAAACATAGCAACATGATATAACAGATTCAGACTAAGCAAAACATTAACAGCAAGTAGCCCACTTCACAAGCTTGATACACTCACCACAGGGCATATCATGAAAATGGAATACACCAATGCAAATATGACATGATTATTGTCCTAAAACATGTGGACATGATGCTCAAAAGAACATCACACAAAAAGATATAAAAATGACAAAATGACAATATATAACAGTTTTCAGCAGTTAACAACACTTAGAACTTTTGCAACAGGGATTGCAGTAACTAGATGAACTCAAACAAGCATGCAACAGCAACCATCATGTACATCATCAAGAGGTGAACATTTTGACATATTATACACCCCAATGAGATAAACATGCACAAAGTTACAGCAGGTCAAACATGCACACATCATATGATTTCCAAAAGGACTTGGCCATTTTATACCTAGCAAAAAACTGGACGAGGGGATCCCGAACGTTGCGGTGCAACAGGCCTGTTTGGATGGGTGATTGACGGCGTGCAGGAATGACAGGGCATCGGGATGATGTCGACACGGGACGGAGCTGACCAGGCGTCCGTTTGGATTCGGGACGAGCGGATCCGGAACGGCGGCATCTGGGCGGCCATGGCAGGTGCGTCTGAGCTCGCCGGCGTCAAGGGAGATGGGCAGCAAGGTGGAAGGAGGCGGATCTAGAGGGGAGGTCGCCGGATCTGGGCGGCGCCGGCCCAGATCGGGACGGAGGCGAGGCAGGAGCGGCGACGGGGTCCGAATCTGGGGTTGCTCCGGCGGCGGGGTCCCGCGGGCCGAGGCGGCTCAGGAGGCACTGGCGCGAGCGACGGCAGGGTCTGGGACGACAGCACGTGGAGATGCGGTCGCCGACGAGGCAAGGTAGAGGCGCGGGCGACGAGGAGGACGAATTGGCGGCGGGGCTCCTGCGAGAGCGCTCCCGAGTAGGCTGTGGAGTGGCGGGGGTGGCTCGTGGGCTCGTCCGGGTGCAGATCTGGCCCGGGGCAGGCCTGGCCTGGGCCCAGGCGGGCTGCGGCGGTGGGGAGCTGCGGGTGGACATGTTGTGGCACGGGATTGGGGTGGAGCGGTGGCTGGCGGCGGCTTGGCCCGTGATGGCGCGACACTTGATGGCGGGGGAGCGGGCAGGCACGAAAAATGAGGTGGGGGCGGCAGCTAAAGGTTAGGGAAGGGTAGGGGCTAGGCTAGGGTTTCAAATAGACAAGAGGGGGGGTCTATATATAGGTAGGAGGGGCTAGGTTTGGGGGTTTTCATCCGTTTTCGGACCGTCCGATCACCATTGGGCGGTCTGGATCGGAGGGGGCTTAGGCGAGGGTTGGTGGGCTGTGTAGAGTGGCTAGGGAGAGAATAGAAAAGAGGCCCGACAACAGTTTTGGAGACCGAACGTCCGACGAATGTACCGGCAACGATACCAATATAGTTATCCGTTGGGGCATCAAACGGACCCCAAATGCGACGAAACTTGGCAGGCGGCCTACCTACAACATAACAACACCGCACACCAACTTTCGTCCCATTCCGAGAACATTTTTATGCCACTTATAAAATAATATTTCGGAGGTGCCGCGGGCATGTGCGAGTGTGTTTGGGCTCTGAACGGGCAACAGAGAGAACTGGGAGACCCGGACGGATGCAAGTTTTGAAAAACATGCAGATGAAATGCACATGATGACATGGCAAATGCAATACGCAAGCAAATGACATGGCAATGATGGCGAATAAATGGAAGACACCTGGCGCATCAGTCTCGGGGCGTCACACGGTACCAACCTGAGCAAGGAAGCTTATTCAACTAGCCCCAGAAGAGAAGATAAAGCACTAGCTGGAATCATTCAATAGTACATATTTTTGTGCACTTCCAATGCACTATTGACATCACTCTTATTTACCAGTGCTGAGATTATATCAAAAGATTATCAAGAACTTCCAGCAGAGTTAAAGCACCGGCTGGGATATAGTTCATTATATCCTCTTGTGCAGTTCCACTAAAATGTATGAATGACATAACATGATCCCTGTTTGCACAAGTAGGAACAAGGTGAAACCTTCATTAGCTTAGTGAGGAAGGGTAGAAAGACAATAGCATATTACTTTAACAATAGCATCAAAGCATGATGACAATACAATAGCAAAACATTGGCTCATTGAACCAGTGGCAATAAATTGACATGTAAAACAATCGCATTACTGTCTCATGACACTGCCAAGATCCCCTCCAGGCTCCACCACTAGACGGTCCACCTGCACACACACACACACACACACATGTACATGATTCAACATGAGGTGCTACTAAAGATTTGTTTAATTCTGATAGGAAAATTAGGCAGTGATTAATTAGTGCTGCTTAATACTCCTAATTGATTAAATGACCTTGTAGGAGAGGCAACACAAGTGGAAGGGCTCCTGGAGGACCGTCTCACATGTGAGGCAGACGTTGCCGGAGCCCTTGAATGGCCTCGACTGAGGCCTCGGCTTTAGGAAGATCACCTTGGCACTGTTGATCATTTAGGGTTGGGTCACACATGCATCCAGAATCCAGTTAATTAGTATGATTTGTTGTCAAGCCAAGTACTATTTTGCTACGTACTACAAGTGCATTTATTCTGGTAAATTAATACTAGTAGCAACACAGCAATACAATACCACTAGCAAGATGTCAGGATAAAAGAGGACGGTACCAGCATGTGATCCTTCTTCATTTCCTTATTGTTCTTCTTCTTCTTTGTCTTCCTCTTCTTGGTCTGTTTCTCTTTCTCCTCACCAATTGGTGAAACCAAGTACATGATTGGCCTTCAATGTCAGATTTGGTTTTGTTAATGAGGGAGTACAAGTCTACTAGTAAACAATAGCATTATTTTCTCATGGTAGTTGCAAAATAGATGTGAACACATGCATTAAATATCATTCTTACCTAAGGGAAGGTTATGGTGCCAATATGGAGGATGAAGATTGGAACACAGATCTTCATTTGTGTAGTTCCACTAAAATCAACAACGGTTCCGGTTTGATATTCCAGTTAAAAGGAAGTGATTTTTGTGTAGTGCACCAAAAGGTCGCAATAGCATTGAGGTGAAATGTATATTCCTGTTTGCACAAAAAGCTACAAAGGAAACAGTCAGGGTCTCAAACAATTCCTGGCAAAAACAATTGATTAAACTTGTGATGACTTGTAACAGTGGCATGGCTTCATTTTACCAGGGGCATTAGATTAAGAACAGCTAAATAAGTTGCTCTAAGGACATGGGACAGTGGGTGCACTAGCAGTCCAGCACCATGTACCTAAACCGGGGCATAAAGTGGTGACTTAGAGTTTGTTGCCCGGGAAACAAACATCCAAGCAACATATTTAGGTTGGTCTCATCTTTGTTCACTTTAGCCACCTATTCATATGTGTGGATAGCGAATCTAGTCCTGGTCATACCATTGTGTAAAGCGTTTCACCTTTATTCCGTTTTCGACCAAGAGACCGGTTGGATGGCTAGTCTGTACTACTTTCAGCCCCTTTCTTTCGTGTTTGTACCAAGTCCTACGTAAATACTACATATTTCCCCCTTTCTATCATGTTTGAACCAAGTACTACAAGATTCGACTCCATGAAGTAGCTTTACCTCTAACAACAGAAAAAAAATTAGGTGGCATTGGACAATCCGATCGAGCCTAGCTACGTGGGGGGCTGAGAGGTAGAAAATGATGTACATGCAGTGACGTAGCAAGCTGGGGAAGTAGAGCTAGGCCGGTATCGAAGTAAGATATACTTGAAGGTCATCAGGGTGTGGCTAAGTGGGGGCGGGAGGCCGGATCCGCCGACACTACATAAGCGACCAAGGGATCGGAGGACCTCCCGCGCCAGCGCTCGGCCAGAGATAACGGTGCGGCTGGCAATGTGTTTCCTCCCTCGCTGTTGACAATGACCTAAATGCTACCCCTCCTCCCCTTCCCTGGTGGGGGGGGGGGAGGGGGAGGGGTGCGTCAGGATCTGTAACTAGCGGTGAGGATAGAAAGACAGTGTGACCACCGCTATCTTGTTTCGATCTGGAGAGGATGAGAGTGTGTGAATGGAGCAACCCTAGCAAGGAAGCGCGGAGGCTCCTGCCTATATATATATGGACACACACACACACACACACATAAACACTATTCTGATCACGGGATCAGAATAATATTCTGATCACAACATGAACTTCCCGAGTAACGCGCCTAACCTTCCCCAAGTACCAGGTTGAACTTCAGCTAAAAATGTCCAAATGGGGCTTGCGATATACGGTTGAAAAGCTATGGACACGACTATCATGACCCAATTTGAATTTTTGGCAAAATGTTAGCGGTTTAAGAGCAATTTTGAAAACCGTTTTTTCTTCATACAAAAGACGTGAATCATATTTTGGATTGCATTTCTAAACCGTTTATCAGAATGAGGCAAATAATATGGCGTTGAAAAGCTGCTGCAAAACCGCTCCTTGCACATGTTGACAGTTTTCTCTAATTCCCTATGGATAAAGAGTAATTTGGCAAATCGTAAAATTTTGCAAATTGAACAGCCGAGTTCGTATTTTTCATGACATTTCTAAACTGCTAATCTAATTGAGGCAAATGATATGGCGTTGGAAAGCTTATGAAAATGCGCTACTTTTTCATGTTGAAAGTTTTTTCTAATTTTAAACGGTTTAAAAGTAATTTAGAAAACGACACAAGTTCCACCATATTTGTATTTTCGAGCTAATTTTTGAACCGTACGCCCAATTGCAGCAAATGATATGGCGTTGGAAAGCTTGAACAAATGCGAAAGTTTTTTGTATCTACTGTTTCTCCCAATTGCTTACGGTTTAAAGTAATTTTGGAAATGGCTAAAAAGGTTTTTTGGCCGTAATTTTTGCAAACTTTATCGGAATGGGGCAAATAATATACCCTTGAAAAGCTATGGAAAATGCAAAACTTTTTCATGTTGATGATTTTCTCTGATTCCTAGCCGTTTTCAAGTAATTTTGAAAATGGCGAGATCATTTGTTCTACCTTTATCGCGAAACAGATTATCCGAAAATGCACCGCCTGAAGAACTTGAACTTCTCGATATGTCTACCTGAACTTCACTCTGTTTTTCACGTGCTTTTTTTCTCGTAGCTTTCCACCCACTCACCTGAATTGAGCAAGTGATATCTAGATGGAAAGCTGTTGTAAACACACAACTTTCCTGTGTTGATTATTTTTTCATACTCGCGGCGGTTTTAAAAGTTCTTCATCTGAAATTCATTCAGTATAGTAGTTGAACTTCCTGCTGTTTTCACGTTGAACTTCTGTGACGTATTTTTGTTCATAATTTTCTCATCCATTCATTAATGTTACGCAAATGATATTCTTTTTGTACAAACCTCTCTCACAATAAATTTTTTAACTTTCTTTAACCGAGGTCTTGAACTTATAACATCAAAAAATTTGGACCTTGCCTTTTAATTCATTTTTCTCATATTAAACACACACCATGTAGGACATGAACTTTTCCATTTTTATTATTTGAATTTTTTATTTTATTTTTGAAATCAAATTGCTCCACAAATAATAACTGAACTTCTTTGTAGATAGAGAGAATTGTTTTAAAACACAAAAAAACTATTTTTTGTGTTTTCAAACATGGAAATACAAGGTGAACCTCTCTCGCAAGGATTTTTGAACTTCCCCAGACAGAGCACTTGAACTTCTTTGAACAAACCTTTAAAGCATTTTTTTATACTTTTATTCTCACCTAAAATGCATTCCTTGTAGTACTTGAACTTCTCATTGTTTTCGCTATGAACTTCTGTCACATTTTTGTGTATATGTTGAATTACACACAATTGAAGGCTGCACAACATTTTTTGCCATTTTAAAACATGTAATTGGAGGTCAGACGCCCCGCAATATAAATTTTGAACCATGCATGGAGGTGCACGTGAACTCTTGCAACAAATCTGAGTTTTTTATATACTTTGAACTTCTCTGTTATTTTAAATTCAACTTCTTAGTCATATTCTTGGAAAAGAAAATATGTTGTTAAATAAGCATCAAACATTTTTTTTGTAAATTGAACTTCATAGTTTTATTTTTGCTAGAAACGGTAATAATTTGAGTTTCCCGTATACATCGAACTACTTCTTCATTTTAATTTGAAATTCATCATTTTTATTCTTCGTGCAACCCCTACTCCATTTTTCTTTTGCATTTTTTCTGGAACATTTCTGAAACTGAAACCAACATATCAAAACCTCGGTTTTTCTACCCCCACTAATATTATTGAACTTCAGAAAAATAGTATAGAACTAGAACTAGAAAACACATTTTTAAACTAAATAATCTTATAGTAACGGAAAATATCTTATTTTCCATATTATTGAACTCTCCAATTTATTCATTCTCAAAGTTAACATTTTTCTCAGTGAGGCAAGTTTTCTTCTTGGTACATAAACATCGAATCGCTCTGTTATTTTAATTTAAACTTCTTCGTATTATTCTTGTAACGGAAAATATCTTTTTTTGTCAAAGTTGAATAGTGTGAACTTCACGTTTTCTTGTTTTTGAACTTCATTTCTTCAAATAATTGGTTAAATTCTATCTTTTCGGCGAAGCTTTTGTTTCTCATTCGAACTTCACCTGGTCATACACTTAGCTAACAGGAATTTCTTGTCCATCTGGTCCCCGAGGTCCGACCAGGCCATATGATTCGGATCAAGCTTGGTTCACCATTGCCCAGGCTTCTCGGGCGCCTTCCCGACATGCTGATATCTTCCATAGCTCCAAATGGAGACGAGCTCCCTTGAATAAATTCGCAAGCTCATCCATACTTCCTGGAGGGGGATCAGATGGCCATAAAGCCTTAGCCGTGTTCCTTAATGCTTTCCGAGCTTGCTCATGCACTTTGGACAGCTCTTGTAGCAGGTCTCCTTGGAATCCGGACACTTCTCCTTCGGGACACCCGGTTAATACACCTATAGAAGCAAACAGGAGACCATTTGATAGACAGGTTAAAGAGCATACTGAATATGCCGCCTTTCAGCTTCTTGTTCTCCTTCAAAGCATCTGATAATTGGGCTCTTAAATCCTTCAGTTCTTTGGCCTGCTTGATATCTTCTCATTAATGGTCTGTGTCAATACACGTTGACCAGCGGCTTCTTGCCCTTTGGCATGTTGTTTATCCGCTTGAGCAGCCCTTAGCCTCTCCTCTAGCTGATCTATCGAGCCTAACCAATGAGACAAAACCATGATTAAGCAACCTCGTTGTATGCACGGAGCCTTATTTCCAAGCTGCTGTTGTACTTACCATCAGGAGCCTTCTTGGATTTCTTCAGATTTTCCAGTTCGGCGGTGGAAGCAGACAGCTTAGTTCGGCATTCTTCTAGCTCCTTCGATAACATGTTACTCCTATCCGTGAGTACGTAACAATGTAACGACTCTTAAATCAGTTGGGCCAACTGCTTCAAGACTCAGGGGCTACTGGCATATGATTACTGAATTTGCACAAAAAAAATTCTTACCCACATATCATTTGAAAGCTGATGAGTGGCTCCAGCAACTCCATCACGAGCAGCTCGGATATAAGCATCTGCTAAGCTGAGAGCATTAAAAGCCTCATCGGTGAAATGTGGGTCGCGCATAGCCACTCTCCGCCGCCGGTGACCCATCGCACTCTCCACTTCGGAGTTTGTGACGGATACATTATCCGAATCCTCTAGGAGATGACAATCTGGCAATGCTCCCGCATCCCCTCCAGTCCTTGTGGCAGGGTCTGGGGCTGGATCTGTCCTCGACCACGCTTCTCCTTGCTAGACATGCTCCCCGAGTTTGTGGTGTTGTCGGAGAGGCCTGCTGGCACCTCGCTCTAGCTTCCGCGCTTCTTCTCCGGCGAGCTGCCATCCTTGGGGCTCGGCGACCTCTGGATGCAGGCTGACGGCTGCTGCAACAGGACCTCATGGGTGGGGACCGAGGTCGCCACCATAGGTAGCATGGTACTGGCCCACGGATGGCAGGCATTCGCTCGCGCACGTGACCTGAGCGGGAGGTGCACCCTCCACTTCAAGTACGACGGCCTGGCGACCCACTACGTGAGGGTGTTCAGGGAGGACGGCCACCGCATGGGGTGCTGCCCAGAAGACGGCAGCGGAGATGAGCTTGGCCTTGACATCGGTCGCACCAGTGGCAGGGGTGAGCTTGGCCTTGACGACGTCCACTCCTCCTCCCGCAGCAGCAGCTCTTCCTCGAATGAGAGCTCAAGCAGCGGCGGCTACGACTAGCCTCTGCACCGTCGAGCTCGGATCGAGGGTGGCGATGGGTCGCCTCACCGCCACGCCTCGGTGAAGCTGGAGGGGAGCCCGGCCTGAGCTCGGGGTCGCCGAACTTGGACTCGAGGCCTGCCGCGGCCTCGGGCCACTTGAGGGCGAACTGGTGGAGCGCCGGGGACACCTTGAGGTGCTGCTTGAGGATGCGGCCACTAGTAGAAAAAGGGTCAAATGTGAAGCACATTAGTGCCGGTTTGATTTTGAGCCGGCACTAATGTGTCCATTAGTGCCGGTTCCAACGGCTAGCCGACCGCTCTCATTAGTACCGGTTCATGGCGAACCTTTAGCACCGGTTCGTGCCATGAACCAGTACTAAAGTGAGTGGTGGCAGGATGTTGTCAGTCTGGGGCCCCTCCAGCACCTTTAGTACCGGTTTGTGTTACGAACCGGTGCTAAAGGTCATCCTACATAAACCCTTCATCCACCCGAGCTCACTCTATTCTTCCCCTTTCCCCTCTCCTCCTCTGTTCTTCCCCTCTTCCTCGAGCTCATCACACATTTTGCCCAAAATTTGTCAAGATTTGAAGGCCCCCATCCATTCAAATGATCACAAAGGTTAGCAACTTTGTCCTTTCATCTCTCATTGCTAGATTAGCTCTTGCAATGCTTTGTATAGTGATTAATTTGTGAGTTTAGTAATTTGGGAGGAATTATATGTGCTAGTATTTGATTTATATGCAATTTGAGGTCAAAAATAACACTTAGTTTGCATATGTAGGTGTGGTTTACTTAGTGCCTTCTAAATCTCCGTCGTAGCCACTGTCGATCGCCCGCACCGTCCCGTTGCCGGCACCACCTTGTGGTGAGGCTCTTGTTCATGAATGTTTTACATTACCAAATTGATGTTTGTGTGATTTAGATATATAGTTACTCGTATAATTATCTTACCCGTATGTTGTTTGTTATACATAGTGCCATGGTTTTGATATCCGTTCCCATCGGCCCTCATCCTTGTTATGATTCGAATGTGGTATATTCTCTTTTAAAACTAGTTGTCGCATTTCGTGTTTATGACAAATTATGCTCATTAAGTTGACATAGATATTTTTATCTAGGAGGTATGTGAACCGGAAATTCCAACCGACCCTATTGTCGAGAGGTTAAATTTAGTTGAAAGAGAAAACGAGTATTTGAAAGAAAAATTGAAAAGAATTGAGGGGGAGAAGATGGAATTGGAGTTGCATGTTGCTGATGTCGTCGATGATCACAAGTTCAAGATGGAGAAAATGCGCTTGAAGATTAGAAAGATTAGAAAATATGCCATTGATAGTGAGGCTTGGTATCATTATGTTGTTGGATCAATTGTTACCTTAGTTGCAATCTTGATCGCATTTGTTGTTGCATTTGAATGCTTTAGCTAGAGAGTTATTTGTTTGTTGCATTTAAGTGTTGTATGAACTATATATGTGTATGAACTTTATGTATGAACTTGTATTAATTGGGTCTTTTCAGTGTTGTGTAATGAAGATGAGCCGACAATGGATGTATGATGACCGATGCTCTCCCGAGTTCATTAATGGCGTGCATACTTTTCTGGTTGCCGCTGAGGCAAACAAGCGGGCGGATGGTTTTATGCCTTGTCCATGTGCTGGCTGTAAGAATGGTCACAATTACTCTACGTCAAGAACCATTCACGTCCACCTATTTGAGTCTGGTTTCATGCCACACTATAATGTTTGGACCAAGCATGGAGAAAGAGGGGTTATGATGGAAGACAATGAAGAAGAAGAGGACGATGACAACTATCCTGGCCATGGGTTCCCTGAATATGATGATACAACAATGGGGGAAGAAGATGAGCCGGCAATGAGGGAAGAAGCTGAAGAAGAGGCATCAGATGAGCCCGCTGATGATCTAGGTCGGACCATTGCCGATGCAAAGAGAAACTGCACAAGTGATTTGGAGAAGAAGAAGTTGCAGCGCATGTTAGAGGATCACAAGAAATTATTGTACCCGAATTGCAAAGCTGACAAAAAAAAGTTGGGCACCACACTGGAATTGCTACAATGGAAGGCAGAGAATGGTGTATCTGACAAGGGATTTGGAAAGTTGTTGGTAATGATAAAGAATATGCTTCCAAAGGACAACGAATTGCCCGAGAGTACGTATGAAGCAAAGAAGGTTGTCTGCCCTCTAGGGTTAGAGGTGCAGAAGATACATGCATGCCCTAATGACTGCATCCTCTACCGCGGTGAGTACGAGGATTTGAATGATGTCCCTTTGTTTCATTGCAAATGGGTCAATATGACACGAGGCAGGGTAACGGAAGACCCGCAGTATGGAATGACACCAGTGGATCTCAATAATCTTGCGTATGCAGACGAACCATTCGTCCTAGCCAATGATGTGGCGCATGTTTTTTATGTGAAAGACATGTCTACCAGGCCGAGAAAAAGAAAAGATAAGGAAGCGAATGGATCATACGGAGGGAGTCCTGGATTACGGGGTATCCGGACAGCCGGACTGTGTACAACGTCCGGACTATTGAAGCGTGAAGATACAAGACTCAAGACTTCGGCCCGTGTCCGGATGGGACTTTCCTTGGCGTGGAAGGCAAGCTTGGCGATCCGGATATTATATTTCCTTCCTTGTAACCAACTCCATGTAAACCCTAGCCCTCTCCGGTGTCTATATAAACCAGAGAGGTTGGTCCTTAGAAGGCCGATCACAATTACATTCATAGCATCATAGGCTAGCTCCTAGGGTTTAGCCTCTACGATCTCGTGGTAGATCTACTCTTGTACTACCCATATCATCAATATTAATCAAGCAGGAAGTAGGGTTTTACCTCCATCAAGAGGGACCGAACCTGGGTAAACATTTGTGTCCCTTACTTCTTATTACCATCAGCCTTGATGCACAGATCGGGACCCCCTACCCGAGATCCGCCGGTTTTGACACCAACATTGGTGCCTTCATTGAGAGTTCCTCTATGACGTCGCCGCAAGACTTGATGGTTCGACTCGTCTTCAAGGACGATATTACTTCGGAGGGAGCTCTGGCTGTAGGCCAGACGCTCCGGCTCGGCGGCTTTATCATGGCCGCCCCGTCGGCGATGGAGCCGACGATGGCCTCTCGGGTCATCAATCATAACCTTCGGGTCAGTTCGGAACTTGCCGAACAGATGGACCCAATGGAGCTCTCCTCCTTTAATGAACTCTTGGATCGCATCGTGGCTCTGGGAGTCGCTACGAATTATGACCGGATTGGGCTTAAACCCGACCGAAGGGACATCAGATCCCCACCGGCCACCCATGAGATGGCGATTGTGGAAGAACCACACGCGGATCATCCCCCAACTTTGAGGATGAATTATGTTCGGATCACCGAACTCCTTGAGCCGAAAATCTGCTCAGAGGACAACCTGCCCCAAGTCCCGGACTTAGAATCGGGCATTGGGCCAGAGGAATTGGGTAACACTCCAGATTCCGATTTGCTAGGCTTGGAACTGCCCGCGCCCTTGGGCGTTAGATCGGATCATAACCCGGATTCTGCTAACGATACCTATTTGGACTTAAACTGTCTCTCCCGCATCAGGCAAAAGCCCCAGGAGACGGTGCATCATTACTGGGCCAGATTCCTCCTTGCTCTTAACAAGGTTAAGGACTGCCGCGAGGAGAACATGGTCTCACTCTTCTGCAAAAACTGCACGGACGAAGGGCTCCTCAATGCTTTAGGCTGCCGCGAAATAATATGTTTCGCGGACTTGGCAGTCATAGTACGTAAGTACTGTGCGATGGAGAGCGCTTGGAAGACCCAAACAAAATTTTGGGATAGTACCGCTCTCACCAAGACCTTTGTCCGAACCAAACGGATGAACTCTCGTAAGACGTCCGATCCAATCCCCAAGAAACTGAAACCCACCCCAGGGCGGGGATCCGTATTGGAAGAATGGCTCGACGGGCCATGTAAGCTCCATAGTACGCCGGATACAATGCCAACTCATAGCCTTAGGGCCTGTTGGATACTCCGGCAAGTGGCAAAAAGTAGCGAGGATCTTCTTGCGAGCCATAAAGCGGAACAATATCCTGCCCGCGGACACAATACGGTACTAATAGTCTTCGAGACTTTCGCCTCGAACAACAGGCGCAAGCGGGCTCACCGAAGCTCTACGGAAATTTTCCATGTGGCAAAGGTAAACCCCTGGAACGACACGGCTATAACTTTCAATGCCAGTGACGAACCTCGATTCCAGACTGTCCGGGCACTGGCCGCTCTGGTCCTTAGCCCAATCGTGGACGGCTTCCGGCTAACCAAAGTACTCATGGACGGCGGAAGCGGGTTAAACTTGATTTATGAAGAAACGCTCAACAAAATGGAGATTGATAAAGGCCGCATTGAACAAAGCGGCACCACTTTCAGGGGAATCATCCCTACTCGGGAAGCACGGTGTGAGGGAAAAATCACACTCAATGTAGTATTCGGCACCCCGGAGAATTATAGGTCTGAAGAAATCACATTCCAAGTGGCTCCTTTTAGCAACGGATACCACGCCCTTCTAGGGCGGGACACGTTTACAAGCTTTCAAGCTTTACTCCATTACGGGTACATGAAGCTTAAAATGCCCGAGCCCAACGGAATCATCACTCTAGCCAGTGATCCAGACGTCGCACTCCGCGCCGAAAACAAAACTGCAGCACTGTCCCTAGAAGCATTATCTGAAGCCCTAGCAGCCGAAGAGTTAACAACACTGCAGGCCACCTTGGACAGGAACAACGTGATACTAGACAAATGACCCAAGTCCACCTCATTTAAACCTGCAGACGAGATAGTCAAATTCCAGGTCCACCCAACGGATCCCACGAAGACAGCATCCATCAGAACACAATTGAGCCCCGTGATGGACGCTGCACTGCAAGATTTTTTACACGAGAATTGGGACATTTTTGCCTGGCACCCTTCGGACATGCCAGGCATCCCACGCCGGCTGGCCGAACATAGCCTCAATATACTAAAGGGATACAAACCAGTCCAACAGACCCTAAGGCGGTTTTCAGAACCCAAATGGCAAGCCATGGGGGAAGAGCTAGCCAAGCTGCTTGAGGCCGGATTCATCAGAGATATTAAACATCCAGATTGGCTGGCGAATTTGGTAATGGTACCAAAAAAGGACAAATCCTGGCGCCTATGCGTCGACTTCAAAGACCTCAACAAGGCTTGCCCCAAGGATCCCTTTCCCCTCCCTCGCATCGATCAAATCATCGACGCCACAGCTAGACACGACTCGCTATGTTTTCTCGATGCATACTCTAGATACCATCAAATAAAGATGGCAGAGTCAGACCAAGCTGCAACAGCTTTTATAACACCATATGGCCCTTTTTGCTTAAACACTATGCCCTTCGGGCTCAAGAATGCCGGCGCAACCTATCAACGCATGATTCAAACATGCCTGGAGAAACAAATCGGCAAAACAGTGGAAGCATATGTGGACGACGTTGTCATAAAAACAAGACACGTCGAAACCCTAATAGATGACTTGAGGCTCACATTCGATAACTTCCGGACATACGACATCAAGTTGAATCCGGAAAAATGTGTTTTCGGTGTCCCTTCGGGGAAGCTCCTGGGCTTCATTGTTTCCAATAGAGGAATAGAAGTGAATCCAGCAAAAATCCGAGCCCTGTCATAGCTGGCCATACCAACAAACCTCAAGCACATCCAGAAACTAGCAGGATGCGTGGCCGCTTTGAGCCGCTTTATATCCAGGCTAGGGGAAAAGGCCTTGCCTCTTTACCGCCTCCTTCGGTGCACCGAACACTTTGTATGGACGGACGCATCCATGGCCGGACTCAATGAGATAAAGACCTTATTGGCCAGTAATCCGGTCCTAACAGCGCCAAACATTGGCGAACCTATGCTACTATACATAGCCGCAACACATCAAGTGGTAAGCGTAGTGCTCGTCGTCGAACGAGAGGTGGACGAATTCAAATTCCCGCTTCGAAAGCCGGTTTACTACGTATCCACGGTGCTCACACCATGTAAATCCCGATACCCACACTATCAAAAAATAGCATACGCAGTCTTCATGGCATCTTGGAAGCTAAGACAGACTTTCAAGAGTGTTCGATTACCGTCGCCTCCGAAGTACCACTCAACGACATAATTAGTAACCGCGATGCTACGGGCCGGATTGCTAAATGGGCCATCGAGCTCCTGTCGTTCGACATAACATACAAACTGCGCCGAGCCATTAAGTCGCAAGTATTGGCTGACTTTGTCGCCGAATGGACAAAAGCCGAACTCCCTAAAGAGTACGGCGCGTACTCCAACTGGATCATGCACTTTGACGGCTCTAAAATGCTGGCCGGACTGGGAGCAGGGGTAGTCCTGACGCCTCCCACCAAGGACACGGTCCAGTACCTCCTACAAATATTATACACAGACTCCAACAATGCGGCCGGATATGAGGCCCTGTTACATGGTCTTCGGATGGCAGTCTCTATGGGCATCCAATGCCTGGAAGTGCGCGGGGATTCGAACCTCGCCATATCACAAATAAACGGAGACTTTGATGCCAAGGATCCGAAAATGGCGGCCTATCATAATGCCGTCCTCGAAATGTCAGCTCAGTTCGAGGGGCTCGAATTCCACCACGTGGCTCGAGAAAACAATCAAGCGGCGGACGTCCTTGCCCGCATCAGCGCCAAACGCGACCCTGTCCCACCTAATATATTCCTGGAAAGGCTGTTCAAGCCATCCATAGTATAGGAAGGGGAGTCCGGCAATACCAGCACGGATCCGAATATACCCCAGGACTCCGAACCATCCGACACAATCGGAGGCTCTGCCACCAAAATAACACCTTCGGCCCACGAAATGATGGCCATAATCGCCCCGTGGACCGAGCCGTTCTTGGCCTACCTAAATAGGCAGGAGCTCCCCGAAGACCAAAATGAAGCACGCTGCATAGTCCGGCGTTCTAAAGCTTACAAGGTCCATGAAGGGGAACTCTACAAGAAAAGCGCGACCGGAGTGCTCCAAAGGTGCATCTCCGAAGAGGAAGGGCGGCAACTCCTGGCTGAAATTCATGCCGAACTGGGCGGACACCATGCTGTAGCTCGAGCGCTAGTCAGCAAGGCCTTCCGTACAGGATTTTATTGGTCGACGGCCCGAGCAGACGCACCGGACCTTGTCTAACATTGCATCGGCTGCCAGCTCTTCGCCAATCAGAGTCATATGCCCCCTACCGCTCTCCAAACAATCCCCATAACTTGGCCCTTTGCGGTCTGGGGGCTCGATATGGTCGGACCCCATAAAGGGGGAAGCATAAGAAAAAAATATCTATTGGTCATGGTAGACAAATTCACCAAATGGATCGAAGCCAAACCAGTTAAAACGACCGAATCCGGACCAGTAATAGACTTCATATCCGGGGTTGTACACCGGTACGGTGTCCCCCATAGCATCATCGCCGATAATGGCTCAAAATTCACAATCGATGAAGTGAAAACTTGGTGCAGCAAAATGGGCATTAAGCTCGACTACGCTTCCGTCTACCACCCGCAAACAAACGGCCAGGTCGAACGGGCAAATGGTCTTATCATGAGCGGCATAAAACCCAGATTAGTGCGATCTTTAACAGAATCGGATACGCACTGGGTAGAGGAGCTCGACTCCGTACTCTGGGGGCTGCGGACCACACCGAATCGAACCACCGGATACACACCATTCTTTATGGTGTACGGTGCGGAAGCAGTACTACCCTGCGACATAATACATGATTCGCCATGCGTACGCATGTATGAAGAGAAGGAAGCCGAGTTAGATCGGCAGGATAACTTGGACGCCCTGGAGGAGGAGCGCGATGTCGCAAAAGCCCGTTCCGCATTCTATCAGCAGCAGGCTCGGCGATATCAAAGCAAAGAAGTGCGGGCCAAAACTTACAATATTGGCGAGCTCGTTCTACGCCTATCGGAGAAGAAGAAGGACAAACTCAAACCCAGATGGGAAGGTCCCTTCATCATCGACAAAGTTCTCACCAGAGGAGCGTACCGCCTACATAATGCATCTAACAACAGACTCGAGCCGAACCCATGGAACGCGGCTAGACTCCAGAGATTCTTCGCCTAACGCCGAATGCAGTGTTCGTCTCCTCACCCCTCCTTTTTAAATTATGCTCCACCATTGTTTCTCTCCTTTCTCGACCCTCTTTCCATTCACAAAAAGTATTTAATACAGTGCGGATTCCCGGATTATCCCGGCTGTACCATGTGTGCAAGCTGTATCTGGGGGCTTCCTATTCGGAAGCTAGACATAATTACTTTAATGGCTTTTTGCCATCACATATGCGTTCTTTCTCCATATGTGCCTTTTCTTCACCATTATATGCATCGATATGACTTAAGATGTGGTCAAGCTGGGTTGCCTAGCTCTTGTATTTATGCCCTACGTTCCCGTTAATTCGGCTAGGGCATAAGGGGAGCACCTCTGTGATTGTTACTGCCGGTTGAGCCTGATGTGTACCTCAGACTGGGTGAAGCCGAAAGCTAGTTTCCTTAAGAGAATATTCGATCGGTGAACAAAGGATGTATTCATTGGTTACAACAAAGAACCCCAGAAGCTTTGTATCCTGCACCATCGCGCATAGTCCGGACATGTGCATCGACACATGGATACCTAGGGAAAGGAACCCCTTACGGAACTATTCTCCCTAGAAGATGTTTCTTGCTATCCATGCAATATAACATAACTAGTTGGGTACTTGTCTGTTCAAGCACCTATGACCCCTACGCCTGGTCTCCAAGCATGCCCCGGTTTTCGCATAACCGAGCGGGTATTCGGACACACCCCGGACTATAGGGTCCGGGGGCTGAAGCGAAAAGGTCCGCCATGGCAAATGATTTCAATCCGGCTAGAGGCTGCTTATGCCAATCAATTTACACAGTCACTGAGAATGACATATTCCTCCTCTATACCATCTAATAGGTTATCTAGCCTACAATCCTGCTGAGAATACTTAGCGGCTAATGCTACCTGGTCATACACCAGGCTCACGGGAATTTCTTGCCCATCGGGCCCCGCCGACCCCACTTCGGCCATATGGTTAGGGTCCAGCTTGGTGTAGCGCGTCTTCACCATCGCCTAGGCTTCTCTTGCTCCTTGCCGGCAGGCTGATATCTTCCACAGATGGAAGCGCCGCCGGGCTCCTTGGAGCAGGTCCGCAAGCTCCCCCATGCCATTCGGCAGTAGGCTTGATGGCCACAAGGCCTGAGCAACGCCGTGCATCACCTGCCGGGCACGCTCGTGCATTTGCGACAGTTCTTGCAGCAAATCACCTGCAGATGAGGGCATCTCCCCTTCAGGGCGACCCGTTAACATTCCTGCAAGGAAAAATCTTTTTAATAATCTTCCTTGTCGAACTATCAAATAGTTCGCTTGCGTTCTTACCATAAATGCCGCGACGAAGTTTTTTGTTCTCCTTCACGGAGTCCGCCAGTTGTGCGCGGACGTCCTTTAATTCCACGTCCAGACGAATATTGGCATCATGAAGCTTGTTCTTCTCCTGCATCACATGCCTAAGGATGCGCTCGCCGTCCTTTAGTTGCCGTTGGAGATGCGAGTTGTCACCCACTGCGCCATCCGGATTCACTCCAGGATTGTCTGCAGAACTTACTGTTAGACTAACCGCACCAGCCATCTACTAACTAGCACATCTGTGTATAATGGAGACAAAAATTACCGGCAGGGGCCTTTCGGGATCCCTCTAACTTGGCTACAGCATCAGATAATTGGGCCTTGCAGGCCTCCAGCTCCCGCGCGAATTGCTCATTCTTGTCCACAAGGACCTGCGGATGTATTGCTCCTTCAAACAGTTGTCCCAACTATTCTAAGTCTCAGGGGCTACTGCTAGGCATACTTATCAAAATCTCTTACCCGCATGTCTTTGGTATACTGGCTTGTCGCTTGGGCAAGCCCGCCTCGAGAGGCTCGGACATATGCGTCCGCCGAATTGAAGGCTTTAAAAGCCTCTTCGGAAAAGATGATGTGCCGGAGCACGGCCTTCCGGAGCCGGTGGTTCATGGCGCTCTCTACTTCGGAGTTCGTGGCCGAACACATATCCGTACCCTCCGTCGAGAAGCTATGCAGTGCTGGCCCCGTATCCGCCTCCGCCCCCGAAACCAGTTATGGAACCCGGCTGGTGGAGGCATGGTTGGTGGGGTTTCCGGATATAGCCCGGTTATTCCTCTTCCTGCCAGACACAAAGGGCGCTGTCATATTTCAAATTCTATGACAGCAGGACATGCTATGACCTTACCTCTGCAGCGTTGTGTTAGCCCTCGCTGCCTTCCTCTTGAGCCTGCCCGATCCGGACGCCCGTGGTTGACGAGTCCCTAGGGGCTCGGCCCCTTGCTCCGATCGTCGTTTCTGCAAATAGAGCGACGCCTCAAAGGTAAAATTACAATACCTGCGGAAAGTCCTCTCCGGAGGATAGGGTTTTTTAGCTCAGCTTACACGCGATGTGGGAAGCAGTCCAGGGGAGTCGGCCGTAATGGCCACTAGGGCGCCGTCCCAGCTCGCCTGATAAAATACTCTGTTGACAAGCTCCACGGTAATATCCGGATCTATTTTGAGTCCCGGATCTAGGGCCCTTCCAGGGTCCTCTGGTTGCGGGGAGGGGCTGAAGATTCCTTCCATGGCCCTCCTCAGTTCCTGCTCAGAGGCATTGATGCAAGTAATCTTAGCAGAAGTACGATAGAGTAAATGAAACTGGGAAAAGAATGACAACCTACCAACTCTAGGGGGTTGTACATGGAGAATCCGTCCCGCGTTTTTATACGAAGGAACTCCTCCTCTTCCCCTTTGTACAAATCGGACAATATCCTTGCCAAAGCGGCAGTGGAGTCCGGACCCTTACGACCACAGCGGGTGGCATCATCTTCCTTGTTGTAATGCCACATGGGCTTCCCCCGATATTGGAGCGGCTGCACTCCTTGCTTTATGCATATTGCCATGACCTCAACAATCGTCAGTCCGGACTTGGCCAGCAGCTTTATCCTGTTCATCAGGAGGAACATCTCCCTTGTGTCCTCTTCTTCAGGGCCCCGAGGACGCCAGCTTAGGCGTGCCCTTGGTGGGGCGTTGCTGAACTTGGGAAGACCCCTCCGGACTGGATCTGGAAGGGGAACGTCATTTATATAGAACCACTCTGAAGGCCAGGTTTCCGGTGCATTCTCAGGAGTGCCGGACAGGTATCCGGTCTCGGCAATGCACCATACTTCGGCCTCGCCCACTTGATACAGGGACTCCCCCTGGGTGCGGGGGACAAGGCAGAACAGCTTCCTCCACAATCTGAAGTGTGATTCGCAGCCTAAAAACAGCTCGCAAAGGGCGACATACCCCGCTATGTGCAGAATGGAGGCTGGGGTAAGATTGTGTAGCTGGAGGCCATAGAACTCCAGGAGCTCGCGGAGAAACGGGTGGATAGGGCACCCGATGCCCCTCAGCAGATGCAAGATGAGGCATATTCGCTCCTCCGGAGACGGGTTGGGAGATCCCTCAGCTTGTTCCCCTCCGTCGTAAGTAGCTACTCTAGCTCGGACGGAGACCATGAATGCCGGTGGAACAAACCCTTGAGTTTGTAACTTCACCAAGCGGCTGTGAGGAACTGAGCACTCTCCCCAATCCCCCGACTTAGAGCGAGGAGGGCAAGCAGAAGAGCTCTGACGGCCGGCCATGCTGGAATGGCTTTTCGCGAAGCGCTCTAGGATGCTAGCTCAAGGGAGGAGAGTGAGGTTTGGATCTGAGAATCTCTGTCCCTTCAAATAGACGGTTGGCTCGGAGGATCGAGGGTGGCAAATGCAAAAATACCTTGACTCCTCGCATTCGCCCGACACGTGGAGATGGTCATTACTGAGGCACTGAAGCCGAGGAGCACAAACATTGATTGGAGACCGGACACTATTTTGTCATAACAGGTACTTTGGAGTATTCGGAGGAGGAACCCGCCTTGCAATGCCGAAGACAAAACTGCACGCCGGACTCATTGTCATTGAAGCCTGGTTCAGGGGCTACTGAGGGAGTCCTGGATTAGGGGGTATCCGGACGGCCGGACTGTGTACAACGTCCGAACTATTGAAGCGTGAAGATACAAGACTAAAGACTTCGGCCCGTGTCTGGATGGGACTTTCCTTGGCGTGGAAGGCAAGCTTGGCGATCTGGATATTATATTTCCTTCCTTGTAACCGACTCCATGTAAACCCTAGCCCTCTTCGGTCTCTATATAAACCGGAGAGGTTGGTCCTTAGAAGGCCGATCACAATTACATTCATACCATCATAGGCTAGCTCCTAGGGTTTAGCCTCTACGATCTCGTGGTAGATCTACTCTTGTACTACCCATATCATCAATATTAATCAAGCAGGAAGTAGGGTTTTACCTCCATCGAGAGGGCCCGAACCTGGGTAAACATCTGTGTCCCTTACTTCTTGTTACCATCAGCCTTGACGCACAGATCGGGACCCCCTACCCGAGATCCGCCGGTTTTTACACCGACACATACGATGAGCCAAAGCGCCACATAGTTCTTTCAGGGAAAAGAAACATCGTGGGAGTGGATGACAAGATAGACATGTCAGAAGATTATGAAAAGTTTGATGAAATTCCTCCATTCACAGTGAATATTGACCCGAGCATCCAGTTAAATGTTGAAGATTTTCCATGGCTACGGCGCAAAGGGACACACGCGAAGAAAAAGTTTCACACCCAAAGATCTGGGATGTGATCGGCTTCACTATCATCACTTTCTTCTATGTTTCACACCCAAGAGGGAATCTCTGTAATAGTTAGGGTAGTTATGTGTTTTGGCATTTGAAACGCTAAGAAATTTTATGTGCAAACAAATTCTTTCATGCATTTACTGATTTTTTCAGCTAAATGACCCTGAAATTGAAAAGCATTTCAAATGAACTCAGAAAAGGTTGAAAGTTGGCATGGTATCATAATCTCACCCACATAGCATGTGCAAAAAAGTAGAGAGGGTTACCGCAAAACTGGATGCACTTCGTGTACAAAATGGACAATCTCTTTCGAAGTATCAGGGTTCGGACGAAAACTCATCTGTTTCAAAGGCATTTCATTTTTTAAATAACCTAAGCATTACCAAATTGAAAATAGTGACAAAACACACTAATATTAAACATAAGAAAAAGGAATCAATAAAAAATCTATTTTCAAAGTTAAGTTATTCACAAACTAGTGATTCACACAAATTTCAAATAATTCAAAAAAACTATATAAAAAATTACTCAAAATAAATAGAAGAAAATAAATAATGCAGAAAAGAAAAAACTATATAAAAAATTGTTGGGGCGCTTCCCAGTGGGCCTGCCAGACCTAGGTGCGCAAATTCAGGCCCAGAAGGGCTAGCAGGCTCACAGGGCAGCGCGCCATAGTTAGGCATAGAAGCCTGCTATATAGAGGAGTTCGAAGGAGCAGCCACGGCTGGGTTTATAAACCAGTGTGGCTGCCCTTCACCCGGAGAGGTGGGACTAAACTTTGCACCCGTTGCCTGACAGCGCACCCCTTTTGTGCCGAGTGGTGGCTCCAATCGGTACTAAATGGTGGGTCTTTAGTACCGGTTGGTGCCACCACCCAGTACTAAAGGGGGGGGCGCTCCCCGCCGCTTGGCCTGGCCAAAACAGACCTTTAGTACCGGTTGGTGGCTCTACTAAAGGGGTGTTCTATATAAGAAAGCACTTCAAAAAAATTCAGTTTCTCATCTCTCCCTCTGCTACTTTCTCCTCTGCCTCGTCGCCGCCGCCCCTCGTCACTGCCCCCGTCGCCGTCCCCATCGCCGCCCCGGCCATCCCCGTCCCCGTCGCCGCGCCCCGCCCCGTCGCTGCGCCCTGCCCCGTCGCCGCGCCCCGCCCCGTCGTCCCGTCGTCGCCGCCCGGCCCGTCCCCGTCCCCGTCGTCGCCGCCTCGTCCCCATCCCCGTCGTCACCGTCCGTCTTCGTCCCCATCGCCGCCCCCCGTCACCGTGCCTCGCCGGTGAGCTCCTGCCCCGGCCGCCATGTCCACACACACACACACACATTAGTTTTTTAGTTATATATTTTAGTTATAGAATTTTTTCTGTTTTTTAGTTATAGAAATATCTATAGAAATGTTAGAAAATTTTCTGTTTTTTGTTATAGAAATATTAGAAACGTTATAGAAATGTTATAAAAAATTTCTATTTTTAGTTATAGAAATATTTATAGAAATGTTAGCAATTTTTCTGTTTTTAGTTATAGAAATATTAGAAATGTTATAGAAATGTTAGTTATATATATAGAAATGTTAGAAATTTTAGAATTAGTTTTAGTTAGATGAATTACATTAATGTCAAATTGTTAGAATTTTTATATAGAATTTCAGTTATCACAATCCAATCATTTAAAAAATGTTACTTTTTGCGGGCATATAGTATTTGTTCTCGATGATGCCCAGCCCGCATCCTCGCCGTCGACCCGTTTGCGACGATGTCCGGCTGACCCATGTCCGGGTCTGGGCTCCGCCGGGCTGGCACTGGGAGGTGCTACATGGAGGGGCGCGCCGCTTGGTCAGGAACCCGGCCTCGGGTCTCGTCCTCGACCCTGATCTCCTTTGGTGGCAATCGCGTGGGCCACATTCGGTGCAGAGGGAATCGGCCCCGCCAGAGGTGGTGCGTCGCCGTGTCAGGGAGGAGGACGAGCACATCTATCCCTACATGGCTGCTATGGACGTCAGGTTCTCCAATACTTGGCAGGTCTTTGGGCAGATGACCGGAGATATGATCCTGTGATGGTTCCTTCTCTTTGGGTGTCCACCGCCCGTGCCCCAGGAACCGCGAGTGGCCTAGATTCTTCTGTAGTATTCAATCTTTATTAGGTACCTAGCCAGTGATGTATTCGATATATAATATTCGAGATGATGTATTCGAGATTATATATATATATATATTATTCGAGATGATGTATTCGAGATTATATATTAATCGAGACGATGCATATTATGTACTATATGATTCAGTTTTTCCTTATTGATTGCATCCATGCATTGTAATTTGAATACTAAGTTGTTTTATATTTCTTCTGTATTAGTTAAGTAAAAGCTATGGCGGACAATACCGGCAGAGAGAGAGAAGAGGAATTGTTCGAGATCATACGCAGCCCTCGCATGCTAGATGATCTGAATGAAGCAGATGACGGCTCCCAATATCTGAATAATACCGGGGAGGGTGATGATAAGATATTCAATCTCGATGACCGAGCAGATGAAGTCATGAACTATGATTATGATTATGATTACGCAGACAATGTTTATGATGACACATACAATGTTGATCTTGAAATAACAAAGACTACCGACGAGGTATATTTATATAAGCAGGCATCTGGTGATCATCACATGTTTTTTTATTTGAAGATATATTAATGAATCGAGCTTTCTTCTTTCATCCCTCCGGATCGAGCAAATCTGCTTCTACAAACAGCAGTACAAAGCGAGGCCCGGGCAAAAATTTGAAGGAGGGTGTAAAGTACAACATCGACTCCATCAAATCTAATGGTGAACCCCTCACGCCTAAAAACATTGCGAACAAGTGGACTCGTCAGTGCGGAGTTCTTGTGAAGGACCAACTCCCGATCTCCATTCAAGAATGGAAAGAGCCAAAAACTAAACGTCCAGATGTTACTTGGGTCGACGACAGAGCAAAACAAAAGCTTTGGGAATCTCTGACAGAACATTTCACCCTACCAGATTATTTCCCTGATGCAGATGTGCAGAAAGTCAAGGACGCTGCTCTTAAGAAGATGGTAATTGCATTCAACACCCACAAGAAAACTGTATGGGCCAACTACCTCGCTGCAGAAAGGAAGACTCCAGAATTCAAGGGAACACTAGAGAAGCAAAGAGAACACTGGCCCGCTTTCGTGAGATTCAAGGAATCAGAAATATCTAAGGAACGGTCGAGAAAAAACAAGGCCAATGCCGCAAAAATGCCGCAGTTCCATAGGCTGGGTCCAGGTGGCTACGCGGTGGCAATGCCTAAGTGGGATAAGTCTGAGCAAGAGAGGGAGGATGCAGGGGTCACTCCGGTTACTAGGAGCTGGCCCCCCAGGTGCAGAACTTGGTTCTATGCGCATGGGGGGCATTGGACCCGAAGACAGGCCTGGTTTCGAAGAAGGCAAGTCTAGAAGGAGCCGAACAAAAGTTACTTGACGCAATAGAAGATTCTTGAAAGGGGGTGTTCACGCCCAACAGAGAGAACAACGAGCTTACGCGTGCCCTGGGAAATCCTGAACACCCGGGAAGAACATGAGGCAAGGGCGTTATTCCCTGGTATGAGGGCTTTTCGGAATGGAACGATGACTACATGACCCGTGCAAGAAAGAAGATGGAGGAGGAGAAGAAGAGGAAGCTAGAGGAGGAGCAGAGGAAGCAGGACGCAGAATGCCTTCAAGGCCTAGAAGCAAGGCACGCGGACTTGGAACTCAAATTCTAGCAGCAGCAGCAGATCGACTCACTTAGCCAGGAAAGGGGGTCTCAGCAGTGGCAGCAGCAAGCGGATGATCGTCCAACATTGGATAGCACCATCCCATCCATGCCGAGAAGCAGTGTTGGTTCCGCCCCGGGCAACCCACTGCTGGATACATACCCTGTGGATGACATCATAGAGAACACTAACTGTGAGCTACACTCCAAAATGAAGAACATATCCATGAAGGTGGCAGACGCCATGGCTTTTACAATTACCCCCAAAGCAACCTTCCATTGCACCCCGATTCCAGTAGGCTATGCTCGTGTCTTGGTTGATGAAGTGGTGGACCCATATTCGAGGCTACAGCATGACATTCCTGGAGGTGACGACGAGCGCACACTGGGAGAGGCCATACATCATATCATCCTATGGAGAAAGGATTGCATCATCTTTCGAAGTCCACCGACACCGCGTCTGCCGACTCCTCCTCGAAGTCCGCCACCGAGTCAGCAGACTCCCGCTCCTCCAAGTCCATGAATGCATGAGCCGACTCCTCCTTGAAGTCCGCCACCTCCTCCAAGTCCACGAACGCGTGAGCAGACTCCTGCTTCAAGTCCGGCACAACGTCAGGCCACTCCTCCTGTTTCAAGTCCAACATTGTGTTAGGCCACACCTCCTACTTCAAGTATAGCACAGTGTCAGGCCACTCCTCCTGCTCCAACTCAGTCACGTTAGCCGTCTCCGCCGTCTCAGTAATCGCAGAAGAGACACGCCGCAGCTATGGTGCATAGCGGTACGAGTCGAGGTAGTACACGAAGTACAGGTGGAGACAAGCGATATAAATATGGTCCAAGCCTCGCTCTTCTTCCTCAGAGGCCTTACGACATGACCGAGGAGCAAAACTCAGCCATAGTGTGGGCCCAAGTGGATGCCCATTTTGGACCGAAACTGGCACCGCCACCAAGGGAGAAAGTGACTGAGAAAGTTATGGACCAGTTTATTCATATGGCAAGAAAACCAGCTCCCAAGCCTGTTGACTCAGACTATGAGCGCCAACTCAGGAAGCTACATCAAGCACGACTAAAGAAGGAAGCGAGCTTGAGCTAGATCCAACAAGCAACTGTCAAAAAATGTGGGGAAACCGTTCCCCAACTGGGAGAACAGGCGGCGCAATCGATCCCCCCGCTTGTCGATATCTAGTCAGCTGGGAGAACACTATTCACAAATTTTTACACCATTATCGATATCTAGTCACACAACTAATACACATGCATATTGATCTCCTTCTTAACAGTTTAGAGAGGTGCGGGAGCAGCTCCTACCAATGGAGCGCATACTAGCACTTCAAGAGGAAATAGCGGGATTTTTTCTCGACCAGGTCATAGATCCCAAAGGAGAATACTATTACCCGCTACCGCCCCCATGAACCACTTGTCATCGTGCTCTGAAGGCACCAAGGCAACATGTAGGAGAAATTGTATATATATATACATGTGTATGTGTGAATAATTAATGGTGTTGGTTGTGAGACATTCGATGATATATATTTATATATATATATATATGCGGTTCTATGAGAAAAATTATTTATATATATGCATAACATGTACAATATGTACTATCTAAAATACCAGCAAAAAAGAATTAAATGGAAAACACAAAATTAATGGAAAATAAAAAATAAAACCAACCCCCACCCCCAAACATTTAGTACCGGTTGGTGTTACCAACCGGTAGTAATGGTCTACCAGCACCTGGGCCTGGCTCGTGCCATGTGGTGGCACTTTAGCGCTGGTTCGTGCCGAACCGGTAGTAAAGGGGGGGGGGCTTTAGTCTCCACTCTTTAGTGCCGGTTGTAGAACCGGCACTAAAGGCCCTTATGAACCGGCGCTAAAGCCCGGTTCTGCACTAGTGGGTGCTAGCGCTGGATCCGCACGACCTCGGGCCACTTTTATTTAACCTTTCCTTTCTTCTGCAATTCGAAAAAGAAGTAGCCCCGCTGGGGTGTGTAATGAGCTATGGCAGTTATGCCCTTTTATGCAATGCTTATTATCTTAATGTTGTGCCATGATGCCTGTATTCTGGTTAGGCAAGTGTAGGATAACTTAGCTCGACATGTTTGCGGTAGCTTCCCACCTCACGAGGGCGACACCCCTGACATATGGTGGAGCCCCCATTCCTGGTGACTCGGGAGGCATTTAAGGCCTCCGGAGGTGTTGTAGATCTGCTGCAGAGCTGTTTAGAGAAAAAGAAAACATGTCGAGCACCTCGTTTCTCCTCACACGAGCCTCCTATCACAGGTTAGCTGTGTCTTAATGCACCGCATCACGCTACGTGAGGGGCACGGACATGAGGGGGTGCTAGTGCCCGTGAGCTTGATCGAGGGCTCCTCGCGAGGATAAAGCCGAAGCACTAGGGCAATGGGGTTCAACAAGGTGTGCTCGTGCAAGGGCGGGCCCATGCGCGCACACCTTCCTAGCCCCCACGTGCGAGGAAGAGAGACGGGAAACTGCCACACCTTCCTGGCCCAGGCTAAGAACGAATGAAACGAGAGGAGCAAAATCCAACTTGGCGAACCAAAGCACAAAAGCACCAACTCCATTAAAGACTACTAAAAGATTGCAAGCAACTTCGGAAAGCAAATGAACAGCCGTGTCCGGCACCTAGTCTAGTCTTCTCACCAGCGCGGAGCTAAATGCTGCCACTAGGATGTGGGAGGGAGCCCCCGTGAGACCCAGGGCAGCTCTCAGGAGACTCAGAGGCGTGTACAGTCCCACTCATTATTACGCGAGAGTTTCACGAGCAGAGACCTTCATAGGCCAGAGCCTTGCTTCATGGGTAGAACTTCCGGAGGTCCTGGATGTTCCAGGCGTTCTAGATGGAGACCCATCCTGTGTCTCCAGGCGCGCGGCACCAGGCCTGGGGACACGGGCAATCCTAAACGGGCCCTCCCACATGGGAGAGAGCTTGTGCAGCCCCTCCCTGGAGAGCACCTGCCTTAGGACAAGGTCGCCCACCTCCAACGTCCTAGAGCAGACGCTGCGGCAGTGGTACCGCCGCAGCGCCTGCTGGTACCTTGCCGCTCAGAGCGAGGCTTGACAGCGACATTCCTCCCCCAGCATGAAATCCATCCTCCGTGTGGCATTCTGACGTGCCTCGTCGAACGCCAGGACCCGTGTGGAGCGATGCTTGATCTCATGTGGGAGAACCGCTTCAGCTCCGTAGACGAGGAAGAATGGCGTCTCGCCCGTTGGCTTGGTCACGGTGGTGCGGATGGACCACAACACGGACTGGAGCTCGTCGAGCCAGCCCCTGCTGCAGGCCTCGAGCTTCTTCTTGAAGGTCCTTGCCTTGAGGCCCCTCAAGACCTCTGCGTTGGTGCGCTCAGCCTGACCGTTGCTCCTGGGGTGTGCCACTGAGGCATAGCATATCTGGGTTCCAAGATTAGCACAGTATGTTTTGAAGAGGTTGCTAGTGAACTGCGAGCCGTTGTAGGTGATGATGTAGTTAGGGACCCCGAACCGGCTCACAAGGCCTTTGATGAACTTGACGGCTGATCCAGCTGGGATGGTGCGGACGGCTTCTACCTCCGCCCACTTGGTGAACTTGTCGATGGCGACGTAGAGGTAGTGGTAGCCCCCTGGCGCTCAGTGAAACGGCCCCAAGATGTCCAGCCCCCAGACCACGAACGGCCATGTGAGTGGGATAGTCCGGAGGCCTTGTGCAGGCTGGTGGATTTGCTTGGCGTGGAGCTGGCATGCTTCACAGGAGCGCACCAGCTCAGTGGCGTCGTTGAGTACAGTGGGCCAATAGAACCCACTGCAGAACACCTTGCCCATGAGGGTGCATGATGAAGAGTGGTGTCCGCAGTCCCCACCATGTATGTCTGCCAGCAGCTCAAGCCCCTGCTCCCTGGAGATGCATCGTAAAGAAACGCCATTGGGCCTCTTGCAGTACAACTCACCGTCACGGATGCAGTACACGGTGGCCTGATGAGCCACGCGCTCGGCATCCCCCTCCTTTTCCGGCAGGGTCCCCTGAAGTAGGTATGTCTTGAACTCCTCGGTCCAGCACTCCTCCTGAGGCTCGAGCGCAAGGAGCAGGCGGGCCCCTGAGGGAGGGCCGCATGCTAGGGCGCCGGTTGCTAGTGCTTGGGGTAGGTCCTCCTGAGGTGGTGCTGGTGTTGTGGTGGGAGGAGCCACCGACGGCTTGAAGAGTCATTCCTCAAACACCCTTGGCTCCTAAGGTAGCCTCAGGGATGCTCTCTTGGCGATGTCGTCCGCCTCCTTGTTTGTTCCTCGCGGAACGTGTTGCAGTTCCAAGCCCAGGAACCATTTCTCCATCTTATGTACGTCTTCCAGGTATGCATCCATGTGCTCATCCTTGGGTGCATACTCTTTGTTGGAGAAGTTGATGAGGAGCTGAGAGTCACCCCTGATGGTGAGACGGTTCACCCCTAGTGCTGCCGCGGCCTTGAGGCCGGGGAGCAAGCCTTCATACTATGTGATGTTGTTGGAGACCTTTTCGCCCTGCTGAAATTAGAGTTGTACTGCATAGTAGAGCTTGACCTTGGCGGGTGAGATGAGGATGGCCCTAGCCCCCGCGCCTTGTCGTGAGAATGCGCCGGCGAAGTACATGATCCACCCGTATGGCGCCTCTTCTCTAGGCAAGAGGGAGCAATCCTCACATATCCTGCAGTCAGGGATGTCAGTCCATTCTGCCATGAAATCTGCAAGGGCCGCACCCTTGATGACCCTGGTGGTGCTGAACTCGAGCTGGAACGCCTGAAGTTCGATGTTCCACTCTACAACCCGCCCAGCGGTGTTAGGGCTCTTGAGCACCCTCTCCAGCAGGTAAGCTGAAACGACCTTGATGGGGTGGCCTTGGAAGTAGTGATGCAGCTTTCATGACGCGATGAGGAGTGCAAGCAAGAGCTTTTGGGGCATGGGGTAGCGCGCCCGTGCCTCCCGTAACACCGTGCTGACGAAGTATACCAGGTGCTTGACAAGGGAGGGGGTGTTGGTGAGGTCTTGTGTCTCTTGAGGATGCTGGCCTTCAGGGGTCCCATCACCTACCGCGCTGACTCTGGGCTCTAGAGCCTCAGCCTCGGGAGGGATGTTGGCTGTCGGATCAGCTGAAGCCTCAGGAGCACCATCCTGAGGTTGTTGCGCTTTGCTTGGTGGTCGGGCGTCCTGCTGAGGGTCCTTGGTTGGGTGCTCCTCTCTTAGTGCCACCAGGGCAGTGCTGGTGGAGTGAGGGGTGGCAGCCAAATAGAGCACTAGGGGCTCAAGAGGGTGTGGCGCTACCATCACCGGTAGGCAGGTCAGGTATCTCTTGAGGTCTTGAAAGGCCGCATCAGCTTCAGGGGTCCACTCAAACAGCCCCTTCTTTTTCATCAGCTTGAAGAACGAGAGGGCGCGCTCCCCCATCTTGGAGATGAAACGCCCCAGCGAGGTCATGCAGCCCGCCAGCTTCTGCATCTCCTTGAGCGTCTGAGGAGGGCTCATGTCTTCTATGGCCTTGACCTTCTCCAGATTGGCCTCGATCCCCCTGTGCGACACTAGGAAGCCTAGCAGCTTGCCAGAGGGAATCCCGAACATGCACTTTTTGGGATTGAGTCGTAGGTCCACCTTGCGCAAGCTGGCAAACGTTTCCCCTAGATCTTCAACCAGGGTCTTCGCCTCCCGAGACTTCACCACTATGTCATCAACATAGGCCTCAGCATTTCTCCCAAGCTGCCGGCCCAGGGCGATGTGCATCAGCTGTTGGAAGGTAGCCCCGGCATTGCGCAGCCCGAAAAGCATGCAGGTGTAGCAGTACACCCCGTAGGGGGTCAGGAACGCGGTCTTCTCCACATCTTGCACGGCCATCTTGATTTGGTGGTAGCCTGAGAAGGTGTCCAAAAAGCACAGCAGGTTGCACTCGGCAGTGGAGTCGACGATCTGGTCGATGCGTGTGTCGGTGTTAAAATCGGCGGATCTCGGGTAGGGGGTCCCGATCTGTGCGTCTTTGGCTGATGGTAACAGAAAGCAAGGGACACAATGTTTACCCAGGTTCGGGCCCTCTCAATGGAGGTAAAACCCTACTTCCTGCTTGATTAATATTGATGATATGAGTAGTACAAGAGTTGATCTACCACGAGATCGTAGAGGCTAAACCCTAGAAGCTAGCCTATGATGATTATGATTGAGATCGGCCTTCTAAGGACCAACCTCTCCGGTTTATATAGACACCGGAGAGGGCTAGGGTTTACACGGAGTCGGCTACAAGAAAGGAAATATATTATCCGGATCGCCAAGCTTGTCTTCCACGCAAAGGAGAGTCCCATCCGGACACGGGACGGAGTCTTGAGTCTTGTATCTTCACGCTCCAACAGTCCGAACGAAGTATATAGTCCGGCTGTCCGGATACCCCCTAATCCAGGACTCCCTCAGTAGCCCCTGAATCAGGCTTCAGTACGATGAGTCCGGCGTGCAGTATTGTCTTCGGCATTGCAAGGTGGGTTCCATCTCCGAATACTCCGAAGTAATTATCGAACACTTGAATCGTGTCCGGATCTGCAAAATGATACTTCACATACCACCGTAGAGAGAATGATTTTTCACAAATGCAATCTGCTGACAACTTTTTTAGACAACGTGACATGTCATTACAGTTGGGTCATTATTCAAACCGTTTTCCCACAACCAGCCACAACGCATATTGCGAGGCGGTTTCCTTGACACGTCTTGTCAAAGCAGAGATCGTGTCCCCTTATCATGGGATTCTCATCAATACGGGTATGGGTAATCCCACCGCGCCATCAATCGTGGCGCTTGGGAAGTAAACGATTCTCAACGGGAAAGTGGGGAGGCGCACCGCTTTCGTCGCCTCTATAAAGGGATAAGGGTTCCCCATTTTTACCCATGCCTTCTTCCTCCTTTGCCTACCCTTGCCTCCTCGAGCTCCAGCGCACTAGCCCAAGTCTTCTCCGCAGAGCTAAACATGTCCGGAGCAGGAGGCAAGTGGGTGGCCTCCACCGTGAAGGAGAAGCATATCGCAAATCTTTGGGCGGCCGGATACTTGGCCGCAAACATCGCGCACCGGCTACCGGACGCCGGGCATATCATTCCAACTCCAGAACCTCACGAGAGGGTCGTGTTTCTCGCCCACTTCGTCCGTGGACTGGGATTTCCACTTCATCCTTCGTCCGCGGGCTCATGTTCTACTACGGGCTAGATTTCCATGATCTAGCCCCAAATTTTGTCCTCAACATCTCGGCGTTTATTGTCGTGTGCGAGGCCTTCCTCCGCATCAAGCCTCACTTTGGCTTGTGGCTACAAATCTTCTGCGTGAAGACGAAGATCGTGAGTGGCCAGCAAGCGGAGTGCGAAGGGGCCATGGTGGGCAAGATGCCTAATGTCACCTGGCTTAGCGGCTCCTTCACGGAGACCGTGAAAGGGTGGCAATTGGGGTGGTTCTACATCACCGAGCCACGCGACGCCAACTGGGCGGTGGCCCCCGAATTCCGATCCGGAACCCCCACGCGGCTCACCTCCTGGGAAAGGAAGGGCCTGACCTGGGGAGAACCTGCAGAGCTGACCAGACTCCAGAACTGCATCAAAAATATGAAGGACAAGAACATCAAGCTTGTCAACGTGGTCCAGGTCATGCTTGTCCGCCGGATTCTTCTGTGCCAAAGACGGGTATTCAATCTGTGGGAGTTTGTCCCGGCCAAACACCAGATGCTTTGAAAGCTCTACAACATGACGCACAAAGATGCATGGAAGGCGTTGTTCAAGGCCTTCGAAGTACCTCCTCCCACATTCGAGGACCACGGACTTCATGCCCCCCCCCCCCCCCCCGTCCGGTGAGTTTTGTGACTACCACCGGATTCAGTTCTTCCAATATATTCATGGGGGAGTCTTAAGTCATTGTGTGTATTTGATCAGGATTACATGGAGACAGCGGAGCGGATTGACTGTCTGGCTCCGCTACCAGAAGGTCCAGCCGATGCTCTCCTGACGGAGATGCTAGTCTCGGCGCCCTACAAGGCACCGGAAAAGAAGGCCCCGAGGGCCAGAAAGGGTCTCCGGCGTAAGGTCGTACCGGACGCCTCGTCCGAGGACGAAGAGGCACACTCCTCCCCCGAAGGGAAGGAAGAAGAGGAAGAGGCCGCCCCATTCGGAGAGGATGGGGGACCTAGGAAGGCGGACCAGGGGGGCGGGAAAGGGCCCCGGTGCAAGGCCGTCATACCCACGTCGTCCGAAGATGACGAGGCAGATTCCTCCCGCAGAGGTGGGGGGAAACATGAAGAAGTTCTGCCTCCCCGCACTAGGGACGAGAGGAAGAGGAAAGCCGCCCCGGAGGGGGCGGCTAGGACGTCCAAGAAGGGAAAAGCGTCCCTTTCGGACTACTCCACCACGGCCGCTCACAGTGATGAAGAGTGGCTGCCCAGGGGGAAGCCCCTAGCGAGATCGTAAGTCTCCGCACTCTATTGTACTTTAGTGCGACTTTGCTTCATAGTCTTGTCATAACGCCGAACATATATGCAGTCCGGCTAGGGCCCATCCCGAGGTGTCGTCTTCGAATGGGTCTTTGAGTGATTCAGAGATGAACTCGCTCCCGATGGCCACCACTCCTCGACCTGCGGATGACACGGAGGTGTTGTCCCAAAGGCTCCCGTAGCAGGGGGAGGTGACTCTGGAGACACCCCAAGGCGGGATTCCAGACACTGGGCACACGGGGTATAGGATCCCCGCGGATCGTGCCGATGAGAGCCACAACCAGCCGGTCTCTCACCCGGATACTGTGCCGGAACCTGTGATGGTTCCGGATTCGGGCAGGCGCCCCCCGTTAGGGAGGGCGAGCCATCTATGCCGATGACTTCCGTCACGCCAGAGGCGTAGGATAGTCTGTTGGAAGCGCTTCGTGGCGCTTCCATGGATGACGAGCACCGTACTCTTACGAGTGCGGTGATTCAGAAGGTTCTGTCCGCCAAGAGCGGACTAACTGAAGCCTGCACCAGCCTCCTGACGGGCTTTGAGGTAAGCAATAAAAATGTAAAATTATCACCCGATAGGTAGTAGCCCCTGATACTCTGTTTGGTGTTCGAAAAGAAGAGCCAAACGGAGGGTCAATTAAAATCCGCAGGAGTCTAATAGTAAGTCTGTATGTGAATAAGCAGGATGTGCTGCTTGCCGCTGCTGTCCGCACAGCCGAGGTCACCGGACTAAAACGGGACCTGGAGCAGGCGCAGGGAGAGCTCGGCCTCACGAAGAGGCAGCTCGAAGAGAACAAAGGTGAGTGATACCCCATTCGCGTATAATGAAGTATAGATGAAATTGGTTATTCTAACGACAAAGCGTCGTGACTTTGTAACAGGGGCCACCACCGAAGTGGTGTCTCTGAAGAAAGCATTGTCCGAGGCCGGGGACAAGGTGGCTCTGGAGCGCAAGGAGCGCGAGAAGCAAGATGCTAGAGTGGGCGAGGTGCAGCAAGAGCTCCAGGAGCTCGGCAAAAAGTTCGAGTCCTTGGAGCATGATCTTAAGATGAAAGAGACTGAGCTTGCGAAGGCCCTTGCGAGTGTGAAAGACGCCAAGGCCGAAGCCGAAAAGGCACAGCAGGAAATCCAGGCGGCCAAGAAGATAGCGGCGGGTAAGACATTCTTTATGCAAAGCAAGCATGTGGAGTTGGCGTTTCTTTTACTTACCCGAATTTGGAGCTCTCCAGGGGCATTCACAGATCTGCCATGCAGCGTATCAGATGCCGCGGAGTTCTACCGTGCCGAGGAGGGGAGCTCCACGGAGAAGTTGTTCTGGTCCCAGTATGCTGGGGCCGAACACCCAATGCCTCTGAGTGACCAACTGAAGCAGTTGGTTGAACTTCACAGGGCGGCCGAAGTGGCTATGAAAGATTCCATAGTCCGGATGTGGCCTGGTGAGCCCCCGCCCACTAGCTACTTTGGCCTTATCAAGCGGATGGTAAATGCCTGTCCGCGGCTTGAAGTGATCAAGCGATCCGTTTGCATTGAGGGTGCCCGCCGGGCCTTTGCCCGTGCGAAGGTGCATTGGGGCAAGCTGGATGCGGAGAAGCTAGTGAAGGATGGGCTACCGGAGGGCAAGGCGCATCGCTATCCCGAGAAATATTATGATGGCATTATGAAGGGTGCTCGTCTCGTGGCCGATGAATGTACCAAGGACAAGATCCTTGAGTAAATGTACTTCTGTCGTTGTTGTAATATAAAGACGAAGTTACTTGTGCTATGTAGCACTGCTTGATTTAAAATATTTCCTTTTGTGCGACTGTTTATAGAATTCTGAAAGTAGGCTAGTCGTCGGCTTCCGCCCCCACGTAACTAGTACTGGGGTGTTCCTGGAAAAACCCGGACACTCTTTATCCAAATTTTTGGTCCCTTAAGGAGGTATCCGGTGCAGCGAACAAGGCAATCGGACTATGCGGCTTTATAACTTTCACTTAGCCATAGAAGTCTATAATTTTAAATTTCGGCGAAGCCCCTAGAATTCGGAAGGCCGAATTGGGGCGCTATATATGCCTAAATCGAACGAGGCCGATTCCTCGCCTAAAGCGGAAAAAATCTTTAAGGATTTTAAGACCTCTCGAACAGCGACCAGCTCTCGCCGCATCATGCCGGTCACTTTTCGGCTTTCTCTACTGAGGTGCTCGTCCGGAAGAACCGGGACACAATCGCAGTAGTTCTCCCTGCGCTACCTTAGCCGATATAACGGAATGTAAGGTACCAAAACAAGGGAGCCGGGCAAACCCAACTATTGACCCAAGACATGATTCGGAGATGATGCATATAGTGCTATAAGTTCGGGGTGCCACACTGTTGAAAGTGTTCAGACTTTTTTTTGCCATATTATGAGGCGCCATAAGAAGCCCCTGGCAAACTGATCGTCCCATGGTGTACGGATGCAATATTAAATAAACATTGGCAAGAAAAATGCGCAAATAGGAATAATAAGCTGACGCTATATATTATCTCCCATTGATGAATAATACGTTTAAGCATATGTTTACAATGGGTGCGTTTAAGCAGAAGTAAATAGGACTATTTAACATGTCCTATCCAAGGGCAGGCTGCATGTAGGTATATAAAATAGGTATAACGATCGTGAACAGATTCCACCTGGGTATTTCCTTTTGTGCACAAAGCCTGTTGCCTCCTTGCTTTTCTCTCCTATGTAAGTCCGACAATCCGCCTCTTGTGAAGAGGCTTCCCTAAAGCAGTGTCTTGAAAGATAAAAAGGGAGGGTTATGAAGGTATGTTGCAGTTATATCGCACTGTTGACTGAGTCACTGCTGCGCCTCCGCCTATGCCCATGGTATTTTGAGTGCGTAATTGTGTACGCATGGCACGAATGCTACTTTGATGGGTCTTGAGCGGAAGCCGGATTGCTAGTCGAGCTCTTGGCGGGCCTGGTGATCCTGTTGCAGGGTGCTCTAGACTCGCTTGACGGTGCTCGAGGTTGCCGTCGCCAGATTGGTGGTTTGTCGGAGGAGGCCGCATTGTACTTCCGCCGCGAGGGCTGCAGTATGCTCTTCTGTACGGAGAGAGCGGTCCATGTTTCCGTTGACTGTTATGACCCCGCGCGGTCCTGGCATCTTGAGCTTGAGGTATGCATAGTGTGGTACCGCATTGAATCTAGCGAATGCGGTTCGTCCAAGCAGTGCGTGGTAACCACTACGGAAAGGGACGATATCGAAGATTAACTCTTCTCTTTGGAAATTATCCGGAGATCCGAAGACCACTTCCAATGTTATAGAGCCCGTGCAACGGGCCTCTACTCCAGGAATTGCACCTTTAAAGGTGGTTTTGGTGGGTTTGATCCTTGAAGGGTCGATGCCCATTTTGCGCACTGTGTCCTGATAGAGCAGGTTCAGGCTGCTGTCGCCATCCATAAGGACTCGCGTGAGGTGGAATCCGTCGAGAATTGGGTCTAGGACCAATGCGGCTGAGCCGTCGTGACAGATGCTGGTAGGGTGATCCCTACGATCAAAGGTGATCGGACAAGCTGACCATGGGTTGAATTTGGGGGCGACTGGCTCCATCGCATAGACGTCACGTAGTGCTTGCTTCCATTCCTGCTTGGGAATGTGGGTGGCGTAGATCATGTTGACCGTTTTCACATGGGGAGGAAATTTCTTCTGTCCCCCCGTGTTCGGACGCCGGGGCTCCTCGTCATCGTCGCTGTGCAGCCCCTTGTCCTGTTTTCGGCATTTATTTTACCGGCCTGTTTAAACACCCAGCAGTCTCTATTAGTGTGGTTCGCTGGCTTGTCCATGGTGCCATGAACTTGGCACGAGCGTTCCAGTATGCGATCCAGACTGGACGGTCCCTCATTGTTTCTTTTGACTGGCTTCTTCCGCTGACCGGACTTCGATCCGCTGAACCCGACGTTGACTGTCGTGTCTTCAGTGTTGTCTCCGTTGTTCCATCGCTTATGTCTGTTGCGCCGTGGCTTGCCGTTATTGTCACGGACATCCGAAGTGCCAGAATGTGGCGTAGTGCTACCGCGAGCTAGCCAGCTGTCCTCGCCCGCGCAAAAGCGGGTCATTAGTGTCATGAGAGCTGCCATGGACTTGGGTTTCCCTGGCCGAGGTGTCGGGCGAGCCACTCATCACGGATATTATGCTTAAAGGCCGCCAGGGCTTCGGCGTCTGGACAGTCGACTATTTGGTTCTTTTTAGTTAGGAATCGAGTCCAGAATTTCCTGGCTGACTCTCTAGGCTGTTGAGTAATGTGGCTCAAGTCATCGGCGTCTGGTGGTCGCACATATGTGCCCTGGAAGTTGTGGAGGAACGCGTCTTCCAGGTTTTCCCAACTGCCAATGGAATTTGCGGGCACGCTGTTTAGCCAGTGCCGGGCGGGTCCTTTGAGCTTAAAGGGGAGATACTTGATGGCGTGTAGATTGTCTCCGCGGACCATGTGAATGTGGAGAAGGAAATCTTCGATCCATACTGCGGGGTCTGTTGTGCCATCGTATGATTCGATGCTTACGGGTTTGAACCCTTATGGGAATTCATGATCCATCACTTCATCAGTGAAGCAGAGGGGGTGTGCGGCGCCTTTGTGCTGGGCTATGTGGCTACGCAGTTCGAATTGGTCTGGGTGGCTGTGTTCGGCCCGTCCGGACTTGTTGATAGTGTATCCGGCGTGACAGTCATCGTCGCGTCTTGGGCACGCCCCCGCGATCCGTAGATCGATCTTGGTTGTCCTGCTTTCTTTTCTAGTATATCTTGTAGGTCTTTCCTATTGCCCTGGGCCGTAGTGTATTGGCGTGGGGGTGCGGGCTGGTATTCGGGCTGATATGCCGTTTTATCCCCTCCACAAGGTGGCCGGTCTGCCGTGTGGCGCTCGAGTCCATATTCCTCAGCTGCCAGGACTTCAGTCCATCTATCTGTGAGCAGGTCTTGATCAGCTTGGAGTTGTTGCTGCTTCTTTTTCAGGCTCCTCGCAGTGGCCATAAGCCGATGCTTGAAGCGTTCCTGCTCGACAGGGTCCTCAGGCACGTCGAACTCGTCGTCGCCGAGGCTAATATTGTCTTCGGAGGGGGGCATGTAGTTATCCTCCTCCGGATATCCGTCCGTCGCCTGTTCGTCTGGGCTGACCTGCCCGTCTTCCTGATCGAGCTGCTCAAAGGCAGGCTGATCAGGGTTGTATTCCTCTTCAGCACCATCCGGATTGTTTTCGTCTCCTGGGCCGATATTGTTGTGGCGGGGCTTGGAGCGGCGCCGACGACGCCCATGCTTTGCTTTTCTCCTTGAGGGATTATCCTCCGTTGCCTCATCGCCGTTGGTTTCCTTCGGAGTGTCCACCATATATATATCGTATGAGGAGGTGGCTGTCCACCGCCCCATGAGCGGTGGCTCCTGTTCTTCTCCTGCATCGTCGTCCATACCGTCGATGTCTTCGGAGTCGAAGTCAAGCATGTCGGTTAGATCATTGACCGTGGCAATGAAGTGGGTGGTGGGTGGGCAATGAATTCCCTCGTCGCCTGCTTCCCACTCGAGCCGGACATAGTTCGGCCACGAGCCTCCTGACAAAGAGAGAGACTTTAACGAGTTCAGCACGTCGCCAAAGGGCGAGTGTTGGAAGATATCCACTACGGTGAACTCCATTACAGGAGTCCAACCAGGTTCGGCAGGCTCAGGAGAGCGCGGACTGGAACCTACATCCGGATACGAGTCCGGGGTCCGGTGTCACAGGCTTCTTTGGGGGCGAGGCCTGTGTTCGGCTCTACCGCCGATGAGTGTGCGGCCTATGGGGCAGGGTCCATCCCTCCGTCCTTAGGCAACGCGGTCTGCTCCGGATTTAGTTCTGGGTCTGCCGCAGGGATGACATCCCAAGCATTGTCCGACAACAGGTCTAAGCCGTGCTCGTCGTGACCGTCCGGTGCTCCTGGCACAGGCCCGAATCCGTTGAAGATCAAGTGTCGGTGTCAAAACCGGCGGATCTCGGGTAGGGGGTCCCGAACTGTGCGTCTAGGCGGATGGTAACAGGAGACAAGGGACACGATGTTTTACCCAGGTTCGGGCCCTCTCGATGGAGGTAAAACCCTACGTCCTGCTTGATTAATATTGATGATATGGGTAGTACAAGAGTGGATCTACCACGAGATCAAGGAGGCTAAACCCTAGAAGCTAGCCTATGGTATGATTGTTGTAATGTATGTTATGTCCTACGGACTAAAGCCCTCTGGTTTATATAGACACCGGAGAGGGCTAGGGTTACACAGAGTCGGTTACAATGGTAGGAGATCTACATATCCGTATCGCCAAGCTTGCCTTCCACGCCAAGGAAAGTCCCATCCGGACACGGGACAGAGTCTTCAATCTTGTATCTTCGTAGTCTTGGAGTCCGGCGGACGATAATAGTCCGGCTGTCCGGACACCCCCTAGTCCAGGACTCCCTCAGTAGCCCCTGAACCAGGCTTCAATGACGATAAGTCCGGCGCGCAAAATGTTCGGCATTGCAAGGCGGGTTCCTCCTTTGAATAATCCAGAGAAGATCATGAACACCAGGATAATGTCCGGCTCTGCAAAACAAATTCCACATTCCACCGTAGAGAGAATAATATATACACAAGTTCAATCTGCTGACGTATTTTGCGGCATGACATCACACCACCACCAAGCCTTTACTTGAATCATTTTTATTATACCATCTCAGCGCGTTTAGCGAAGCGGTTTCCTTGGCACGTCTTGTCGAAGTAGAGATCGTGTTCCCCTTATTCCGGGGTTCTCATCAATACGGACGTGGGTAACCCAACTGCGCCATTGATGGTGGCGCTTGGGAGATAAGCGAGTTTTACCAGGCCGGTGGGGGATGCATAGTCTTCGCCCACCTATATATAAGGGATAAGGATTCACCTTTTTCACCCACGCCTTCTTCCTCCTTTGCTTATCCACCTCCGTGCACTCGAGCTCCAGCGCCCAAGCTCGCGCATCTCGTCTCAACCTTCTCCGACCATGTCCGGAGCGGGAGGCAAATGGTTGGCTTCCACCGTTAAGGAGGAGCACATCACAAAGCTGCGCAGCGCCGGATACCTTTCCGGCGACATCGCGCACCGGCTGCCCGACGAGGGGAAGCTCATCCCTACCCCCGGGCCCCATGAGAGGGTCGTTTTCCTTCCCCACATCCTCCGCGGACTGGGCTTTCCACTTCACCCCTTTGTCCGGGGGCTCATGTTCTACTACGGCCTAGATTTTCATGATCTGGCGCCGAACTTCATCCTCAACATCTCGGCATTTATCGTCGTGTGCGAGGCCCTCCTCTGCATCCGGCCCCACTTCGGCTTGTGGCTCAAGACCTTCAACGTCAAGCCGAAGGTAGTGAAGGGCACGCAGGCGGAGTGCGGAGGCGCCATGTTGGGCAAGATGCCCAACGTCCTCTGGTTCGAAGGGGCCTTCGTGGAATCCGTCAAGGGGTGGCAATCGGGGTGGTTCTATATCACCGAGCTGCGCGACCCTACGTGGGCGGCGACCCCCGAGTTCAGATCTGGTATCCCTACACAGCTCACCTCCTGGAAAGAGAAGGGCTTGCTATGGGGTAATTCGAAGGAGCTGACGGGACTCCAAGCCTGTATCCAGAAGCTGGTAAACAAGAAGCTCAGGCTTGTCGACGTGGTCCAAGTCATGCTCGTCCGCCAGATTCTCCCATGCCAAGAACGGGCATTCAATCTGTGGGAGTTCGATCCGGAACAGCACCAGGCGCTGAGCGGGCTCTTCGACATGACGTACGAATGCGCCTGGAGGGTGCTGTTTAAGGGCACCGAAGCCCCCGCATCCGCGACGGAAGATCGCGGATTTCACTCGCAGCGTCCAGCTGACGTGGTAAGTGATTCTACCCCTTTACGGGACACTTGTTGTTAATAGTTTGATTCTAAGAGGGTTTTAATCTCCCTTTTCCTTTGACAGGAATGGATGAAGAAGGCCAAGCAGCTCGTCTGCCCGGCGCCCATGCCAGAAGACCCAGTGGACACCCGTCTAGCGGGGCTGCTGGTTCCGGCACCGCACGTGGTGCCGGAGAAGAAGGCCAAGAAGGTGGCCACGGGCACTCGAAAGAGTTCCCGTTTTCAGGTGTCCGACGACTCCGAGGTGGATTCCTCCCCCGAAGATGAGGAGGAGGAAGAAGACTCTCTCCCAGAGGGGGAAGAAAGAAAGAGGAAGGCCTCCCCAACAGGGGAGACCGAAGGGTCCAAGAGGGGAAGAACTATTCCCCCGAACAGCTCCGCCAACACCAACGTTGGCGGTGAAGAGTGGCCCTCAAGGGCCAGGCCTCAGGCGAGATCGTAAGTATCCGGATTCCTGAATGATTTGTAATTTCTCTTTTGTGTCACATAGTGTCCTTCTAATGCCGCATGCTATCTGTAGTCCGGCCGATAATGATCTCCCCGCTTCATCGAGCGGGTCGTTGGCGCCGTCGGATGTGGATTCCATCCCGAATGCCTCCACCCCTCGCACCGATGAGGACGCCGAGGTGGGATCCCAGAAAGGGACCCATCAGGAGGAGGCTCCGGAGGCGCCGCAAGGCAGCCTCCCGGACTTTGCGCCGGACTCTACACCGGAACCTGCAGTGGTTCCGGAGTCCGGCAAGCGGCCCCTTCGCAAGAAGGGCAAGACCGTGACGCTGGCGGCCTCCGTCCAACCAGAGGCACTGGACAACTTGTTGGAGGCGCTCAAAGGCGCTTCCATCGAGGAAGAACACCGCACTATCATGAGTGCGGTGATTCAGAAGGTTCAGCTCGCCAAGAGCGGGCTGACCGAAGCCTGCAGCAGCCTTCTAACAGGCTTTGAGGTAAGAAGTTTTAAAATTATGTAATGTAATACCGCATAGATAGTAGCCCCTGATGCTCGGTTCGGTGTTCGGAAAGAAAAGCCGGACTGAGGATCTGAAAAGATATACGCAGGGTTGCTAATAAATTATGTCAATATGGGTTTGCAGGCTGCGCTGCTGACCTCTGCCGCACTGACTGCGGAGGTTGGTACATTGAGGCAAGATCTCGAGCGGTCCGAGCGAGAGCTCGGCCATGCCAAGAGGCAGCTCGAGGACAAAGAAGGTGAGTAGCACCAATTTGAAGTTTTACCTTATAGAAAAGGATTTCGGTTGCAATAAAATTAACAAGGATAATATGGGTACTGCAGGGGCCACAAACGAGGTGGCAGCCCTGAAGGAGGCTGTGTCCGCGGCCGAACGCAATGCGGCCGCTGAACGGGCAGAGCAAGAAAAGTAGGAGGCACGGGTGGCGGAGGTGCGGCAAGAGCTCTAGGCTCTCATGGAGAAGCATGAGAGTTTGGAGCGCGACTCAAAGACTCGAGAGTCCGAGTTCACCTCGGCTCTTGAAAGTGCCAAGTCCGCCAAGTCTGAGGCCCGTAAGGCCCTTTAGGAGGTTGAGGATATGAAGAAAATAGCGGCGGGTAAGGCATTTTTCATGCAAAGCAAGCATGTTAATGTAAACTACGTGACACTTACCCGAATTCGGAGCTCTCCAGGGGCGTTTGCAGATCTGCCTCGCAGTGTATCCGATGTTGCCGCATTCTACCATGGCGAGGAGGGGAGCTCAACGGAGAAGGTCTTCTGGTCTCAGTACGCTGAGGCCGGCCATCCAGTGCCCCCTAGCGACCAGCTGAAGCAGCTGGTCGAGCTCCACAAGGTAGCTGAGGAGGCCATGAAGGGCCTTATAGTCCGGCTGTGGCCTGGACAGGCCATGCCTGGGAGCTACTTCGGCCTCGTGCGGTGGCTGGTGGATGCGTGCCCCTGGGTGGATGTTATCAAGCGCTCCGCTTGTATTGAAGGTGCTCGTCGGGCCCTTGCCCGCGCAAAGGTGCACTGGGGCAGGCTGGATGCGGAGAGGCTTCTTACTGACCCGCCGCCAGCGGGCAAGGAGTATCATACGCCCGAAATGTACTATAAGAGTGTCCTGAAGAGTGCCCGCAATATTGCGGATGAGTGCCCCAGAGATGTAATTATTGAGTAAAACTCGCTATGTATTATCCTGTGCGCTGAAAACTTTGTTCATATGCGCTACGCAACGCTTGTTTAATTTAAAATATTACCTTCTGTGCGGCCGTTTATAAAATCTGAGAGATGGCAAGTCGTTGGCTTCAGCCCCCAAGCCACGAGTGCTGGGGTGTTCGGGATAAACTTGAGCACTCTTGTTCCCATATTTGGGTCCATCTAGGGAGGTGCTCAACACAACGAACAAGGCAACCGGACTTATAATGCTTGAACACTCTCACTTAGCCATAGAATTCTATAATTTTAAATTTCGGCGAAGCCCCTAGTATTCGGAAGACCGAATTTGGGGCGCTATCCACGCCTTCATCGGACATTATCTGGTACTTCGCTCGAAGCGGCATAAGTCTTTAGGGACCCGAAAAGATCTCTCAAACAGCGACCGGTCTCTCGCCTTATCATGCCAGTCAGTTTTAGCTTTCTCCACTGAGGCACTCGCCCAGCTCAACCGGGGCGCAATCGCAATGGTTCTCCCAGTGCCACCTTAGCCGACAGAACGGAACGTAAGGCACCAAAACGTGGGAGCCGGGCAAACCCAACTATTGACCCAAGACATGATTCGGAGCCGATTCATATAATGCTATAAGTTCGGGGCGCCGCACTTGTGAAAGTGTTCGGACTTATCACACCATAATGCGGGGAACATAAGCCCCTGGTGAATTCGGCCATACCAAAATATACGGGTGCAAGATGTCATTAGTGAACATATATGTAAAGTAATGCAATTATAGGCAAAAGAGCGCTGCATTATTTATTCGGGGAATTCTGCTATGAGTGCGGAGGGATACAAATAGTGCGGTAAGCAAGGGATTGGACTAAATAAACATGTCCCCCTCCAGGGGTGGGCTGCGGACTGGTGTATATAATCGAATTTAATGCTCGTAATGGAGGCCACCTGAGTGTTCATCGCAGCCTTCTTTCTTCCCTGGCTGTTGCATCGTGAATTCGGCGGGTTCACCGCCGGACAGGGCCTCTGGTGAACGGAGTCCTGTGTACACAAAGAAAGAAAATAATAATAAGAAAAAAGGAGTGACACACTTGTGAGCCCCTGGTGTGGTCGAGCCGCACTCTGGGTCTGCTGTGGTCGTGCCCCTTCCCCTAGGCCCATGGTATCTCCAGAGCGTAATGATGTATGCGGAGGGTATGTCTTGCAATTATGCAGGTGCTGGGGTTGGGGCCGCATTGCTACGCGTGCTCGGATCGTTCCAGGTGGTCTTGGTCGATGTTGCTTCGGGCGCATTTGGCTGTATCCGGCAGTTTATTGGCCGGACTCGAAAATTGCCTTAAAAGGCTGCTCTGTACTTCTGCCGCGAGAGCCGATGTGTGTTCCTCTGTTCGGAGGGAGCGTTTCGTATTTCCGTTGACTGTGATGACTCCGCGAGGGCCTGGCATCTTGAGCTTGAGGTATGCGTAATGCGGCACCGCGTTGAACTTTGTGAACGCGGTTCGTCCGAGCAGAGCGTGATAGCCGCTGCGGAACGAGACTATGTCGAAGATTAACTCCTCGCTCCGGAAATTATCCGGGGATCCGAAGACCACTTCCAGTGTGACTGACCCTGTACAATTGGCCTCCACACCTGGTATGACGCCTTTGAAGGTCGTCTTTGTAGGCTTAATCCTTGAGGGGTCTATGCCCATCTTGCGCACTGTATCCTGATAAAGCAGGTTCAGGCTACTGCCGCCATCCATCAGGACTCTTGTGAGGTGAAATCCATCGACGATTGGGTCTAAAACCAATGCGGCAAATCCGCCATGGCGGATACTGGTCGGATGGTCTCTTCGATCGAAAGTAATCGGGCAAGAGGACCATGGATTAAACTTAGGGGCGACTGGCTCCATCGCATATACGTCCCTTAGTGCACGCTTCCGCTCCCTCTTGGGTATATGGGTTGCGTATATCATGTTCACCGTCCGCACTTGTGGGGGAAAACCCTTCTGTCCTCTACTGTTCGGCGGTCGGGTCTCTTCCTCGTCGTCACTGTGCGGCCCCTTGTCATTGTTTTCGGCGATTAACTTGCCTGCCTGCTTGAATACCCAACAATCTCTGTTGGTATGGTTAGCTGGCTTTTCTGGGGTGCCATGTATCTGGCATAAGCGGTCGAGTATTCAGTCCAAATTGGACGGACCCGGAGTGGTTCTTTTGAATGGCTTCTTCCGCTGACCGGGTTTGGAGCCTCGGAATCCGGCGTTGACTGTCGTATCCTCCTTTTCGTCGCCGTTAACGCGGCGTTTATTTTTGTATCGACGCGACCTACCATTGTGGTCCTTAGTACCCGGACTACCAGCATTTTTGCTGAGGTTGTTGCTGCGAGCTAGCCAGCTATCCTCTCCCGCACAAAAGCGGGTCATTAATGATGTGAGGGCTGCCATGGATTTCGGATTTTCCTGTCCTAGGTGCCGGGCTAGCCACTCGTCGTGGATGTTATGCTTGAAGGCTGCGAGGGCCTCTGCATCCGGACAGTCGATGATTTGATTTTTCTTTGTGAAGAACCGTGTCCAGAATTGTCTGGCCGATTCGTCTGGCTGCTGGATTATGTGGCTTAGGTCATCGGCGTTTGGTGGCCGCACATATGTGCCCTGGAAGTTGTCGAGGAATGCGGCTTACAGGTCCTCCCAACACCCAACTGACTCTGCGGGCAGGCTGTTAAGCCAATGCCGAGCTGGTCCTTTAAGCTTGAGCGGGAGGTATTTGATGGCGTGGAGATCGTCACCGCAGGCCATATGGATGTGAAGGAGATAATCTTCGATCCAAACCGCGGGGTCTGTCGTGCCATCGTATGATTCGATGTTTACGGGTTTAAACCCTTCAGGGATTTGATGATCCATTACTTCGTCAGTGAAGCATAGCGGGTGTGCGGCGCCTCTGTATTGAGCAATATCACGTCGTAGCTCAAGGGAGCGTTGTCTGCTGTGTTCGGCCCGGCCGGAGTTGTTGTACCCGGCTCGACGGTATTCGTCGTGGGTCGTGGGGCGCCCACGTGATCCATAGATAGATCTGGATTGTCTTGTCTTATCCTCCAATATGTCCCGCAAGTCCAGCGCGTTCCCTCGTGGCTTCGTACTTTTCGAGCGATGCCGGGGTACGGTCTTGATGGAAGGCCTTGATGCTTCCCTGTCGCGACCACGGGGTGGTCGGTCGGCCGTATTGTGCGCTGGTGATGATGGTATGTATGCTTCCTCCTCTAATCGGGGGAGCAACTTGCGTTTTGGGTAGCTCTTGGAGGGGCGTTCGAGTTCATACTCTTCGGCCGCGAGGACCTCGGTCCATCTGTCGGCCAGCAGGTCTTGATCAACTTGAAGCTGTTGCTGCTTTTTCTTTAGGCTATTTGCCGTGGCCATTAGCCTGCGTTTGAAATGCTCTTGTTCGACGAGATCCTCGGGCACGACGAATTCGTCGTCGTTGAGGCTTGCCTCGTCTTCGGAGGGAGGTATGTAATTATCATCCTCGACCTCTTCATCTGCCGCTCTCTCGTGAGGGCTTGCTTCTGCATCCTCCTGCGCTGAATCTTGCTGGAGGGGATTGTTGTCGGCACTTTCTGGGGTGTTATTATCTCCTGTGCCGGAATCTCCATTCTTGTTGTGGCGGGATTTAGAGCGGCGCCGCTGACGTCGGCGCTTGGGCTGTTTCTTTAGGGAATCTGCCTCTGCTGCTTCTTCGCCGTCCCCCTCTTTTGGGGTGTCCACTGTTGGAAATATGCCCTAGAGGCAATAATAAAAGTATTATTATTATATTTCCTTGTTCATGATAATTGTCTTTTATTCATGCTATAACTGTATTATCCGGAAATCGTAATACACGTGTGAATACATAGACCACAATATGTCCCTAGTGAGCCTCTAGTTGACAAGCTCGTTGTGATCAACAGATAGTCATGGTTTCCTGGCTATGGACATTGGATGTCGTTGATAACGGGATCACATCATTAGGAGAATGATGTGATGGACAAGACCCAATCCTAAGCATAGCACAAAGATCGTGTAGTTCGTTTGCTAGAGCTTTTCTAATGTCAAGTATCTTTTCCTTAGACCATGAGATTGTGCAACTCCCGGATACCGTAGGAGTGCTTTGGGTGTACCAAACGTCACAACGTAACTGGGTGGCTATAAAGGTGCATTACAGGTATCTCCGAAAGTGTCTGTTGGGTTGGCACGAATCGAGACTGGGATTTGTCACTCCGTGTAAGCGGAGAGGTATCTCTGGGCCCACTCGGTAGGACATCATCGTTTGTGCAATGTGACCAAGGAGTTGATCACGGGATGATGTGTTACGGAACGAGTAAAGAGACTTGCCGGTAACGAGATTGAACAAGGTATAAGGATACCGACGATCGAATCTCGGGCAAGTACAATACCGCTAGACAAAGGGAATTGTATACGGGATTGATTAAGTCCTTGACATCGTGGTTCATCCGATGAGATCATCGTGGAACATGTGGGAGCCATCATGGGTATCCAGATCCCGCTGTTGGTTATTGACCGAAGAATGTCTCGGTCATGTCTGCATGTCTCCCGAACCCGTAGGGTCTACACACTTAAGGTTCGATGACGCTAGGGTTATAAAGGAAGCTTGTATGTGGTTACCGAATGTTGTTCAGAGTCCCGGATGAGATCCCGGACGTCACGAGGAGTTCCGGAATGGTCCGGAGGTAAAGATTTATATATGGGAAGTCCTATTTTGGCCACCGGAAAATGTTCGAGATTTTTCGGTATTGTACCGGGAAGGTTCTAGAAGGTTCCGGAGTGGGGCCCACCTACATGGGGGGGCCCACATGAACGTGGGTAGTGGGGGCAAGGCCCCACACCCCTGGTCAAGGCGCACCAAGATCCCCCCTTAGAAGGAATAAGATCATATCCCGAAGGGATAAGATCAAGATCCCTAAAAAGGGGGGATAACAATCGGTGGGGAAGGAAATGATGGGATTTCTTTCCTCCCACCTTGGCCAACGCCCCAATGGACTTGGAGGGCAAGAAACCAGCCCCCTCCACCCCTATATATAGTGGGGAGGCGCATGGGAGCTGCACACGAAGTTCTGGCGCAGCCCTCCCCCTCTCCCAAGTAGTCCCTCCTCTCCCGCGGTGCTTGGCGAAGCCCTGCAGGATTGCCACGCTCCTCCATCACCACCACGCCGTTGTGCTGCTGCTGGATGGAGTCTTCCTCAACCTCTCCCTCTCTCCTTGCTGGATCAAGGCATGGGAGACGTCACCGGGCTGTACGTGTGTTGAACGCGGAGGTGCCGTGCGTTCGGCACTTGATCATCGGTGATTTGAATCACGACGAGTACGACTCCATCAACCCCATTCACTTGAACGCTTCCGCTTAGCGATCTACAAGGGTATGTAGATGCACTTCCTTTCTACTCGTTGCTGGTCTCTCCATAGATAGATCTTGGTGATTCGTAGGAAATTTTTTGAATTTCTGCTACGTTCCCCAACAGTGGCATCATGAGCTAGGTCTATTGCGTAGATTCTTTGCACGAGTAGAACACAAAGTAGTTGTGGGCGTTGATGATGTTCAATATGCTTACCGTTACTAGTCCAATCTTGTTTCGACGGTATTGTGGGATGAAGCGGCCCGGACCGACCTTACACGTACTCTTACGTGAGACAGGTTCCACCGATTGACATGCACTTGGTGCATAAGGTGGCTAGCGGGTGCCAGTCTCTCCCACTTTAGTCGGAACGGATTCGATGAAAAGGGTCCTTATGAAGGGTAAATAGCAATTGACATATCACGTTGTGGTTTTGCGTAGGTAAGAAACGTTCTTGCTAGAAACCCATAGCAGCCACGTAAAACATGCAACAACAATTAGAGGACGTCTAACTTGTTTTTGCAGGGTATGCTATGTGATGTGATATGGCCAAGAAGAATGTGATGAATGATATGTGATGTATGATATTGATCATGTTCTTGTAATAGGATTCACGACTTGCATGTCGATGAGTATGACAACCAGCAGGAGCCATAGGAGTTGTCTTAATTTATTGTATGACCTGCGTGTCATTGAACAACGCCATGTAATTACTTTACTTTATTGCTAACCGGTAGCCATAGTAGTAGAAGTAATAAGTTGGCGAGACGACTTCATGGAGACACGATGATGGAGATCATGATCATGGTGTCATGCCGGTGACGATGATGATCATGGAGCCCCGAAGATGGAGATCAAAAGGAGCAAAATGATATTGGCCATATCATGTCACTATTTGATTGCATGTGATGTTTATCATGTTTATGCATCTTGTTTACTTAGGACGACGGTAGTAAATAAGATGATCCCTTACAAAATTTCAAGAAGTGTTCTCCCCTAACTATGCACCGTTGCTACAGTTCGTCGCTTCTAAGCACCACGTGATGATCGGGTGTGATGGATCCTTACGTTCACATACAACGGGTGTAAGACAGATTTACACACGCGAAAACACTTAGGGTTAACTTGACGAGCCTAGCATGTACAGACATGGCCTCGGAACACGGAGACCGAAAGGTCGAGCATGAGTCGTATAGTAGATACGATCAACATGAAAATGTTCACCGATGATGACTAGTCCGTCTCACGTGATGATCGGACACGGGCTAGTTTGACTCGGATCATGTGATCACTTAGATGACCAGAGGGATGTCTATCTGAGTGGGAGTTCATAAGATGAACTTAATTATCCTGAACATAGTCAAAAAGACCTTTTGCAAATTATGTCATAGCTCACGCTATAGTTCTACTGTTTAGATATGTTCCTAGAGAAAATATAGTTGAAAGTTGATAGTAGCTATTATGCGGACAGTAGAAAGCTTATGTCCTTAATGCACCGCTCAGTGTGCTGAACCCCAAACGTCGTTTGTGGATGTTACGAACATCAGACATACACGTTTTGATAACTACGTGATAGTTCAGTGAAACGGTTTAGAGTTGAGGCACCAAAGACATTTTTCGAAATGTCGCGGAACATATGAGATGTTTCGAGGGCTGAAATTGGGATTTCAGGCTAGTGCCCACGTCAAGAGGTATGAGACCTCCAACGATTTTCTTAACCTGCAAACTAACGGAGAAAAGCTCAATTGTTGTGCTTGTGCTCAGATTGTCTGAGTACAACAATCACTTGAATCGAGTGGGAGTTGATCTTCCAGATGAGATAGTGATGTTTCTCCAAAAGTCATTGCCACCAAGCTGCTAGAGCTTTGTGATGAACTATAACATATCAGGGATAGATATGATGATCCTTGAGGTATTCACGATGTTTGACACCGCGAAAGTAGAAATCAAGAAGGAGCATCAATTGTTGATGAAACCACTAGTTTCAAGAAGGGCAAGGGCAAGAAAGGATACTTCATGAAACGGCAAATCAGTTGCTGCTCCAGTGAAGAAACCCAAGGTTGAACCCAAGCCCGAGACTAAGTGCTTCTGTAATAAGGGGGACAACCACTGGAGCAGAATTACCCTAGATACTTGGTAGATGAGAAGGCTGGCAAAGTCGATAGAAGTATTGGATATACATTATGTTAATGTGTACTTTACTAGTACTCCTAGTAGCACCAGGGTATAAGATACCGGTTCGGTTGCTAAGTGTTAGTAACTCGAAATAAAAGCTACGGAAAAAAAACGGAGACTAGCTAAAGGTGAGCTAACGATATATTTTGGAATTGTTTCCAAGTTTGATGTGATCAAACATCGCACACTCCCTCTACCATCAAGATTAGTATTAAACCTGAATGGTTTATTGAATCTCGATCGTAGTGATACACATTTCATGCCAAAAGATATAAGATAGTAATGATAGTACCACTTACTTGTGGCACTGCCATGTAAGTCATATTGGTGTAAAACGCATGAAGAAGCTCCATGTTGATGGATCTTTGGGCTCACTCATTTTTGAAAAGTTTGAGACATGCGAACCATGTCTATTGGTGTATATGCATGAAGAAACTCCATGCAAATGGACCGTTGGAACTCACTTGATTTTGAATCACTTGAGACATGCAAATCATACCACATGGGCAAGATGACTGAAAAGCCTCGGTTTCAGTAAAATGGAACAAGATAGCAACTTGTTGGAAGCAACACATTTTTGATGTGTACAGTCCAGTGAGTGCTGAGGCATGCAGTGAATATCATTATGTTCTTACTTCACTGATGATTTGAGTAGATACTGAGTATATTTACTTGATGAAACACAAGTCTGAATTATTGAATGGCTCAAGTAATTTCAGAGTGAAGATCATCGTGACAAGATGATAAAATGTCTATGATATGATCATAGAGATGAGTATCTGAGTTACGAGATTTGGCACGCAACAAAGACATTGTGGAAATTGTTTCACAATTAATACCGCCTGGAACACCATAGTGTGATGGTGTGTCCGAACATCATAGTTGCACCCTATTGGATATGGTGCATACCATGATGTCTCTTATTGAATTACCACTATCGTTTATGGGTTAGGCATTAGAGACAACCACATTCACTTTAAATAGGGCACCACGTAATTCCGTTGAGATGACACCGTATGAACTATGGTTTAGAGAAACCTAAGTTGTCATTTCTTAAAAGTTTGGGGCTGTGACGCTTATGTGAAAAAGTTTCAGTCTGATAAGCTCGAACCCAAAGCGGATAAATGCATCTTCATAGGACACCCAAAACAGTTGGGTATACCTCCTAATTCAGATCCGAAAGCAATATGGATTGTTTCTTGAATCGGGTCCTTTCTCGAGGAAAGGTTTCTCTCGAAAGAGCTGAGTGGGAGGATGGTGGAGACTTGATATGGTTATTGAACCGTCACTTCAACCAGTGTGTAGCAGGGCATAGAAAGTCGTTCCCGTGGCACCTACACCAATTGAAGTGGAAGCTTATGATAGTGATCATGAAGCTTCAGATCAAGTCACTACCGAACCTCGTAGGACGACAAGGACGCGTACTACTTCGGAGTGGTACAGTAATCTTGTCTTGAAGGTCATGTTGCTAGACAACAATGAACCTACGAGCTATGGAGAAGCAATGGTGGGCCCAAATTCCGACAAATGGCCAGAAGCCATGAAATCCGAGATAGGATCCATGTATCAGAACAAAGCATGGACTTTGGTGGACTTGCCCGATGATCGGCAGGCCATTGAGATAAATGGATCTTTAAGAAGAAGACGGACGTGGATGGTAATGTCACCATCTATGAAGCTCGACTTGTGGCGAAGAGTTTTTCACAAGTTCAAGGAGTTGACTACGATGAGATTTTCTCATCTGTAGCGATGCTTGAAGTCCGTCGGATTCATGTTAGCATTAGCTGCATTTATGAAATCTGGCAGATGGATGTCAAGATGAGTTTCCTTACCAGTCTTCGTAAGGAAAGGTTGTATGTGATACAATCAAAAAGTTTTGTCGATCCTAAGGATGCTAAAAGGTATGCTGGCTCCAGCGATCCTTCTAAGGACTGGAGTAAGCATCTCGGAGTTGGAATGTACACTTTGATAAGATGATCAAAGATTTTGGGTTTATACAAAGTTTATGAGAAACTTGTATTTCCAAAGAAGTGAGTGGGAGCACTATGGAATTTCTGATGAGTATATGTTGTTGACATATTGATGATCAGAAATGATGTAGAATTTCTAGAAAGCATATAGGGTTATTTGAAAACTGTTTTTCAATGGAAAACCTGGATTAGGCTACTTGAACAATAAGCATCAAGATCTATAAGATAGATCAAAATGCTTAATAGTACTTTTAAATGAGCACGTACCTTGACATAATCTTGAAGGTGTTCAAGATGGATCAGTCAAAGAAGGAGTTCTTGCCTGAGTTGTAAGGTATGAAGTTAAGACTTAAAGCTCGACCACGGCAGAAGAAAGAGGAAGGACGAAGGTCGTCCCCTATGCTTTTATCATAGGCTCTCTACAGTATGCTATGCTGTGTACCGCACCTGAAGTGTGCCTTGCCATGAGTCAGTCAAGGGGTACAAGAGTGATCCAAGAATGGATCACAGGACGGCGGTCAAAGTTATCCTTAGTAACTAGTGGACTAAGGAATTTTCTCGATTATGGAGGTGATAAAGAGTTCGACGTAAAGAGTTACGTCGATGCAAGCTTAACACCTATCCGAATAGCTCTGAGTAGAGACACCGGATACGTATAATGGAGCAACAATTTAGAATAGCTCCAAGTAGAACAGTTATTTGGAATAGCTCCAAATAGAGCGTGGTAGCTGCATCTAGGAGATGACATAGAGATTTGTAAAACACACACGGATCTAAAAGGTTCAGACCCATTGACTAAAACCTCTCTCACAAGCAACATGATCAAACCCAGAACTCATTGAGTATTAATCACATGATGATGTGAACTAGTTTAATGACACTAGTAAACTCTTTGGATGTTGATCACATGGCGATAAGACCTGTCAGTGTTAATCACATGGTGATGTGAACTAGATTATTGACTCTAGTGCAAGTGGGAGACTGTTGGAAATATGCCCTAGAGGCAATAATAAAAGTATTATTATTATATTTCCTTGTTCATGATAATTGTCTTTTATTCATGCTATAACTGTATTATCCGGAAATCGTAATACACGTGTGAATACATAGACCACAATATGTCCCTAGTGAGCCTCTAGTTGACAAGCTCGTTGTGATCAACAGATAGTCATGGTTTCCTGGCTATGGACATTGGATGTCGTTGATAACGGGATCACATCATTAGGAAAATGATGTGATGGACAAGACCCAATCCTAAGCATAGCACAAAGATCGTGTAGTTCGTTTGCTAGAGCTTTTCTAATGTCAAGTATCTTTTCCTTAGACCATGAGATTGTGCAACTCCCGGATACCGTAGGAGTGCTTTGGGTGTACCAAACGTCACAACGTAACTGGGTGGCTATAAAGGTGCATTACAGGTATCTCCGAAAGTGTCTGTTGGGTTGGCACGAATCGAGACTGGGATTTGTCACTCCGTGTAAGCGGAGAGGTATCTCTGGGCCCACTCGGTAGGACATCATCGTTTGCGCAATGTGACCAAGGAGTTGATCACGGGATGATGTGTTACGGAACGAGTAAAGAGACTTGCCGGTAACGAGATTGAACAAGGTATAAGGATACCGACGATCGAATCTCGGGCAAGTACAATACCGCTAGACAAAGGGAATTGTATACGGGATTGATTAAGTCCTTGACATCGTGGTTCATCCGATGAGATCATCGTGGAACATGTGGGAGCCATCATGGGTATCCAGATCCCGCTGTTGGTTATTGACCGAAGAATGTCTCGGTCATGTCTGCATGTCTCCCGAACCCGTAGGGTCTACACACTTAAGGTTCGATGACGCTAGGGTTATAAAGGAAGCTTGTATGTGGTTACCGAATGTTGTTCAGAGTCCCGGATGAGATCCCGGACGTCACGAGGAGTTCCGGAATGGTCCGGAGGTAAATATTTATATATGGGAAGTCCTATTTTGGCCACCGGAAAATGTTCGAGATTTTTCGGTATTGTACCGGGAAGGTTCTAGAAGGTTCCGGAGTGGGGCCCACCTACATGGGGGGGCCCACATGAACGTGGGTAGTGGGGGCAAGGCCCCACACCCCTGGTCAAGGCGCACCAAGATCCCCCCTTAGAAGGAATAAGATCATATCCCGAAGGGATAAGATCAAGATCCCTAAAAAGGGGGGATAACAATCGGTGGGGAAGGAAATGATGGGATTTCTTTCCTCCCACCTTGGCCAACGCCCCAATGGACTTGGAGGGCAAGAAACCAGCCCCCTCCACCCCTATATATAGTGGGGAGGCGCATGGGAGCTGCACACGAAGTTCTGGCGCAGCCCTCCCCCTCTCCCAAGTAGTCCCTCCTCTCCCGCGGTGCTTGGCGAAGCCCTGCAGGATTGCCACGCTCCTCCATCACCACCACGCCGTTGTGCTGCTGCTGGATGGAGTCTTCCTCAACCTCTCCCTCTCTCCTTGCTGGATCAAGGCATGGGAGACGTCACCGGGCTGTACGTGTGTTGAACGCGGAGGTGCCGTGCGTTCGGCACTTGATCATCGGTGATTTGAATCACGACGAGTACGACTCCATCAACCCCGTTCACTTGAACGCTTCCGCTTAGCGATCTACAAGGGTATGTAGATGCACTTCCTTTCTACTCGTTTCTGGTCTCTCCATAGATAGATCTTGGTGATTCGTAGGAAATTTTTTGAATTTCTGCTACGTTCCCCAACATCCACCATGTATATGTCATATGACGAGGTGGTCTTCCAGTGCCCTGTAGGCGCTGGTTCTTGTTCGTCTCCGGCATCGTCGTCCATACCATCGATGTCTTCGGAGTCATAGTCTAGCATGTCGGTTAGATCGTCGACGGTGGCTACAAAGTGGCAGGTGGGTGGGCTTTGAATTTCTTCGTCGTCCGCTTCCCAACCATCCTGGCCATAATCCGGCCAGGGCTCTCCGGATAGCGAGAGATGCTTTAGTGAATTTAGGATGTCGCCAAAGGGCGAGTGCTGAAAGATGTCCGCAGCGGTGAACTCCATGATCGGCGCCCAATCGGATTCGATTGGCAGGGGCGCAGGAGGTTCGGAGTCCGGCACCTCGGAGTCACGAGTTTTACAGGGGACAAAGTCAGTGTTCGGCTCCATCGCCGCGGAAGTTGCAGCCCCCGAGGCGGTGTCCAGCCACCGTTCCTCGATCTGGGCGATCGGCTCCAGACTAAGGGCCGGAGCGGATTTGTGTGCGGCCACCAAGGCACTGTCCGGCGGCAGAGCTAGATCATGCCCATCGTGACAGTGCGGCACGCTCGGCTGTGGCTCAAGTCCGTCGAAGATCAAGTCCCCGCGGATGTCGGCCGTGAAGTTTAGGCTTCCGAACCTGACCTGACGGCCAGGGGCGTAACTTTCGATCTGCTCCAGATGGCCAAGTGAATTAGCCCGCAGTGCGAAGCCGCCGAATACGAAGATCTGTCCGGGGAGAAAAGTCTCACCCTGGACAGCGTGGTTGTCGATTGAAGAAGCCATCGAGCCTATCGGTGACGACACAGAGGAACTCTCAATGAAAGCACCAATGTTAGTATCAAAACTGGTGGATCTCGGGTAGGGGGTCCCGAACTGTGCGTCTAGGCGGATGGTAACAGGATACAAGGGACACGATGTTTTACCCAGGTTCGGGCCCTCTCGATGAAGGTAAAACCCTACGTCCTGCTTGATTAATATTGATGATATGGGTAGTACAAGAGTGGATCTACCACGAGATCAAGGAGGCTAAACCCTAGAAGCTAGCCTACGGTATGATTGTTGTAATGTATGTTATGTCCTACGGACTAAAGCCCTCCGGTTTATATAGACACCGGAGAGGGCTAGGGTTACACAGAGTCAGTTACAATGGTAGGAGATCTACATATCCGTATCGCCAAGCTTGCCTTCCACGCCAAGGAAAGTCCCATCCGGACACGGGACGGAGTCTTCAATCTTGTATCTTCGTAGTCTTGGAGTCCGGCGGACAATAATAGTCCGGCTGTCCGGACATCCCCTAGTCCAGGACTCCCTCATCAAGTCTCCGCGGATATCAGCCGTATAGTTCAGGTTTCCAAACCTGATCTGGTGGCCAGGGGCGTAGCTGTCGATCTGCTCCAGATGACCAAGCGAATTGGCCCGCAGTGCGAAGCCACCGAACACGAAGATCTGTTCGGGAAGAAAAGTGTCACCCTAGACCGTGTTGTTGACGATGATTGAAGGAGCCATTGAGCCTTGCAGCGACGACACAGAGGAACTCTCAATGAAAGCACCAATGTCGGTGTCAAAACCGACGGATCTCGGGTAGGGGGTCCCGATCTGTGCATCTTAGGCTGATGGTAACAGAAAGCAAGGGACACAATGTTTACCCAGGTTTGGGCCCTCTCGATGGAGGTAAAACCCTACTTCCTGCTTGATTAATATTGATGATATGAGTAGTACAAGAGTTGATCTACCACGAGATCGTAGAGGCTAAACCCTAGAAGCTAGCCTATGATGATTATGATTGTGATCGGCCTTCTAAGGACCAACCTCTCCGGTTTATATAGACACAAGAGAGGGCTAGGGTTTATACGGAGTCGGTTATAAGGAAGGAAATATATTATCTGGATCGCCAAGCTTGTCTTCCTCGCAAAGGATAGTCCCATACGGACACGGGATGGAGTCTTGAGTCTTGTATCTTCACGCTCCAACAGTCCGGTATATAGTCCGGCTGTCCGGATACCCCCTAATCCAGGACTCCCTTAGTGTGGAAGCAGAAAGGGATCCGGAGGGCAGTCCTTGTTGAGGTTGGTGAAGTGGACACACATGCGCTCCTTTCCTCCTTTCTTAGGGACGACGACCGGGTTTGCCAGCCACTCCAGGTACCGCACCTCCCGAATGACTCCATAATCCTACAGCCTCCGGGTTTCTTGGACGATGAATGCCTGCTTCTCGGTGGACTGATGTCGGGCCTTCTGCTTCACCGAACGCACGTTTGGGCATACCCTCAGGTGAAGATCGATTATTCCCCTTGGAATCCTGACCAGGTCCTTGGGCTCCCATGCGAGCACTTCCTTGTTGGTGCGCAAGAAGCTGATCAATGCTTCCTCTGGGTCCTGGGGGAGGCCAGCTCCTATTGTGAAGGTGGGGCCTGACGCCCCATCCTCATCAACCGGTACTTGCTTCGTCTCGGCTTGGTCTTGGGAAAACAGCTGCTTCTTCTTGGCTAGTGCTGCCCCCGTAGCCTCAGGGCACCCTTTCTCGCTCAGCTGTGCCGACGCTGCAGTCCTGAAGGTGAGCTTGAGGGCCTACAACGCGTCCTTGGTGTCCCCTTCCACCGTGAGGACACTGCTGCTACCTGGCATCTTCATGAGGTTGTAGGTGATGTCTACTACACAACCTTCTTCTTGTAGACGTTGTTGGGCCTGCAAGTGCACAGGTTTGTAGGACAGTAGAAAATTTCCCTCAAGTGGATGACCTAAGGTTTATCAATCCGTGGGAGGCGTAGGATGAAGATGGTCTCTCTCAAGCAACCCTGCAACCAAATAACAGAGAGTCTCTTGTGTCCCCAACACACCCAATACAATGGCAAATTGTATAGGTGCACTAGTTTGGCGAAGAGATGGTGATACAAGTGCAAAATAGATAGCAGATATAGGTTTTTGTAATCTGAAATAATAAAAACAGCAAGGTAACTAATGATAAAAGTGAGCGTAAACGGTATTGCAATGATAGGAAACAAGGACTAGGGTTCATACTTTCACTAGTGCAAGTTCTCTCAACAATAATAACATAGATAGATCATATAACAAGCCCTCAACATGCAACAAAGAGTCACTCCGAAGCCACTAATAGCGGAGAACAAACGTAGAGATTATGGTAGGGTACAAAACCACCTCAAAGTTATTCTTTCGGATCAATCTATAAAAGAGTTCGTACTAGAATAACACCTTAAAACACAAATAAACCAAAACCCTAATGTCACCTCAAGTATCTGTGGGCATGATTATACGATATGCATCACACAATCTCAGATTCATCCAACCAACATAAAAGTACTTCAAAGAGCGCCCCAAAGTTTCTACCGGAGAGTGAAGAACGTGTGCCAACCCCTATGCATAGGTTCCCAATGTCACGAAACCCGCAAGTTGATCACCAAAACATACATCAAGTGGCACATGATATCCCATTGTCACCACAGATAATCACGGCAAGACATACATCAAGTGTTCTCATAAAAGACTCAACCCGATAAGATAACTTCAAAGGGGAAACTCAATTCATCACAAGAGAGTAGAGTGGGAGAAACATCATAAGATCCAACTACAATAGAAAAGCTCGGGATACATCAAGATCATGCCATTGAGGGAACACGAGAGAGAACACGAGAGAGAGAGATCAAACACATAGCTACTGGTACATACCCTCAGCCCCGAGGGTGAACTAATGCCTCTTCGTCATGGATAGCGCCGGGATGATGAAGATGGCCACCGGTGATGGGTCCCACTCCGGCAGGGTGCCGGAACGGGCTCCCGAGAGGTTTTTGGTGGCTACAGAGGCTTGTGGCGGCGGAACTCCCGATCTATCTTCTGTTCTGGAAGTTTTTCGATACGTAGGTATATATGGGTGCAAGGGGTACGTCGGTGGAGTACGGGGGCCCCACGAGGCAGGGGGGCGCGCCCTAGTGGGGTGGGCGCGCCCCCCACCCTCGTGAGCACCTCCCGTATCTTCTGACGTGGAGTCCAAGTCCATCAGGTGGGTTTCCTTCCAAAAATAACTTCTCCAGTTGATTTCGTTCCGTTTTGACTCCGTCTGATATTCCTTTTCCTCAAAACACTGAAATAGGCATAAAACAGCAAATCTGGGTTGGGCCTCCGGTTAATAGGTTAGTCCCAAAAATAATATAAAAGTGGATAATAAAGCCCAATATTGCCTAAAACAGTAGATAATATAGCATGGAGCAATCAAAAATTATAGATACGTTGGAGACGTATCAGTAGGCTGGATGAGTTACCGACTTGGCTAGGCTGGGTACCCGAGGATGGCGTTGTATGGCAGGTCGATCCGGGTGATGTCGAAGTCAATGAGCTCGGTGCGGTAGTTGTCGCTTGTCCCAAAAGTGACTGGGAGGTGGATCTTCCCCAGGGGGCTGGTGGAGCCATCGCCGACCCCAGAGAAGGGCTTAGTGGGGCGGAGTCAGTCGGGGGGCACGTGAAGCAGGCCGAATGCCTCCATTGAGAGCATGTTGAGGCCGGCTCCGCCGTCGATGAGGGTCTTGGTGACCGCCATGTTGTAGATGGTGGGGGTGCAGAGCATCAGGAGCGCGCCTGCTCCTGCCATGGTGGTTGGATGATCCTCTGGGCCGAAGGTGAGGTCAGCCTTAGGCGCCGCCCAGCCCGGGGGAGCCCCCGAGCTCACCTGGGTGGCACTTACTTTTTGGTAGAACTGCTTGATGTGGCGCTCGGAGGGTGGTGCCTACGAGCCACTTAGGAGAGCTATGATGACGGGAGGCGCCGGTGCCACGAAGTGCGCGAGGAAGAGGTCGCGTAGCTCCTCCCAGGAGGCCACAAAGGACTCCAGCAGGTTGAGCAATTAGGCGCGTGGTGTGCCTATGAGGGCCATGGGGAGCCAATTGGCCTTCACCGTGTCATCTCCGCCGGCCGCCCAAACTACCTCCTCGTACGCCTGGAGGAAGCCGTCCGGGTCCGCCGCGCGTCATAGCATGGCGGCATCTCTGGCCTGAACTTGGTTGGACACTCCACCTGTCGCAAGGCGGGGGTGAAAGAGCGGAGGCCCTCGGCTCCCTCGAAGGAGCGCGACGGCCGAGTCGACGAAGGAACGCCTGCCATTGAAGCCGCCGGTGGGATGTGGCCAATGGAGCAGCGGATCTCCGACGCACCCCTACCTGGTGCACCAAATGTCGGATTTCGGGTTCCGCAAACCCTTGAGAGGTTTGAACTCTGGGGTGCGTGCGGAGATCTCAACCTACCCAGCCTGCCTACTCGCGATCCTCACAGCCTAGTGCGTCGAGCTCAAAGGGACAGAGAGACACAACAGTTTATCCTGGTTCGGGCCACCTTGCGGTGTAATACCCTACTCCAGCTTTGTGGTGGATAGCCTCGAGGGGTTGAGGATGAACTAGTACAGTGGATGAACAACCTCAAGAGGTGAGGTGTTCTTGAGCTCGAGAGAGCCAGTGAGGTGGTCAAGTGGGAATGGATCTGATCCCCCTCTATGGTGGTGGCTAAGTCCTATTTATAGTGGCCTTGGTCCTCTTCCCAAATGTTGGCGGGAAGGGATCCCACAATGGCCAGATTTGAAGGGGGACAAGAAGTACACCCTATCTTGACTAAAGTGGTCTTCGCCTGCAAAATCCTCTGGTCGTGACGCTGCGGTGGGCTCGGCGATGACCTCCGTCCTGGCGGTCTTGGTCTTGTTGCATCAGAATGGAAACCTTTGGCAGATTCCTCGGGGCTCCACGCCTGTTGCTTGCCTCGTTTGCACCAAAGAGGAAGCTGGTACTCCGCGCCCGCTGGCGCCCGCCTGGCCTTGCTCGTCATGGCTCACACCAGCTGAGCCTCGTGAGGTGCACCTTGCATAGAAGTCTCTGCTCCTCGGGAGCCAGCCTGAGGAGGCCGATCCCTTGGAGGTCTTGGCATTGCCCGCCTCGCGAGACTTGGCCCCTCGCAATGGTCTTGAGCTGTTGATGCTAAAGCTGGTTCATACCAGGCCGTCGATAGAGCCACGCAGTAGGCCGCAGGCAGGCAAGTCTGGATACCACCGTATCCAGAATGCCGACAGGTTGGACGAAGGGTGGTAGGACCAGATGCTCCACCTAGAGCATATGTGTGTGAAATGGAGTCTTAGAGAGAGAGATAGATAGAGAGAGAGAGAGAAGCGGAGTCTTCAATGGGGAAAGTAATTTAAGTGTGTGTGGCTTCATCGTAGAGAGGTGATGTGTATGGCAGAGGCCTCCAACGAGGGTGTGCGAGAGAGAAGAGGCCCGTAAAGAGGGAAGAGAAGGCGTGTGGGCGTGACAGGAGTGGACATCGAGATAACATGTTTGTTCGAGAGACACCGAGCAAGAGTACTATGTATCCTTGGTGCATGTAGGCGGGAATTAAAAGAAGGGATAGTCTTATTGGTTTCAAGGATATAGGAAAGGAGTGAGAGAGAGAGGGGTAGCTAGAAGGAGATTGTTAAGTGTGAGTGTGTGTTTTAGAGAAGAGACCCATCCAGGCGGAAGTCATGTGCACACAAGAAGAGAAAGATTCGATGTTGGGTGAGGGTTGAGGGTAGTTAACTACGTATGGAGACATAGAAGACCTTGAACGTGCATGTGCAAGAGGTATACATGTATATGTGGGACGTGTGTGTGGGCGCGCGTGCATGATCGAGATAAAAGAAAGAAGACATAAGTCATAAGATCAATCACATGGGATAGACGGATCAGTATGATAGTATGCATGCATGTGAGAGTGGAGAGAAGAAGGCCCGATGATTGAGCATGTGTTTTTGTCTTTAAGAGATGGTGGCGTGGGCTGGAGCATGCATCTATGGCGAGCAGACAAAGCGAGACACAACGATTGTTTTAAAAGAGATCGACCTATAGATGCATGATAGGAAGCAAGAGTGCATGCGAGAAAGAAAGGTTGATGGAGATGCAGATAGATAGATAGATAGATAGATAGATAGATAGATAGATAGATAGATAGATAGATAGATAGATAGATAGATAGATAGATAGATAGAGATGCTAGCTAGAGGGACATCGGCTAGTTTTTGTGTTAGAGATAACCGCCGAGTGGTTCAGGGGGGTGAATTATGTGTGTGTGAGAGAAAGATAAAAGGAGGGTACATGACTGCATGTAGAGAGAAACATATATAGTGTGTGTGATAGGAAGCAAGAGTGAGGGCGAGAAAGAAGGTTGATTTAGAAATAGATAAACAGAAAGATAGAGATCCTAGTGTTGCGGGAAACCATAGCCACCTATGGGACCAGGACGGCCCATTACTAGTTCGATAGGGGGGAGTCGCGTTGCACAAAGAGCAGACCAACGTGGGGCAGCATGGCAGAGATCACTCGGGCAGTTTTACCCAGGTTCGGGCCACCGTGAGGCGTAAAACCCTACTCTTTCTTTGGTGGATTGATGGTGGAGAAGTGGTGGTGGTGCGTAGTACACTTGCCCGGCAGGGGTTGCCTCAGGGCGGCAGCGACTACGCGCGTACAGGGGTGCGGGTGGTCTAACTTTCTAACCTCCCGAATGGTTGCCATGGGCCTCCTTTATAGATTAAGGGGTCACCACAGTGGCAATTTAGTCATTAGACACTGATATGATAGCAAATAGTGCTATCATACCTAACTCTACAGGCTGACAGTGCACATTTAATGAGCTGCTTAGTGTCATGTTGTTGGTTGCTCGGCAAGGCCTGTCGGGCTATCTCGCCAGCTCCATGACTGCTTGCTCGACACGTCACAGGATGGGTGTCATCTGTGGGTTTCCTTGGTAGTAAGTGGCCGCCCTGTGGCGAATGGTTGCCACTTAATCACTCTATGGCTTGACACCGCATTGATCGATGACGTGGGTCACGGTGAAGTAGTTGGTGGGGTGATCCGGCCTCCGCGAGTCCCGGCAGGCACTACCGGGACGCCTTGGCCATCTTCTTCTCGGGGTGGCCTCGACCCTTGCCGGGCTCGCCTGCCCGGCAAGGGAGGCTTCTTCCTTGATGATATCCAGCTTATCTGACTTGACCTTAGTCCTCTCTGATTTGCTTGTTTGATGCTTCGAATCTCTTGGTCTCTTGTCCATCTTGGTCTCGAGCTTCAACCATGATCTTGTGCATGTGCACAGTTAGAGCAACAGGCTCCGGGTCTGTTGCACCGACAGAAGCCCCCGGGCCTGCCCGAATGCACTGCCGAGCATCGTCGGGGTAGGGCCTAACAAGTGCACAGGCAGCACTATTGAAGAGGCTGGTCTCTTGAGATCTTCTTTGCTTCTTCATTAGTCTTGGTCTCAGGCCAGTTTCCGGTTTCCCCGCACATCGTGCAAAGCCAATAGTGGTGGGGCCTCTCCAGTAATGGCCCGTGAATGACTTTAACGCACGGGGTAGAAACTGCCAATTCACTCTTCCCACCACGTCCTTATCCTTAGCCACGTATGCCGCATGCATTGCATGGTGTAGGTAACGGAGGCGCACGGTGCGGGAGAGCATAATGGCGAGGGCCCGGCTTCCTTGAGTTGGTGGAGGAGGACGGCAGTCGCCCGTTGCAGATCCAGCCCCCAGTCCCCCCGCTCGCCTATAAAAGGTGGAGCGGGGGAGGAGTGAAGGCATCCAACCGCGTTCTCCTTCTCTTTTGTCTTGCTCCATCTTGAATATGCCGGAAGGGAGAGCCTGGGGCTGGCCCCCAGGCTTTAGCTTCGGGTTGATGATGCCGAGCGATGGTGTTAGCGCTCGGGGAGTGAGCTTGGTCTGAGTCCAAGGTGAAGGTCTTGGGACCACTGGAAATCCCAGTACGGCCCCTCTCCTTGGAGCTGGGGTTGATGTCGATGAGGAGCGCGCCTTCCTTCCCGCCAAGGAGGGGAGCAGCGTGCCTCTCGCCCCTTGGCCACCTTGGCCGTTCATTGTCTCTCTGGAGGGGGTGTCGGACCGCGGGGCGGGCGCTTCCCTGGCGAGGTGTTGATGAAGACGAAGCCACGGAAGATGGAGAAGGCGGGAGGCAGGTCATCAGGACAGAGCACGACTGCATCGACACATTTGTCTCGTCCTGACTTCCTGTTGTGTCGTCTTCTCGGTCCTCCCTTCCTCCCCGGCACCGTCATCACCAGCCTCCTGGCCGCCAGGGAGAGGGTTGTTCTCTTGTTGCCTCTGCCTCCTCCAGTAGTCTTCTAGCCGAGCTTTGGTGGATGACTCCACTGTTGCTCAAGCTGGGGCTTCTGAAAGGCCTTGCGGTGGTGACCAAAGGCGCCGCTGGGCTGTCTCCCTCCTTCGCAGATTTGCCACTCCCGATATTGTCAGGCCTTGCATCCGGCAGGCCTTGACGAGATCGGGGTGGATTCCGGCTTGGGTGCTGCTCCTGCCCCTTTTCTTCTCTACGTGCATCCTGGGGAAGAAGGAACGGGGAGAGGAGTTTACAGGGCCCTTATCTTTTTTCAATCTTAAGTCTGTAGGCACTTGCCAAATTTTAATTCAAATAATATAATCTTTCATGTCCATGTTTGTGTTCTGTAATGCTTGTACTTGTATCAGCATGTCAATGAAAAAGATGAACCTTGTCGGGAACCCATGCATGTATATGTCCATGAAGAGGTGAGACGCCTCTTTAGTATAAATAAACAAGTTCTTCCCGACAAACTATCTTGTCGGCCCCCTTTTTGTCTGCTGGAGAACCTTATCTATCGGGTTACAAAAAGAGGGGCCAGCCCCCCCCCCACTAACTTCCTTTTACCAAATGCTACTGCGACCATTCTGACCAAAGCAACGTTCGAGTCAAGAATGGGAGCACCTAAGTCTAAAAAGGGCGGCGAGGTTTTCTAATGCATAAGTTATAGCTTACAGAACACAAATGGACAAGAGGTAGAACTTATCTGTTTGGCTTGCCGGGAATCGCAATGTCAGACAATCTTATCAACTCCTTGTTGAAGCCAAGTCCATGAGACGAACTTGCAACTCCATGTAGATGAGAATGAATGTAGGATGCGATCCTATCTATATGCATATGCAGATGCTCATGAAAATGCTTATGAAGTGATCTGGAATGCTCATGCATGCATGCAATCTAGGTTGGGGGGCCCCTACAACGCTTCTTTATTTTCTCTTGCACGGAGTCATCGCCCTGGCATTGTACAAGGTGTTACATGAAGCTAAGGCAAGGCCTATACAAATGGATGGCTGCCGGGTCACGCCTTATGGGTAGAACTTGCGGAGATGCTCAATATTCCATGAGTTTTGCAACATAGTGCCATCTCCGGTCTCTAGAAGGACTGCGCTGGGTCTGGTGACTCGTACTACCCGGTAAGGGCCTTCCTACTTCGATGAAAACTTGTGTGTACCCTTGGCGGACTGAATCGCCTAAGGACAAGGTCACCTTCCTCAAAACACCGGGCATGAACCCTGCGGCTATGATAGCGATGCAGGGCTTGCTGATAGTGTGCAACAAACGTAGCAGCCCGGAGACGGTTCTCCTCGAGTAGCACAACATCGTCACACAGGTGCAGATCTTGTATGATTTCATTGTAACCAAGTACTCGAGGCGACCCGTAAATGAGTTTCGTGGGGATAACTGCTTCTGCCCGTAGACCAGGGAGAAGGGAGTCTGCCTGATAGCTCGGTCTGGTGTCGTTTTGAGGGACCAAAGAACTACCGGTAGCTCCTCGATCCACCGTCCGCCGTGCTTCTGTAGCGTATCAAAGGTTATTGTCTTGAGTCTGTGCAGCACTTCAGCGTATGCCCTCTCAGCTTGTCCATTGCTCCGGGGGTGTGTCACAGAGGCGAATGAGATTTTTCATCCAAGGGCATGAACATATTGGATGAAGGCACGGCTCGTGAACTAGGTGCCGTTGTCGGTGATGATCCTTGCCGAAACTCCAAAATGACACACTAGATCTTTCAAGAACTTGATAGCTGACTGAGCAGTCACCTTTCTCATGGCAGTCACTTCCAGCCACTTTGTAAACTTGTCTATGGCAACGAACAAGAATTCAAAGTCCCTGATTGCTCAGGGGAAGGGGCCGAGGATATCGAGCCCCCAGACCGAAAATGGCCATGATAGAGGGATTGTCTGAAGCGCTTGGGCAGGTAGGTTGGTTTTCTTGGAATGGAACTGGCAGGCTTCACACTTAGTGACTAGCTCAACCGCATCTTGGAGGGTTGTGGGCCAATAGAATCCTTGCTGGAATGCTTTCCAACTAACGCCCTTGATCCAGTGTGGGAGCCGGACATTCCTTTGTGTATCTCAGCCAACAGTTCCTTTCCTTCTTCCCGGCAGACACACTTCAATTTCACACCATTGGGCCTCCTTCTGTACAGAGTGTCATCAACAAACTGATACATACTGGCCCTCCGGGTTACTTTTTCATCTTCATCTTGATGGCCGGGAAGCTCGGTTTGGAGGAAGCAAACAATGTGCCTTGCCGAAGTTGGAGCCTGTGGCTCGGCAACGAGGACTAGCGGCACCTCCTCTACCGCGGGAGCACCAGCCTTGTACGCGGGGTCCATGGACCTGGCTGGAGGTGGTGGTCCGGCAGGCTGTGAGGAGTTATTTTCGGCAGGGTCTCTGCTGGGAGCAGACGGCTCTACCAGGAGAGGCTTTCCGGGGTCCAACTTTCTGCTCTTCCAAGCCATTGTTACTGGGGATACGGAGGGCTGAGTAAGATGGAGAACAAAAGTCCCTGGTTCCACAGGAAGCTTCTGCGCAGCTCACTTTGACAGATGATCAGCTATGCTGTTTTCCACATGGGGTACGTGCTCTGTTTGTAATCCGTCAAAGTGCTCTTCCAATCTTCTCACTTCCTTGATGTATGCCTCCATCAATGGACTTTGATAATCCTTGTTGACTTTCCTCACCACCATCTGTGAATCTCCTCGAATGATCAGTTTCTTAATTCCCAATTATGCTACAATTCTGAGACCGACAAGGAGCCCTTCATATTCTGCTATATTGTAGGTTGCTTCTTCCCGGGCAAAATGCATCTGGACGACGTACTTCAAGTGCTCCCTGGAGGGGGCGACAAGAAGCATGCCATCCCCCGCACCTTGCAAGGAAAAAGCACCATCAAAATACATAATCCATTCTTGGGGGGATTCCTTGTCGGGGATAAATGTCTCTATCACTTTCCCATCAGGGGTTGGCGTCCATTTCTGCAATAAACTCTGCCAACGCCTTGCTCTAGACAGTTGATGTGCTCTCAAACCTCAAACCAAAGCTGGATAGCTAAAAATCCCACTCCACTATTCTTCTGATAGCCTCTGGGTTTTGGAGTATCCTTTGCAACGGGAAACGAGTAACAACCGTGATCTCATGAGCTTGGAAGTAGTGGCGCAGTTTGCTTGAGGCCATGATGAGGCCAAAGATCAACTTTTGCATTCCAGAGTACCTCGACCTAGCCCCCTACAACAAGGAGCTGACGAAGTACACTGGGCACTGCACCACTTTCTTCCTTGCCGCGTGCTTGGGGTTGTCATCGTTGTCGTGCTTGTTGCTGTTCTGATCCTTATCTGGCCCTGCTGGCTTCTGCTCACTGTCTTTCTCATCCACTTCTCATTGTGCTACCAAAACTGCATTGACCAGTTGGTTGGTTGCCGCTAAGTATAGCAACAATGGCTCCTGGGGTTTGGGTGCAACCAGGACAGGCACAAAGGACAGGTAGCCAAGTGGAGGTTGTGCATCCCTATTGAGGTCTGTGAAATAGATGCACAGCCTCCACTTCCCATTTGCCTTCCGAACCACCACTGGGTTTGCTAGCCAAGTGGGATGTAGCACTCCTCTGACAAAACCAGCTGCCTCAAGCTTCTTGATTTCTTCTGCAATAAACTGCTGGCTCTCCAAGGCCTGCTTCCGGTCTTTTTGCTTAACAGGTCTGGCGTGTGGGCAGACAACAAGGTGGTGCTCGATTACCTTCCTGGGAACACCGGGGATATTAGATGGTTGCCAAGCAAACACATCGATATTTGCTCGCACGAAGCCAACGAGTGCGCTTTCCTATTTGTCATCGAGGGTGGCGCTGATGGTGAAAGTACCATCAATGCCAGCCAGCCCTGCCTGGACCTTTTTCACTTGTGGAGCAGCAACCTTGGATATCTTGCTGTTGGAACACTCCGGCGGGTCGTCAACGGGGGGCACGCTTCCCGGACTCTTTGCTGGAGGACCTACAATCCTGCTTCTTCCCTTTGTTTTCCTTGGCAGGGACTGCTGCCATCGCTGCCTCTGCCGCAACCGCGTCCTAATACATCTTGTCCGCACAAATGATGGCATCTTTCTCATCTGACGGGATTGTGAGGACTCAGTGGCTCAGGCATCTTCAGGGTGTTGTAGGCATAGTGGGATGCTGCCATGAATTTAGCCAAGGTCGGGCGTCCAAGGATCCCATTGTACGGTGATGTCTACTACGCAACCTTCTTCTTGTAGACGTTGTTGGGCCGCCAAGTGCAGAGGTTTGTAGGACAGTAGCAAATTTCCCTCAAGTGGATGACCTAAGATTTATCAATCCGTGGGAGGCGTAGGATGAAGATGGTATCTCTCAAACAACCTTGCAACCAAATAACAAAGAGTCTCTTGTGTCCCCAACACACCCAATACAATGGTAAATTGTATAGGTGCACTAGTTCGGCAAAGAGATGGTGATACAAGTGCAATATGGATGGTAGATATAGGTTTTTGTAATCTGAAATTCCAAAAAACAGCAAGGTAACAAGTAACAAAAGTGAGCAAAAATGTATTGCAATGCTCGGAAACAAGGCCTAGGGTTCATACTTTCACTAGTGCAAGTTCTCTCAACAATAATATCATAATTAGATCATATAACAGTCCCTCAACGTGCAACAAAGAGTCACTCCAAAGTCACTAATAGCGGAGAACAAACGAAGAGATTATTGTAGGGTATGAAACCACCTCAAAATTATTCTTTCCGATCAATCCATTGGGCTATTCCTATAAGTGTCACAAACAGCCCTAGAGTTCGTAGTAAAATAACACCTTAAGACACACATCAACCAAAACCCTAATGTCACCTAGATACTCCAATGTCACCTCAAGTATCCGCAGGTATGATTATACGATATGCATCACACAATCTCAGATTCATCTATTCAAACCAACACAAAGAACTTCATAGAGTGCCCCAAAGTTTCTACTGGAGAGTCAAGACGAAAACGTGTTCCAACCCCTATGCATAGATTCCCAAGTTCACGGAACACGCAAGTTGATCACCAAAACATACATCAAGTGAATCAATAGAATACCCCATTGTCACCATAGGTATCCCATGCAAGACATACATCAAGTGTTCTCAAATCCTTAAAGACTCAATCCGATAAGATAAATTCAAAGGGAAAACTCCATCCATTACAAGAGAATAGAGGGGGAGAAACATCATAAGATCCAACTATAATAGAAAAGCTCGTGGTACATCAAGATCGTGCCATATCAAGAACACGAGAGAGAGAGAGAGATCAAACACATAGCTACTGGTACATACCCTCAACCCCGAGGGTGAACTACTCCCTCCTCGTCATGGAGAGCGTCGGGATGATGTAGATGGCCACCGGTGATGATTCCCCCCTCCGGCACGATGCCGGAACAGGGTCCCGATTGGTTTTTGGTGGCTATAGAGGCTTGCGGTGGTGGAACTCCCGATCTAGGTTATGTTCTGGAGGTTTGGGGATTTATAGGAGAGGTTGGTGTCGAGAACAAGTCAGGGGGCCCCACGGAGAGTCCACGAGGTAGGGGGTGCGCCCTCCACCCTCGTGGGGCCCACGGGACTCCCCTCCGGTAACTCTTCGTTCCGGTATTTTTTTATATTTTCCAGAAAAAATCTTTGTTGATTTTTAGCGCATTCTGAGAACTTTTATTTCTGCACAAAACAACACCATGGTAGTTCCGCTGAAAATAGCGTCAGTCCGGGTTAGTTCTAATCAAATCATACCAAAATCATGTAAAAATATTATAAACATGGCATAAATACATCGAAAATTATAGATACGTTGGAGACGTATCATACGACAGGGGGAGATCAACTACGTCAAACACAATCTTCTCAGTTCGGTAGTTAAGCTCTCCCCCAAATGTTACTGGCAACGTAATCTTCCCCTTAGGATGACTCCTACCGGGGTTGACTCCTTGAAACATGCCTGTAACCTCTAGTTCTTCCTCTGCTATCTGAAGCTTGCTGATAACTGCTGGGGAAATCGGATTCAGTCCGGCCTCACCGTCTACCAGCATCTTCATGACCTTGACGTTCCGAATTGTTGGACAAACCAACAAAGGCAGGCATCCTACTGCAGTGGTACGGCTAGGATGATCCTCTTCGTCAAAGATGATGGGTGTACGGGACCATCTGAGCAGCTTCCGGGCCTCTGGCGTTGGTTCCACGGCATTGACTTCTCGTGCCCACCGCTTGAGTTGGCGATGGGAGGTGTGCAAAGATGCACCCCCGTCAACGCACAGGGCGTCCGTGGCCTTCTAAAACTCTTGCTCATTGGTTTCCTCTTCATCCCCTTTATCACTCTCATCATCACGGACTTCCTTGTCCTGGTCTCTAGCGGGTCTTCCTTTCTTCTAAAAGGGCTTGCCGGGGTGATTTTCTCCATCACCTCGGCCCTTACCGCCAGCGACATTCTGCCCCTTTTCCTTATCACGTTTCTCATATTCTGCTCTGTCTCTTGACCAACTACTCAACCTGATAGCACTCCTGAAGGTCGTGGCCTTTGGTTTGGTGGATCTTGCGGTACGGCCCATCGCCCTTCCCGGCCTTCTCGGCAGTTGCAGCTTCCCGGCAATTGGCGCACACGGCAACCTCCTTGCCGGGGCCCTCGGCCTTAGCAATCTTACCGGTACTTGGGGTGCCTGGCCCTTCAAAAGTCAACACTGCCTTATCCCTCTGCTTCTTGCTGTGCTTCTTAACTTTCTTCTGACTGGTGGACTCATCATCATCCTATGAATCAACATCAATGCAATCTTCCTCTCCGGACAAATTCCTCCCTTACTCCATCCGTGCAAACTTAGCCACTAGGGTGTATAGTTCCTTCACAGTCTTGGGCAACCGCGCATTCATCTTAGAACGGATCTGGCGGTTGTGCACATTGGACTGGAAGGCAGCTATCTTGGCTGCCGGATGGATATTTGGAATATTTCTATGAACTTTGCTGAATCTTTGTAAATACTTACGGAGGGTTTTTCCTTCCTTCAGTTGGGGAAGCTGCAGATCACTGGGACAGCCCGGCTCCTGGTGGCCGCCGGTGAAAGCGCCGATGAACTCGTGGCACAGGTCTGTCCACGACAAAATAGAGTTCTCCGACAGGTGCATCAGCCAAGACCTCACATTGGAATTGAGGGCCAATGGGAAGTAGTTGGCGAACACCTTCTCATCTCTTTCCCCGGCAGCCTGAACAGCGATGGTGTAGATGCTCAGGAACTCTGCCGGGTTCAGTGTCCCCTCGTACTTCTCAGGTATCTCTGACTGGAACGTGCGAACAGACGGCCAACAGACTTTCCGCAACTCACGGGTGAAGGCAGGGCAGCCAACCTTGAAGGGCAGGGGCCCGCCAGCAACGAGAGTGGGCTCGTCGATGTCGGGGCCATCGCGCCCGTCGGCTTGGAGGAGGTTGTCGTGGCGTTGCTCGATGACAAACACATCTCCTCTTCGCATATCTTCCGGGGTTCATGGTTGGCCTGGATGTGCTCGAGGATCAGAGAAGGCCATCGAGACATCATCGAGGCCATGGTTCGAACGCGCCCATGCTGGTTGTCGCGGTGGGGACTACACCGTAGGGATGGATCCCTCCTTACGGGCAACAGCATGGGTCGTTGCCTTTGCTTGGGGAGGTCACGGCGGGGCAGCTCGTTGTGAGCCCTCGGCTTCGGCGGATCGTCCATCTGCTCGGCCGCTGGTGGAAACCTCTGCAGTAGTTGAGCCCGCGCCATGGCCTCCGAGGCTGTGCTTGGCATAGATGATGATGATGTCGATCGCGCCGTCGCTCAGCTCCTAATGGAGCTAGTAGCAGTAGCACTGCGCCCCCGCTATTGCGGTGCAACCACCTAGGTGGCAGGGTGGTGAGGCGGAGGCGCTCGAGGGCCATTAGCTCCGTTGGGCGCATCAGCTCGGTCGACCCGCCCTGGGGAAAGTGCACGCGCAGCGGTCGTGCCTGCGGCAAGGACGGTCAGAGGGTGGTCGTTCTCCCCAGACCGAGCGCCATCGCTGTGGCTGCGCCCGTCGGCGAGCAGAGTGCAGTCGTCGAGGTGTTGCTGATGTTGCTCTCCATCGGTATCTCCTGCTCTTGCGTCGGCCGCAAGGGAAATGATGGTGGTGTCGCCTGCTCCGACCACATCCCTAGCAGCGCTCGCACCCTCGCGCGTCTCCATGCCCCCCCCCCCCCCCCGCACCATTGGAGGCCGCGGGAAGCAGAGCCTTTGAGGTGGATGGATGAGCCGAAGAAGCTGATTTCTTCTTGGGCGCCATGCTCGATGGCGCCGTCAAAGATGCAGATGGCGATGAAGATGACGCACTGCTTACGTCTTTAGGTTCGCCGCAAGCGATCCCCCTACCTGGCGCGCCAAAGATGTCACGGGAAACCATGACCACCTATGGGACCAGGACGGCCCCTTGCTGGTTCGGCAGGAGGAGTCGCATTGCACAGAGAGCAGAGCAACATGGGGCAGCAAGGCAGAGATCACACGGGCAGTTTTACCCAGGTTCGGGCCGCCGTGAGGCGTAAAACCCTATTCCTGCTTTGGTGGATTGATGGTGGAAAAGTGGTGGTGGTGCATTGCACACTTGCCCGTTATGGTTAGCCGTTGTATGTACATGTAGTTCAAATTTGAATTACGGTCATTAAATGGCTAGAAAACCACTTAAATGTCTTTAAAAGGTCAAATGACCCCTGGAATTTTCCAAATTTTCACATGACAGTTGTATTAGTGCATGTTAAATGTAGAGAAAATTTGAAGGCCTTAAGGGGAAGTTATCTCCCGTTCATCATCAAACATGTATTGTTCCCTCTTGGAACCACGAGCCTTCTAGTGAGTTGCTTCGGTTTTTGAGGGGTGTGTGTCCAAACTTTCGTCAAACATGCCAAAGTTTTTACCACATCATCTTGGTGGCATGACATTACATCAAGTAAGGTTTCATGTGTTTTTGATCTTTTTTTGACTTTTTTAAATTTAAATGCCATGGCACTCCATGCTTAATTGTGTCATAGCCGCTAGACCAATATGTTTGAAAATTCGTTCCAATTTACTACACATGGAATTAAATAGCACACAAGTACACAAAGTATGACTTTTCAAACCGTTATGGTTAGCTGTTGCATGTACATGTAGTTCAAATTTGAATTACGGTCATTAAATGGCTAGAAAATCACTTAAATGTCTTAAAAGGTCAAATGACCCCTGAAATTTTCCAAAATTTGACATGACAGTTGTATTAGTACTAAAAAAATTGTCGTGCATTTAGAACACATCTATTGCCACTTTACTCCAAATTCGTCTTTCACAGCTAATAAAAAATATCCACAACATCACACACAGTATTTTTTGTAGGAACGTTTATGATGAAAATTTCTGGGTCTATTTAAGTATTCCTCCTTAAGCTTCACCAGCTCGTCTGCTCCTGTGCCGGCAACCCCCGAATCCATGAATCTCGATCCCCATTCTCGCACCCCCTTCTTGCAAACATGACGCCATGGAAACGCTTCATGAAGGCCTGTATGATGGTCGTGTCCTCTCCGAGCGCTGCCGCCTGCGCCGAGAGCGCGGCCGCCTACACCGAGAGTGTCACCGCATCCAAATTGAGCGCGGCCGCGTCCGTCAAGAGGGCGTCTGCAGCAGCCGACAGGGCAGCTGCAGCAGCTGAGACAACTGCAGCTGCTGCTGCAACCGCGGCTACAAACGCCGAGAGCGCTCGAGCTGCCGTCCGTGCCACCGATGTCGCCCTGGCCCAGGTCGAGGCCATCCACACCAAGATCGAGGACGCACACGCCAAGATATTCCAGGCCACCTTGGAATCCAGCATGCAACCCACGTCCGAAAAGGTGGCGGTGGCCATGGAGCACCTGCTTCCTCATGAGATCATCGGGCGGGAGCTGGAGATGCAGGAGGCGGCGGAGATCAAGCAGCGCCGGGAGGAGGAGTTGCGCGTGGCCGAGGTCGAGGTAGAGAAGAGTCTGTCCGTCGAGGAATCGGCGGTGGAGTACCAACGTGAGTTTTGGTGCGGCCACTACTACGAGTACTACAACCTTGAGGGCGGCGCCGAGGATGAGGACGAGGACGCAGTCGACTTCAGCAGGGGGGACGCAGAGTCCACCAATGGCGGCATGTCACAAGGACAAGTCATCGACGTCTCATCTCACACCGGCGATGCATAGGCCGGCGCGGCAGTAGATTTGTTAAAAATTATGCGTACTTAGGCTTTGTTTTTAATGTTGGTCTTTTGTTAGGGAAATGTTTAGGTCACCTGGCTCTGTTTAATTACTAAAATTGCTCGATTCAGTAAGTGTGGTATGTGTGATGTACGCTCTTTTTTGTGCCCAAATTAGCAAGCGATATTAAATTATGAATGACGTACCCGGGGAAATTTCCACCAAAATTTGAATTATCAAACTCATCCCATGCGCGTAAAGCAGAAGAATCGTTTGTGATGCACGCAATCATTCAAAGTGAATGGTGTCCAGCGGCACCGCGCACAAAGTTTCCCTCCACATTTTGAAATTTTTGGCCTACCGCTGAAATATCTACCCCCACCCCATTTTCTCCCCGACTACAACTCACATTTCCCCTGTTTCCTCCTTCCTTCCTTCCTTCCTAAGCTATAGCCGCTTCCTTGCTTGGTTCCTTGCTCTCGGCGTCTCGCATCCTACCACCGGGGTTGCCATGGTCTTCTTCAAAGACCTCTCCAGTGGTTCCTCCTCCGACGACGACTCCTTCACCACCCGGGTATGCATCTCTTCTCTCTCTTGGGCTATGACTTGGAATGAAGGGTTTTTACCTGGCGGTCGATTTGAGTCATTTCTTCCTCTTGTAGTTCCCTAGGACCATCAGTTGCAATGAATGGAGCGGGGTGGCTGAAGATCTGTCTGCTCGTTGTCACCTTCAATCTCCATGCATGAAGCTAGTTGCGTTTGAATTTGTGGACAGTGGGAGGAAGTTTCTGGCATGTGCAGAGAAGGTTAGACCCTCTTTCGTTGTTACAAATAATGTATTAGATGTGATTCACACATTGTCACGGTCCCAACCCATTAATACCACACCTTCAACCAAACACATCCTAAGATAGTGTCACAGTTTGTACCTATTATCTAAAAATGTTGCCATCTCAGCAGTGGTGCCATTAGAAAATTATTTGGCACCGCTTCAACAGTTTCTGCAGCCAACTTTGGTCCACACATCCGAGCAGCCAAGCAGTAAAATACTAAATCTTTATGGCACAAAGGAACTGGGCATCAGAGAAACTAGGTGCTCCGGAGTTTGGGTCCCTGATTTTTTTTCCGCTGCATCGGCTCGGCAATGCAGGGCACCGGTGCGAGATGTACCAACAGTTGTCTTCACACCAGTTTTGGCATACATAGTGGACGGCCTTAGTGCTATTAGTTCTATGTTACTAAATTTGTGCATGTACACATATGTTAGTATCAATTTGTTGTCATGCAAACACTATCGCTATGATGTTGCAGTTATATTTACCTTCCTCTTAAAATTTTCAATTTGTTATTTATAGTACATGAGTAAGAACTTGTAGCATTGTTGTAGTTAATTATAGCTTCTGATGTTTCAGAATTTGGTTGTTGTCTCAGTAGCAATTAATTCATTTGCACATTGATCTTTTTGAGAAGATATGTCATAATTAACATGTTTATTTAGTTTTTCAAAATAAGTATTGGTGATTTTTTATGTTGCTATAAACCCATTTCCCCTACAATTGTTATTGATCTAGTTTTAAATATTATAGGATGAACGAAAGTGTTCTTACTTGGAGTGGGTTGATCAAGAGTGGCCACGGTCTTTGAATATGTGCCTAGCAAAGCTCTGGAGCATGTATGAGGAAGAAAACAGAGGTAGGCTTAGAGAATGTGTTGTCAACGCTGAAGAATATTTGAAGATGCGGGATAAAAAGAGGAAGGTGGATTATGAGCTTAGATTTTTTTTAAATCAGACTTTGCTAAGATGGTGTTGGCAAAGGAGGAGGCACTTTCCCAGTTGGCCAGTGCAAAACAGGTTCTTACTGAACTAAAAGCAGAGGTGGATAAGACGAGCCTGGTTGATCTCGATTAGGGAAATGAATATATTGTTCTAATATTGTTCTTATGAAGTTGAACTAGCTATATGATGTACTGTGCTGTTTTCAGGTAGCTATCGTACTGTGATGTTAAAATATATCTATGTGCCTAATATGAAACTGGCAAACCAATGTTTGATATGAAATGTGAACTTGCATAATACTGGAATTATTAATTGTAAACTAATAAACCTGCTAAATGGGTGATGGAACTTTGCAAATGGTTCTAGCAGTAAAAGCGCTTGTGATGGATAGTCCAATGCCACACAGTTTTCTTCATCAAATCGTGTGTGATGCAGTTGATAAAAGTAAACGGATAACCAAGGTAGAGCATGTGTGATAGTTACACCTATCACACACGAGCCTATACATAAACCTGTGTGGGATCTACATACGAACAGAAACGTTTTCCCTAGATTGACTGTGTGGGATGTACATACGAACGGAAACGTTTTCCCTGGATTGACTGTGTGGGATGTACATACGAACAGAAACGTTTTCCCTAGATTGACTGTGTGGGATGTACATAAGAACGGGAATGTATTCCTTGTATTGACTGTGTGTGATATACATACGAACAGAAATGTTTTTCTAGGATTCACCGTGTGGGATGTACATACGAATGAAAACGATTGGGTTTTGATGCCTCGCCCGATCACACACGAACTCATTTTGCCCCAGCCTGTGTGCCAGGAGGGCCTATCCCCGATGGTTTCTAGGTCGTGTGGGAAGGACCCCCCTATCGCCCACAGTCACATGGCGAAGATTCCAAATGTTGCCGCGGAAAGGGGTTAAAGCCCGTGTGTAGAGCACCTCATTGTACGAGTGACCCCATCCACCGCCGTCCTCCTCCACCGTGCTAGAGCTGATACCCCGACGCCGTCGTCCATTACAAGAGATCGACCTCCCTCATCCACGGCTTCAGACCAGGATCCTTGCATCCCGTCCTCTCACTTCATTCGCGCCGTCGTCCACCTTGCCGAGACCGCTCGTATGACCGTCTCGTCCACCGCGCCAGGATATTTACCTTGCCGCCACCGTCTGCCCTCCTAGATCTGCTTCCACGCTGCCGACAGCCATCACTATCGCAGCACCCCAACGCCTCAGCAAATGCTTACACGGCGCCACAGCAGAGGTGGCACTCTTTCATATCTTCTCAAGTTATTTATCTCAGCAAGAAAATAGATCACCACTGCTTTACTGTGATTTCTTGTCCATCACTTAGAATCTTACTTGTTAGTTGAAACCAAACATTGGTTGCGAAGTTGCCTTTGTCCAGTTTGCACCTTCAGATCTGCCATGGCACACTCACCACTATACTCGCAATGCTTATGGTTTTCCCCTTTTATGTTCCACATTAGCTTAAATGACAGTAGACTGGATTTCAATTTGGGGTCACTCCATTTTTGGGAGTTTGCCGGAGGGAAGGAAGGGGCTCGCCGGAGGGCTGCCCCATTATCTATCTTAGGGTTTTGGGTGGGGACAGTGGTTGTGGGGGGCTATCATCATGCTATGGCGGGGCCTCGACGGAGGCAAAACTCAACACGGGCGGGGGTGGAGTTAGCTACAGGGATGGTCGGGGGTGGTGGAAGACCGGAGGTGGTGGGCGGTTCAGGGGAGGGCGGGGGCCGGTGGTTCGGCCGGCGGCCCGTGCGGTGGTTTGTAAGAAGCGAGGAAGAAGAAGGGTTAGGAGACATAGGATCTTCATCCAACCACCTGAAATGGTCGACTGACCCAAATAATGAAAGTTAGGCGACTTGCATGTAGACATTCCCATATATTCAGTACCATCATCATAGGTGCTTCGAGACATACGTGCAAGTAGTGCTCCTCAACCCATCAAGCTAAACAACATGCCACTCATAATTCCAAACTTAGTTTCTCAAATACGAATCTGATATGATGCTGACATGTACTAAAACAGAGAATGTTTAATTGGTCAGCTAATGTTCCTACTTTACTTTCGAAAAGCACATGCGCCACATATCAAGGGACAACAGGGAGTTGCATTCTTTATGCGCTCTGGTTCATCATGTGTGGGCAATGAATATTTTATTATCCAAAACCTGCTTGCTCTTCTTTAGCATGCTCCTCTTCTGTTCTTCTTTTATAAATACTCTCTCCATTCCTAAATATAAGTCTTTGTAGTGATTCCTCCATGGACTACATACGGAGCAAAATGAGTGAATCTACACTCTAAAATGTATCTATATACATTCGTATGTGATCCATAGTGGAATCTCTACAAAGACTTGTATTTAGGAACAGAGGGAGTATAATAGTAGTATAGTATGTTCCTTGTAGTGAAGAGGAGCAGGGACATTTGCAGTGTACAGGTCTATTCGGTCGCTTGTCATGGACGCCTTCAACTCTTCATGTCGGTCTTCATGTCGCTTGTCATGATGCTTTCAACTCTTCATATTTGGTCGTATGTGTCGCCTTTGAGAGTTAGACTGATAGTAACAGTACTGCGCCTTTAGTTGTAGAGAGCTGGTATCCGAAGTCTTTCTAGCCGTACCGGCAATACTAGCACATATTTTCCAGCAAGTTCCACTTCCCTGGTTTTACTCCTGATGCTTAGGGTTTTCCCATTATATCTACACTATGATATGCATAGGTGCTTTGTGTCCTACTAGCATCAGTCCTCCTTTCTCTACTCTTATAAAAAAACCGAGTTGGTGATGATGGTGTGTCTGCCATCTTGCAATATAGACCGTCTAATCTATATCTGACGGGTAGAAAGCAAGCTATGGCAATTTTGCAAAAAGATACCCGCACCACTCTCGTTCCTCCTTATCTCCCACAACTTCATTGTTGAGTAATTAAAAAAGGAAGCCTCTGAAACAATCTGGCATAGTGGCCACTGCTGGCGTCGTCCATCCCCATGCCTCCGCTAAGTCCGACCACCAATCACCATCGCGCCCCACTCCCCCTCACCTTATCTCTCATCATTCTGGAGATATCATTTGTTTTTACACATGGGATTACTCCTGCATGGGTCAATCACAATAGGTGGTTTGTAAAAAAATGCATCTTGATGTTCCGTGCGACGCACGGGCATCTTGCTAGTAAAGCTAAATAACACACCAATCATATGTCCTAAGCTTCTTCAAATATGAATGTGATATGATACTGACATTAGCTAACAGGCACACATTTAATTGGTTAGCTAATGCTCCTGCTTGAGTTTACAAATGCATGTGGCCACATATAGAGAGACATCATGGAATGGCATTTCTTTGGGTGCTCTGATTCATCATGGGTGGGCAACAAACATTGTATAGAAAGAAACGAAATCTCAATAATATGATTCCCCTTCTATTCTTTAACATGTTCCTCTTCTATTCTTCTTTAGTAAGTACAGTATGCTCCTTGTCAAGAAAGGGAGCAGGGACATATGCAGTCAATAGCTCTATTGGGCACTTCTGCTACATGATTTCAGCACTTTGAGTTGGTGTGCCATAATATCCAGGAAATGGTGGGAGCTATGCGGTCTTTGATAGACTAGACTGATAGTAATAGCAGTGCGCCTTCAGATGAATAGAGCTAGCCTGTAGGTGATCAATATGCTGCATATTAGTAGCGGCAATACAACCATGTATTTTCCAACCAGTTCCGCTTTCCAGATTTATTTATGATAGTTATAGTGTACCCCTTTTATCTACACTACGATCTGCCAAGTGGTTGTGCGCTCTCATTAACATGGTCTGGCAATAAACTTTCTATATGGTAATACTATTATGAACCTATCATTTGCCAACTATCCTTACATCTGGAGCTCCCAACAGGGAGCCTATTTTTTTGTGTAATTGTGCCCGATTATATTAATCTACGCATCATATTATAGCACACATGGGCTCTCTCATCGGAAACCAGTGATAGCACACAAGGGTTTACGGGGAGCCCCTATTATATTAGAATATTTTCTGCATTACAAAGATAATCTCACTACTATTTTTTTCATGCTTCTCAGTTATTATATGTAATCGCAATGAATATAAGAATGCGCACATCAGAAGAATATTGTAGAACAGTTCGATGGGTAACAAACTTGGCATCAAGGGATTGAGGTCCACTGTGGATGCAATGAAACCCACATGCTCCCAACCTATAGATTTGTATTCAAAATATGATCCTAATGAATATTCTAGGCTCAAGGAGTCAAAGGCAGATGGCCTATCATGTTCACCCAATAAGGTGCCTGTTCTAATTTGGCAAGGTTTTATTGGTTGCACGTATCTTGCATATGGTGTCTTGAATTTCTTTTGCTTTGTTGCACCGCCATCTGCTTAGTTTAATCATGATATATGTGAAGATGCCATGTCCATCCATTATCAATACCATTCCATTTGTCGTCATACCATGTTTTTCCATTCAAATGTTGTTCCTGTGTTTCAGACATCCAAAAGGAAGAGGGTGATTGCAAAACCTGAAGGAGTACAAGCAAAGTCCTTGAAAAAGGTGGTGGTACCAGAGAAATCATATAGCACCTGAAAGCACAAGTGCTCCCTGGGTGATTTTGGTAATTAATGTCAACATATCTCTTGTTGGACTAATACTTCTACCTAGTATATTTCAGATGAGTTCAACATTGGAGTGGCATGGACATGGACAAGAGGATGTGGAACCCCTTCAAGATGCTAGGACAAACATTCGCAAAAGCTCAAGACTCTACATTTTTCATTTTAGTGATCCAAGATCACATTGAGTCCATAGGAAAGCCAATACTATTAAAAGGGGATGAGGTGTTGCTTAATGGCTTGCTTGCTCAAAGTGCTTAATGATATGCTCCAAATCCCTCAACCACTTTCTCATATCCACATATGTCCTAAACCTAAAAGTCAAACTCGGCCCCACCGATTTGATCTACCCGGCGCCACCGAGTTCATTTGACATAGCCACTGCCAAACCCTAATCAGTTCGGTCTCACCGATGGGATCTTGGTCTCACCGAGATAGGCTTGCAAACTTCCTGTTACCTATTGCAACAATTTCGGTCTCACCGAGATTGTGCAATCGGTCCCACCGAGTTTGCTTGACCAATCCTTAGTTTGCTTATTACCAAAATTGGTCTCGCCGAGTTTGTGTAATCGGTCAAACCGAGTTGAGGTTTTACCCTAACCCCTGCACATCGGTCCCACCGATTTGACCTTGTCGGTCCCACTGAAAACTCTAACGTTCACATTTTGACCTGAATCGGTCTTACCGAGTTTTACCATTCGGTCTCACGAGTTTGGGAATCTGTGTGTAACGGCTAGATTTAGTGTGGAGGCTATATATACCCATCCACCATTGTTCATTCGAGTGGAGAGCCATCAGAACGTGCCTACACTTCCACTACTCATTTTCTGAGAGAGAACCACCTACTCATGTGTTGAGACCAAGACATTCCATTCCAACCACAAGAATCTTGACCTCTAGCCTTCCCCAAGTTTCTCTCCACTCAAATCATCTTTCCACCATAGCCAAATCTGTGAGAGAGAGTTGAGTGTTGGGGAGACTATCATTTGAAGCACAAGAGCAAGGAGTTCATCATCAACACACCATCTATTACCTTTTGAAGAGTGGTGTCTCCTAGATTGGTTAGGTGTCACTTGGGAGCCTCCGTCAAGATTGTGGAGTTGAACCAATGAGTTTGTAAGGGCAAGGAGATCTCCTACTTCGTGAAGATCTACCCAAGTGAGGCAAGTCCTTCGTGGGTGATGGCCATGGTGGGATAGACAAGGTTGCTTCTTCGTGGGTGGAGCCCTCCATGGACTCGCGCGGCCGTTACCCTTCGTGGGTTGAAGTCTCCACCAACGTGGATGTACGATAGCACCACCTACCGGAACCACACCAAAAATCTACGTGTCTCCAATTGCGTTTGCACACTCCAATCCTATCCCTTTACTTCCTTGCAAGTTGCATGCTTTACTTTCCGCTAATCACATACTCTTTGCATGTTTGCTTGAATTGTATTGTGAATGCTTGAAATTGTGCTGATTTCCAACCTCAACTTGAAAAACTTAAAAACTACTATCTTTACTTTCGAGGGTCTAATCACCCCCCCTCTAGACACCTATTCTCGATCCTTTCAGCACCCCACTTATATTGGCGATAGAACCAGCACCACAAAACCTAGGATATCGCAACTATGTCGGTCGCTGCTTTGCTCTTGTTAGTACCTATTGTCCAATCATTGTACTTACATTCATACCTGGTGGATTATGTGACATCATTGTACATTATAGTATGCTTATCCACTGTTCGCTCCAAATTATCAGATCCATATTAGTGCTTACATTAATGTAGAATAAATCCAATGCTTATGAAGAAATTTAGTTCTGCATTGTTCTTGTAAGTATCTGTTGTCCTTCATCACTGTACTTATATTGTCAACTAGTTCTCCATGTACACTTTGCAGCTTATTTTCCCTTGCCCTCCATTTTCTACACATCATATCTATATTTACTCTTGCCAACATATTGAATAAAACCAATGCTACTGAAGAAGTTTAGCTATGGATTGCTCTTGTCAGTGCCTTTTGCCTGTATGATGTATTTACATTTGTACTCTGCATCTTAGCTTAAATAATTGTCATTTGTTCCTATATTTCATATCTAAATTTATTCTTAACAAAGTGTAGAATAAAGGCAATGCTCTTGAAGAAGAGTCTGTGGTAAACTTCTTGAATCCCCCCCATCAATATGGACAAGGGCTTTATAGAGTCGGTCTTCACTACTAATGTAAGTTTGTCCTCCTCGAGCCTTCAAACTTTGTTGTGTATATTTGGATAGCTATGACTGCAAATGTTGTTTATTTTTGTCATCTGCATCAAATTGCTTGTTCAAAGTTTATAACGAAGAAGTACATAAACATAAGTGTGTCCTTCTCAATTTTAGTCTTTAGTTGTACAACCTAGTTTCTTATTCATACCATGTAAATTAAACTAAACTTAGCAAGTTATATTCTTTAGCACTGCATGTATGCTTGTGTTCTTGATCTATAATCCAGTGATGTGGTGAAACTACCAACTCTAGCACAATGTCATATCCTGCTATGTGTTAACTATGAACAATGCCATATTATGTTAATGTTACTTAAATCATGTCTCTTTATTTACCAACCTGAAATGGTATAATTTGATAGTACACTCACCATTCATGCTTATACGTTGTTTAGCACTACATGTATGCTTGTGTTCTTGATCTATAATCTAGTGGTATGGTGAAGCTGGCCGCTCCTGCACAATTCCATTTACTGTCGTCTTAACTATGAACAATGCATGTTATGTTAATGTTATTTTAAACCGTGTCTCTTTATTTCTGACAAAGAAGATGAATTGACAGCGATGCTGCTTATACATGCAAAATCTATTATCTACCTACTTGTTTCTCTTTCAGGGTGACAGCACTGATGCTAGGAAGGACTGCCACAATGGTAGTGAGACAAACCCATTATTTGTCCCTCTAACATATATTCCAGACAAGGCAACACATCTTGAGGGTAGCGATACAACCCCGAAGTCATGTCTTGATGTAGTGTCGAACTTACTCGGTGACACAAGCTCGATGAAGTCGCCGCCTGAATTTGTTTGACTTCTTCCATCTGAATTCAAGCAGAAAGACATGCTTCCGCTCAAATCCGACTGGAACTCCAATCTCTATGCAAAATTAAACATAAGTACATGACGTTTATTGATGCTATGTGGCTTGAGTTGGTGGATATAAGCGTCAAACAAGCACGGTCTCATCAGGTTGCTAAGCTGCTTGCGCTGTATCTACTGGGCAGGGCTAACCTTTCTTGAACTGTGTTGAAGTGTTGTCGGTTCTGTCTATTGTTTTGTCGGCGTGTTTACTTCCACTGGTGACGACCTGCCCAGTGTATGGAATCTGCTGTCTGGTTGCCCTTTATTATCACTGGCTCCAAACTTTGATGCCCAGGGGATGTAATATGTTGTAATTTCTTTGTTGTATAGTTTAGGTTTATTCTTCGTCGCGATGGTGTATTTATTTGTTGTTTATGCTATCGTCACTCTAAGAAAAGGTCGTAATCTTCGATCGGAGCACAATGAGCCAATATGTTAGGTTTATATAAAAATAATTTTGGTATTAAAACTGGCCGGTCGCCAATAGCTAAAATGGGCCGAACCGTGGGCCTACAATCATCTCGGGCCATTAGTTAGGCTTGACTTAATCTGGCCCACTATTAGCTCCGGGCCTTTAAAAGGCCGAGTAAACCGCTTGCCTTAATTGGGCCAGAAAATTAAATAGGCTTTTAACAGCCTAAGATCTAGATTGAGCCTCAATTGTGGCGAACAAATCACGGGCCGACAGTAGGCTGTAATATACATCGGCCCATTATTGGCCCATTGGTATGATGCGCCATTAACAGGCTAAAATGTTTTTGGGCCTTGGCTGACCCAATTACATGACGGGATGGAAGCAGGCCGGACGTATAATGAGCTAAAATTAGGCCCAACACTATCAAGGGCCTTTAACGGGCCGATAGGCAGTTTGGGCTAGATGTATCCACGAAGATTACGGGTCGTTAAGAGCCCGAAAGTCACTACGGACTAGAATTAGGCCCAGGTGCAACTCGGGCCTTTAAATAGCCGAAAGTGAAACCGGGCCGAAAGAGGCCCACATGTAGACAGTGCCACTGACAGGCCGAAACTAATATTGGGATGAACTGTTAAACGGGCCATTAAGAGGCTGAAGAGCAAATCAGGCCCCCAATGGCACAGTAGTTATTAAAGGGCCGTATCTATATGGGTCGTAATTTGGCTCAAGATATGAAAATCAGTTAACAGACCGGATCAGATATGGGCCGTAATTTGTCACAAACTATTGCAGGTTGTTAACGGGCCAGGTCTGATATGGGTCGTAAACTGGCCCGGAGTATTGCAGTCTTTTAACGGGTCGTATCTGATGTGGGCCATAAATTGGTCCAGAAAATGTTAGGCGAATGGGCCGGCCCATTAGATTTGAAGAAATCTTGTGGGCCTATTCCTGGGCTGGCTTTTAAACCTATATGGGCCTCTATTGGGTTGTCCCACGTGTCAACGTTTCATTGGCGACTCCTGTCCAGTGGACGGTTGACATCTGTCCCAATGTTGAGCTGACACATGGATCGTCTGGCAAATGAGAATTTTACAAGTGGAAAATCACCATTGGTCTGGGCTGTTAACGGGTTATCAGATCCAAACTGGAACCCGGTAGCTTAACGATGACCCGTTACGATGGATGACATGTGCCAGTTACCCTTGACGAAAGCACTTCTATGACGCGCCATTTATCGTCATGGAAGTGGACACTTCCGTGATGATAATTTTGGTATTGTCATGGAACACTTCTACGACAGCACAGGTATGACTATCTTGATTTTGTCATAAAATCGTCAAGGATGTACATGCATGACAGAAAACGTGACCTACTATGACAAACATGTATCATCACGGAGGTGTTTTTTTATAGTGCTATCCCTAATTTCGAGTTGGGGAAGGAGTACTTATAGTCTAGGAAGATTAGGGTAAGAGAGGAAGGTACAGTGGTCATTTAAACCTACTTGCATGCAGGTAGGTCGTGGGGTGTTCGGACACCCGGGGTAAAGTGTTCGGGCCCCCGGGGTCGTTGGGGCGAAGGAGGCGGGGCACCTGGGGTTAGAGGCGGGGCACCCGGGGTTAGAGGTCGGGCACCCGGGGTGGCACCATGGAGGAGGCTGGGCACCCGGGGTGCGCTAGGTGGAGGGGGTCCGGGCACCCGGGGGTAAGAGCCCAGGCATCCAGAGGGGTCCGAGGGGCTGCACCCTTAGAGGCCGCCGGACCAGGCACCTGGGGGGTTGAGGGGCCGGCACCCGGAGTGTACATGGGGGGTCGTGCCCTTGGTCATCGCAGGTTCGGACACTCGTGGGTAGAGAGCCCGGGCACCCGGGATGGTCAGGGGCCACGCCCGGTTGGTGGTCGGGGGTCCGGACACCCGAGGTTGCCTTTGTTCGGGCACCCGGAGTGTCCGGGGGACCTCTGGTCTTCCTCGTACGGTCCTTCCCTCCCTTCTCCTTCTTCGTGAGGTTCCATGCATGCTTGAGTCTCCCTCCTAGCTTCCTATGGGTCCTCTTCTCGGTACCTAACAATGCATAACGTCTCTGATTTAGGTAGAAGCCAATTCTCATGTCAATCCAAAGGAAGCTCGAAGAGGAAAGAGTTAGCCTCGGTTTTCGATGGCACATGCGCGGGCTCTTATCATTGGTCCGCCTCGTGTTTGCAGTGGTGATGGAATGTCCATGGGGATGACCATGGGATGCTCCGCATCAACGTGTGTCTGCGGTGCATTCCAAACTCCCAAATGTAACAACCTGGTCCGGAGTGACATTTTCAATCTGGGCGAGTTGATGATACGTCTCCAACGTATCTATAATTTTTTATTTTTCCATGCTATTATATTACCCCTTTTGGATGTTTATGGGCTTTATTTTACACATTTATATCATTTTTGGGACTAACCTACTAACCTGAGGCCCAACCCGTATTGCTATTTTTTTTGCCTATTTTAGTATTTCGAAGAAAAGGAATATCAAACGGAGTACAAACGAAATGAAACCTTCGGGAGCGTGATTTTTGGAACGAACGTGATCCAGAGGACTTGGAGTGCAAGTCAAGAAGCAGCCGAGGCTCCCACGAGATAGGAGGGCTCCCCCCTATAGGGCGCGCCCCCCTGTCTCGTGGGCCCCTCGGGCGTCCACCGACATACTTCTTCCTCCTATATAAGCCTACGTACCCCGAAAACATCCAGGGACCAAGACGAAACACAATTTCCACCACCGTAACCTTCTGTATCCGCGAGATCTCATCTTGGAGCCTTTGCCGGCACTTTGCCGGAGGGGGAATCGACCATGGAGGGCTTCTACATCAACACCCTTGCCCCTCCGGTGAGTTGTGAGTAGTTTACCACAGACCTACGGGTCCATAGTTATTAGCTAGATGGCTTCTTCTCTCTTTTTGGATCTCAATACAATGTTCTCCCCCTCTCTTGTGGAGATCTATTCGATGTAAACTCTTTTTGCGGTTTGTTTGTTGAGATCCGATGAATTGTGGGTTTATGATCAAGTTTATCTATGAATAATATTTGAATCTTCTCTGAATTCTTTTATGTGTGATTGAGTTATCTTTGCAAGTCTCTTTGAATTATCAGTTTTTTCTGGCCTACTAGATTGATCTTTCTTGCCATGGGAGAAGTGCTTAGCTTTGGGTTCAATCTTGCGGTGTCCTTACCCAGTGACAGAAAGGGTTGCAAGGCACGTATTGTATTGTTGCCATCGAGGATAACAAGATGGGGTTTATATCATATTGCTTGAGTTTATCCCTCTACATCGTGTCATCTTGCTTAATGTGTTACTCTGTTCTTATGAACTTAATACTCTAGATGCATGCTGGATAGCGGTCGATGTGTGGAGTAATAGTAGTAGATGCAGGCAGGAGTCGGTCTACTTGTTGCGGACGTGATGCCTATATACATGATCATGCCTAGATAATCTCATAATTATTCGCTTTTCTATCAATTGCTCGACAGTAATTTGTTCACCCACCATAATACTTATGCTATCTTGAGAGAAGCCACTAGTGAAACCTAAGGCCCCCGGGTCTATCTCTTATCATATTTGCTTCCAATCTACTTTTATTTGCATCTTTACTTGTTGCATCTATATTATAAAATACCAAAAATATATTTATCTTATCATACTATCTCTATTAGATCTCACTTTCGCAAGTGGCCGTGAAGGGATTGACAACCCCTTTATTGCATTGGTTGCGAGTTCTTTGTTTGTTTGTGTAGGGTGCGTGGGACTTTTGAGGAGCCTCCTACTGGATTGATACCTTGGTTCTCAAAAACTGAGGGAAATACTTACGCTACTATTGCTGCATCACCCTCTCCTCTTCGAGGAAAACCAACGCAAGCTCAAGACATAGCAAGAAGGATTTCTGGCACCGTTGCCGGGGAGGCTTCCACCAAGTCAAGTCAAGATTCGACCTCCCGCCAACGTGCGATTTCTGGCGCCGTTGCCGGGTAGGTCTTCGCTCAAGTCAAGACATACCAAGTACCCATCACAAACCCATCTCCCTCGCATTTACATTATTTGTCATTTGCCTCTCATTTTCCTCTCCCCCACTTCACCCTTGCCGTTTTATTCGTCCTCTCTTTCCCAATCTCCTCCTCTCTCTTTCGCTTGCCCTTTCGTTTGCTCGTTTGGTTGGAATAGATGCTTATTTATTGCTAAACAGAGAACCTAAGATCTACGGATCCTCATCCGCTTGCTAATCTTTTTAAGAGATCCAATTATGATGAACGCATTGCTAGTGAGTTTTGTGCACTAGATTATCTTTATGAAGTTTTGCTTGAAATTTGTGAGTCTGAAAATTGTGATGGAGAAATTTATGAAGAGATTCACAATAACTCCTTGAATAAAAAGCATGATTGCAATGATTTTCCTATAAATTCTCTTGATGCCAATTGTGCTAATAATATGCAAAACCCTAAGCTTGGGCATGCTAGTTTTGCTATGTCTACTACTTGTTTCAATGATCATGATTGGGGTGATTCTTCTTATAACCTTGAAAATTTATTTAAGCCCTATGATGAATATGAGATTCATAATAGTGTTTGCAATAATATTGAAAGTGGGTTTGGAAGAGTGTCGACTTTAGATCCCACATATTTGGAGTATGTTCAATCTTATGATATTTTTGATAAAAGTGGGTTCGGAAAGGTCATGACTTTAGTTAATATTAATCCCACTATCCTGGAAGAGTGTCAACTTTGCATGCATGTGGATCATGTTGAGAATATATTTTGTGATAGCTATTTTATTGAATTTGCCTATGATCCTACATGTAATTATTATGAGAGAGGAAAATATGGTGGTAGAAATTTTTATCTTATTAAATTACCTCTCGTCATGTTGAGATTGCTATCGTCTCTTTCTTCTTCCTTGCGTATACTAGTTTTTGCTTGCCTTGCAAATTTGTTTGCTTATAATATGCCTATGCATAGGAAGTATGTTAGACTTAGATGTGTTTGTCACATGTTTTATGATGCTCTCTTTGTGCTTCAATTCTTGTCTTTCACGAGAGCATCATTGAAATCTCAATGCCTAGCTAAAAAGGCTTTAAAGAAAAGTGCTTGTTGGGAGAAAACCCAATATTTTTCCTTGCTGTTATTCAATAAATCTTGCATCTACCTTCTGCTTAGATGTGTTTTTATCTTTTAATTAGTGTTTGTGCCAAGTAGAACCTATAGGATAACCTGTGATGATAGTTGATTTGATTCTGCTGAAAAACAGAAACTTTGCACGCACGAATATAATTTTGTTAAATCACAAAAACGTGCTTTTGCGTTGATTCTTTTTGATGCTGATCAATAAATAAATTGTCCAGGACTTCCTATTTTGGTAGGATTTTTATAGTTCCAGAAGTTTGCGTTAGTTACATATTGCTACAGGCTGTTCTGTTTTTGACAGATTATGTTTTCCGTGTGTTGTTTGCTTATTTTGATGCATCTATGGCCAATAAAATAGTTTATAAACCATAGAGAAGTTGGAATACAGTAGGTTTAACACCAAAATAAATAAATAATGAGTTCATTACAGTATCTTATGTGGTGGTTTTGTTTTCTTTCACTAATGGAGCTTATAAGATTTCCTGTTGAGTTTTGTGTTGTGAAGTTTTCAAGATTTGGGTAAAGCTTTTATGGAATATGGAATAAGGAGTGGCAAGAGCCTAAGCTTGGGGATTCCCAAGGCACCCCAAGATATTCAAGAATAGCCAAAAGCCTAAGCTTGGGGATGCCCCGGGAAGGCATCCCCTCTTTCGTCTTCGTTCATTGGTAACTTTACTTGGAGCTATATTTTTATTCGCCACATGATATGTGTTTTGCTTGGAGCGTCGTGTATTATATTAGTCTTTGCTTTTTAGTTTACCACAATCATCCTTGCTGTACACACCTTTTGGGAGAAGCCTATTTGATTAGAAATTGCTAGTCTCTCATGCTTCACTTATATCTTTTTGAGAGTCTTTTAGAACAGCATGGTATTTGCTATGGTTTTAAAGTTGGTCCTAGAATGATGAGCATCCAAGTTGGGTATAATAAAAACTATCATAGAAAATGGAATTGGATGCTATGATCAATATGATGCTTGATAATTGTTTTGAGATATAAAGGTAGTAATGTTAGGGTCATGCTAGTGGGTAATTATGAAATTGAGAAATACTTTTGTTGAAGTTGGCAAGTCCCGTAGCATGCACGTATGGTAAAAGTTGTGTGACAAATTTGTTCCATGAGGTGCTCTTTTGATTGTCTTCCTTATGAGTGGCAGTCAGGGACGAGCTATGGTCTTTTCCTACCAATCTATCCCTCTTGGGGCATACGTAGTAGTACTTTGCTTCGAGGGCTAAGTAGACTTTTGCAATAAGTATATGAGTTCTTTTTGACTAATGTGAGTCCATGGATATACGCACACTCATCCTTCCACTTTGCTAGCCTTTATTTTTACCGCACAACTTTCGCCGGTATCATGAACACTTTATTTACCTTCCTCAAAACAGCCACCATACCTACCTATTATGGCATTTCCATAGCCATTCCGAGATATATTGCCATGCAACTTTCCACCGTTCCGTTTATTATGACGCGTTCCATCATTGTCATATTGCTCTTTGCATGATCATGTAGTTGACATTGCATTTGTGGCAAGGCCACCTTCATAATTTTCATACATGTCGCTCTTGATTCATTGCATATCCCGGTACACCGCCGGAGGCATTCATATAGAGTCATATCTTGTTCTAGCTTTGAGTTGTAATTCTTGAGTTGTAAATCAATAAAAGTGTGATGATATTCATTATTAGGGCATCGTCCTAGTGAGGAAAGGATGATGAAGACTATGATTCCCCCACAAGTCGGGATGGGACTTTGGACTTTACAAAAAGAAAAAAAAGAAGAAAGAAAGAAAAAAAGGGGGTGCCAAAAAAAAGGAAGGCCAGAGAAAAAAAAGAAAAAGGAAAAAAATAAAATGGGAGAAAAAGAGAGAAGGGACAATGTTACTATCCTTTTACCACACTTGTGCTTCAGAGTAGCACCATGTTCTTCATATAGAGAGTCTCTTGAGTTATCACTTTCATATACTAGTGGGAATTTTCATTATAGAACTTGGCTTGTATATTCCGAGGATGGGCTTCCTCCAAATGCCCTAGGTCTTCGTGAGCAAGCGAGTTGGATGCACACCCACTTAGTTTCTTTTGTTGAGCTTTCATATATTTATAGCTCTACTGCATCCGTTGCATGGCAATCCCTACTCACTCACATTGATATCTATTAATTGGCATCTCCATAGCCCGTTAATACGCCTAGTTGATGTGAGATTATCTTCTCCCTTTTTGTCCTCACAACCACCACCATATACCGCCATAGTGCTATGTCCATGGTATCGCTCATGTATTGTGTAAGAGTTGAAAAAGCTGAAGCGCGTTAAAAAGTATGAAACAATTGCTCGGCTCGTCATCGGGGTTGTGCATGATGGGAGTATTTTGTGTAATGAAAATGAAGCATGGCCTAACTATATGATTTTGTAGGGATAAGCTTTCTTTGGCTATGCTATTTTGATAGGACATGATTATTTATTAGTATGGTTTGAAGCATTATTATTTTTATGTTTTATAAGCTTTTATTTTGTATTATTTGGATCTGAACATTCATGCCACAATAAAGAAAATTACATTGAGAATTATGCTAGGTGGCATTCCACATCAAAAATTTCTTTTTTATCATTTACCTACTCGAGGACGAGTAGGAATTAAGCTTGGGGATGCTTGATGCGTCTCCAACTTATCTATAATTTTTGATTGTTTCATGCTATTATATTACCCCTTTTGGATGTTTATGGGCTTTATTTTACACATTTATATCATTTTTGGGACTAAACTACTAACCGGAGGCCCAGCCCGTATTGCTGTTTTTTTTGCCTATTTCAGTATTTCGAAGAAAAGGAATATCAAACGGAGTCCAAACGGAATGAAACCTTTGGGAGCGTGATTTTTGGAATGAACGTGATCTAGAGGACTTGGAGTGCAAGTCAAGAAGCAGCCAAGGCTCCCACGAGATAGAAGGGTGCGCCCCCTGTCTTGTGGGCCCCTCGGGCGTCCACCGACGTACTTCTTCCTCCTATATAAGCCTACGTACCCCGAAAACATCCAGGGAGCAAGACGAAACACAATTTCCACCACCGTAACCTTCTGTATCCGCGAGATCTCATCTTGGAGCCTTCGCCGACACTCTGCCGGAGGGGGAATCGACCATGGAGGGCTTCTACATCAACACCCTTGCCCCTCCGATGAGTTGTGAGTAGTTTACCACAGACCTACGGGTCCATAGTTATTAGCTAGATGGCTTCTTCTCTCTTTTTGGATCTCAATACAATGTTCTCCCCCTCTCTTGTGGAGATCTATTCGATGTAAACTCTTTTTGCGGTGTGTTTGTCGAGATCCGATGAATTGTGGGTTTATGATCAAGTTTATCTATGAATAATATTTGAATCTTCTCTGAATTCTTTTATGTATGATTGAGTTATCTTTGCAAGTCTCTTCGAATTATCAGTTTGGTTTGGCCTACTAGATTGATCTTTCTTGCCATGGGAGAAGTGCTTAGCTTTGGGTTCAATCTTGCGGTGTCCTTACCCAGTGACAGAAAGGGTTGCAAGGCAATTGTTGCCATCGAGGATAACAAGATGGGGTTTATATCATATTGCTTGAGTTTATCCCTCTACATCATGTCATCTTGCTTAATGCGTTACTCTGTTCTTATGAACTTAATACTCTAGATGCATGTTTGATAGCGGTCGATGTGTGGAGTAATAGTAGTAGATGCAGGCAGGAGTCGGTCTACTTGTTGCGGACGTGATGCCTATATACATGATCATGCCTAGATAATCTCATAATTATTCGCTTTTCTATTAATTGCTCGACAGTAATTTGTTCACCCACCGTAATACTTATGCTATCTTGAGAGAAGCCACTAGTGAAACCTATGGCCCCCGTGTCTATCTCTTATCATGTTTGCTTCCAATCTACTTTTATTTGCATCTTTACTTGTTGCATCTATATTATAAAATACCAAAAATATATTTATCTTATCATACTATCTCTATTAGATCTCACTTTCTCAAGTGGCCGTGAAGGGATTGACAACCCCTTTATTGCATTGGTTGCGAGTTCTTTGTTTGTTTGTGTAGGTGCGTGGGACTTTTGAGGAGCCTCCTACTGGATTGATACCTTGGTTCTCAAAAACTGAGGAAAATACTTATGCTACTATTGCTGCATCACCCTCTCCTCTTCGAGGAAAACCAACGCAAGCTCAAGACGTAGCAGTTGACCCATCGAATCGGCGTGTAGAATGATGTTGCCGAACACAAAGAGGTGGTCCGGGATGAAGATGTCACCGCAGCCGATGTTGCAGTTGGTCTGCATACGAGCCATTGATCCTTTGTCGATCACATAGCGGAACTCTCAATGAAAGCACCAATGTCGATACTAAAACCGGCGGACATCGGGTAGGGGGTCCCGAGCTGTGGATCTCAGATCTATGGGTAACAAGGGACAATAGAGACAATATTTACCCAGGTTCGGGCCCTCTCGAAGAGGTAATACCCTACATCCTACTTTGATTGTGTATCGAGTACAAGCTTGATCTACCTCGAGATCGATAGTTGTGTTCTAACCCTAGGGCTAGGTGGTTATGATTGTGACCGGCCCCTCTAGGGACAAAACCCCGCAACTTATATAGACGCTGGGGGTACCTAAGGTTATGGTTGCTTGCCAAACTAGGGATAAACATGTCGGCGGCCGATGTTGTCCTTGGAGTACATGTCAAATCTTCGGCAGAGCCCATCTCAATCACGTCGAAGTGTGAGGTTTCTGGAGTCCTTCCTTGTGAGTACGGTGGGCTATAATTTCGGTCCATGGACTGTGGGCCAATGAGGTTGGTACCCCCCCCCCCCCCTAGCCCAGGACACCGCCAGGGTGGCTCCACCCATACCCAAACCCGACGGGTGCCATCCCTTTGCTCTTCTTCACTAGCTAGAGGTGGCGATTTCGAATCATAGCGAGGGTTTTCTATGTTTTTTACATCCCATCACCATAGATGCGAACGGGCACGCTCGCTACAACGACTATCATTGGGTCGGCTAGTTGGGGTTCGTGCATGCGTTGTGAGGCTATTTGACGCACCCAGTTCTCGCAGTAGTCCAACCCTATGTCGTGGGAGCTATATCTCGCGTATAGCGACATGGTAGCTCCCCTCGTTTGAAGCTCACCGCGACCAGGGTGGCCCATCACTGTGGTAGTGTGTTCGCCTTTCTTTCTCTTTGTTTTTTTGTTTGCTTTTTTCACCGTTTGGTCTTGGTTTGGCAGGGTCGACCTTTCTTGCTTATTTTTTTCTTATGTTTTTTTATTTCTTCACTAGTTTTGTCTCAATTTTTTTTCTTCTTCGCTATATGTTAGTTTATTTTCTTCACCAGTTTCATTTTTCTTCTTGTTTGCATGGTGGTTTTCTTTGTTTTTTTTGGTATATTTGTTTGCTTTTAGCTTTCTTGTTATTTCTAGGTCGGTTTTCACTATTTTTTCTTTCTTTTTCTTTATTTCTTTCTCGGTTTTCATTGTTTTCCAAATACACGTTGTACATCTTTCCTTAAATACAAGTTTTGAAAACTTTTTTGAATACGTGGTCAATAGTTTTGAAATATACCGTGACCATTTTTCCAATGGGAAAAAACATTTTTACCACACAATGTACATTTTTCGTATACACCAGGAACATTTTTATATACATGTTTAACATTTTTTAAATACAGAACTAAATTAATAAAAGGGTTTTTGAGGTATACTTTTATTCTATGTACGTTGTACATTTCTCATATACATCTTGATCATTTTTTGTACACTTTAACATTTTCTGAATACACGGTCAATATTTTTTTCAAACACATTGTATATTTTCTGTATACGTGAGAAACATTTTTTCTACACAGATTTAAAATACTCCCTCCGTTCCTAAATATAAGTCTTTGTAGGGATTCCACTAGGTGGACTACATACAGAGCAAAATGAACGAAACTACACTTAAAATGCATATATATACATCCGTATGTGGTTCATAGTGGAATCTCTACAAAGACTTATATTTAGGAATGGAGGGAGTATTTCAAATGCTTGTTTAATTTTTAAAATACATGTTCCACATTGTTTTTATATACATTGTATATTTGTTGCATACTTGTGATTATTTCTATATAGATTTAACATTTTTCTAATGTTTGATTATCATTTTTAAATACTTGATTATCATTTTTCAAATGCTTGTTTAATATTTTTGTAAATAGGACATAATCAATGTTTTTCATACACATTTCATTATTTTTGAACATACATGAGAAATATTTTTTATATACACATTCGATATATATCTAATGCTTGATTTACATTTTCTAAATATTTTATGTAAAGTGAATTTGTAATATATTACCTCCGGCCCGAAAAAGTTGTCTTAGATTAGTGTAGATACGCATCTAAACATATTTTAGTGTTAGGTACGTACGTTCGTATCTAGACAAATCAAACACAAACATTTTGGGACGGAGGTGTACATATTAAGAATAGATGGAAATATAAATATATGTGAAAAATGAAAGTAAAACCGAAAATAAAAGAAAGAAACAAAAAGGAAAAAACGGTGGCCTGTCGCCTTGCGCCTTGGCCGGTCTATGTTCGTGCTCTCCTTCAGGCTAGGCTGCCATACCGTCCTGTCCGGAATCTCTCCGCTCCGCCCCACTCCGCAGAGCTGTGGAGTTTGGTTTGAGCCGCTCCGCGAAAAATGAGCTGCAGCCTGCTCCCATATGTTTGGGGCAGCCCGCGAAAAATCTACATCTCACAATAATCTTCTTCAAATAAAAAAATGTCTCACAATAGGCGAGACATAGCTGTGCATCTATATGCTGCCCTGCGCAGCAAATAGTCTCAGCTTCAAGAAAGCAAACACCCAGACGGGCTGTTTCCTTTTCAGCTGCTCTTTTTTTTTAATAGTTTGGTTTCTTCTGCTTTTTTTTCTTTTTGTTATTGCACATTTTATTTTTATCATAGAGTTTCCGATATAGTGTGATGTTTCTTTAAATAGGCACTGAACTATTTTAGTAATATATGACGAACGTTTTTGTTATATACACCGAACTCTTTTTAGTATGTGATGAAAATTTGCAGTGTAGACACTATTTTTTCTAATATATGATGAACATCAATGTTATAAACACCAAACATTTTATAATATATGATGGACAGTTTTTTTGTTATACCGATGAATACTTTTTAATACCCACTGGACCTTTTCAAATATATGATCAACTTTATTCAAAAACATACTGAACAATTTTCAAAAAACATTGACACTTTTGAAAAACTGTTCTCACATTTAAATAAATTCAAATTTTGAAAAGATGTTCGATGTTTCAAATGAAGTATTGACATATTGTAAAAAATTGTTAAGAAATTTCCAAAAACCTTCATGTTTTCAAATAATATTCATATTCTAAAAAAATGTTAAATATACTACAAAAAATAGGTCTGTTATAGTGTGGCGGATGCTACAGTACCGTGTATCTATAGTTCATCGTCAGCTAAAGTGCTTTGCTGCATCGCCGGTCCGTCGGGATTGTGCCTGGCACGGCTTTTTGCCGCTTGCGAGTGCCTTATAAGGGTGCACGTATGTCTCGGCTGATGCGAGAAGAACCGCAGCCTCGCCCACGAGCAGCTACAAGGAGCCGGTGATGGGCCACCCCAGCAGGGGTGAGGGTCATCACACTGACACTTTATCGATGTCTCACTAGTTTTTTATTATTATTTATTATTAGTATATACATTTTAAATTTATATATTCTGAAAACCCTAAGTTTACTTTTCAAACATAAACCTGATGGTGAAGGTGTTCAGAAAGTGTAAAAGAAATGTTGACAAATTTCAAAAAAAATTGTTGCAAAGAAAAATGTTTCTGTCATTAAACAAATGAATGCGTAATTTTCACAAATGTGTACACAACGTAAAATTATTATTTTGTAGCACAAAAAATGTATCATACTATTAAAGAAAAAGCGAAGGACCAAAAGAAAACGTAGAATTTCAAGAAAGGAACAAAAACAAAACCAACGTATAACAAAAGAAAAAATGGTGAAAAAGCAAGGAGAATCGAAATATAACAAAGAAAAAAAGAAAACCCGATGAAGAAATAAAGATCCAAAGAAAATGTATAAAAGAAAAACCTAGAAACCCCAACCAAAAATTAAAGACAGGACAAAGAAAACAACACAGAAAAAGCAGGCCAAAAAATAATGAAAATCTGAACTAAAAAACAAAAAGGCACAAACTCCTACAGTAGAGTACCGGCCTGGTCGCACCGCGCCTTAGACGAGGGGAGCATACATGTCACGGTCGACGAAATATAGCTCGGGGGGTAATATAAGACCTCTCCCAATGCATTGGTGCTAAAGTGGGGTGCTAAGTGCATTAAAATGCTTAGCATCTAATGTCCCCAATGCATCGGTGCTTAGATTTTCTAGCTAAGCCTCCTCTATTTAATTGTTTAGTAATAAAACTTCTTCATGTATTGGTTGGTAGTCTTTTTGTCTAGGTTCACGTGCTTAGCATTGGTTCTTATTGGAGTCACCATAATGCTCTCTCTCCTCTTTAATTGTTGTGACACATCATTTTTCTGCCTATGTGGCACCCTTAGCACCTGTACACCGTGGAGCACTGGGAAGGGCCTAAGGCTGTCTCCTTGCTGTAGGCATGGAATAGCCTTGGCGCTACTTCAACAAGAAGGGAAGGCAATCAATGTATTCTCGGGCCTGCCTGCGGGGACTCGGGGTTTAAGTGGCTTTTGGCGGGCAACCTCCATGGAGGTGGTTGTTTTAAGAAATTAGATAATCACATTTTGAAATTTCGATAAAACTTCTACGCATTCATATGGATGTATCATACATGTGTATAAAATCTGATAATGAAATACACTATTGTGACAGCTACACAAAAAAGAGAAAATCCTGCATTTCTAATAGTGAAAAGTGTTTTGAAAATCATGATTTGTCTTTTTTGTGTAGCCCTCACTGTAACGTATTTCATCTTCAAAATTGACCCACATGTAGAATACATCCATGAATACATGTATGATTTTTTCCAGAATTTTTTGAAATTCTAAAATATGCTTTTTGATTTTATTTTTTTAAACGATCTCCATGGAGATCGCCTGCCATTGGCATTTTGCGCATACTGGAGGCGTTATAGTGGCGAGGAATAACACACTAAACCCGCATCTCCGTGCGCCCCTATGTCTCGCTTCACCCGAGACAGAGGTAATCCTCGCCAGAAGTGAGCCCAGGTGCACGGGAGCCACAACCTCATTTTTTGTTTTTTTGCATGTTCGTTATTTCTTTTTTACTTTTCTTTATACTTCTAAATATTCTACTTCCTTCGATCTACATTACTTGCCGCACAAAAGGATGTATCCAGAAGTATTTCAGTGGTAGATACACCCGTTTGAGCGGCAAGTAATATGGATAGGAGTGAGTAAATATATATATTACAAAAAGCACTTTACATAAATCTTTTGAAAAAAAATGTTAACCAACTGTTTGGAAAATGGTAAATGTGTATAGACAAAAATTTCTCATGTATACAAAAAATTTATAGAAAAAATATAAAATGTATGTGAAAAAGTTGTTCGTATATTTAAAAAATATTAATCAATTATTTGATTTTGTGTCAAAACATTATTCTTAAAATGTTAATCAAGCATTTGATAATTTTAAATGTGAATATGAAAATGATGAACAGGTATTCAAAAAATCTTAATCTGTTATTCGAAAATTGTAATCAATTTTTTAAGAAAATAAAATGTGTATAAAAAATGTTCAACATTTTTAGAAAAAATATTAATAGAGCATTTGAAAAACTTATTTGTGTAGAGCAAAATAGTTGGGCATGATAAAAAGATTATTATTAAGAAAAAATGTTAATCAAACATTTTAAAATGCTACTCCCTCCGTCCCATAATGTAAGACATTTTTTGAGACTAGCGTAGTGTCAAAAAATATCTTACATTATGGGACAGAGGGACTAGATTTGTATTAAAAAAACTTGATAATGTATTAAAAATGTTATTAGATATACATAAAAAAGTACAATGTGTATGGGAAAAAGTAGACATAAAAAAATATAAATTCTCAGTAAAAATGTTAAATATGTATATAAAAACTGTTTTAGATGTATAAGATTTTTTTTAATATGTATATAAAAATGTAACATATGTTGAACAAAAAGAAACCGGCAAAAACCAAAAAGCAAAGGAAAATGAAGAAACGTAATAAAAACCTAAACGAAAAACAACGAATATAATTCAAAGAAAATAAAAAAATCTGAAGAGAACAACTGCAAAGAATAAAAGCAAAGAAAACCAAGAACAAAAGAAAACAATGTAAACCGATGAAGGAATAAAGAAAAAAGGCAAAGAAATGGATGATTAAAAAAACTAATCTTTTATTTAGAAAATTAATCAGGCATTTAAAAAATTGTTAAATTTCTATAGAAAAAACCTAGAGGATGATATAATTAAAAAATAAAAAAAATGTTAGATATATACCAAAAATCTACAAAAAAGTAGATAAAAAATATAAGTACTAAAAAAATTAATCATGTATTTCAAAATGTTAAACATGTACTCCCTCTGTTTCTAAATATAAGACCTTTTAAAGACTTCTATATGGACTACATACGGGTGTTTATTGACCTATTTTAGAGTGTAAGTTCACTCATTTTGCTCCGTATGTAGTCCGCATTGAAATTTAAATTTAGAAGCATAGGGAGCGTATGAAAATGTTTTAGATGTATAAGTTTTTTTAATGTGTACAAAAAATATAATATGTGAAAAAAAAGAAAATTTCAAATAAAAATAAAAATGAAGAAAACCAATTAAAACAAACAGAAAAAATTAATTCAAAGAAAATAAAAACATGAAGAAACCAATTGAAAAGAATGAAAGCAAAGAAAACCAAGAAAACAATGAATACGAAGAAATAAAGAAAGAAAAACCAAAGAAAGAAAGAAAGGAAAAAAAACCAAATGAAACCCCAAAAGAAACAAAAAAATAAAGAAAAAAATACCGGTGTAACCAGGAAAGAAAGGAAGAAAACCAATGAAAAAGCAAATGTAACAAAAAATATCAAAATAAAGTGAAAAATCGAAGCAGAACGAAAGTTAAACAAAAAAGGCGAAAAAGCCCGGAATGAACAAACCGAGAGGAAAGACAAAAATAGGCTGGCCCAGTCGCTACAGCGCGGGGCAAAAGCTTGAGCGAGAGGAAAGGAGCTCTCTCGCGCTAAGCGAGATATATACTCCTCAAAAGAAAAAACTAAGCGAGATATAGTTGCAGCGCGCATCTCCGCCCGTCAAGCAACCCCGGCCATCTGCTTCCGTTGCCGCGCAACAGCGCGAGGCGTCCAGAGGTGTCGACGGCCGTCGGCGCCCGCCGATATCCAACGGCCATACCAACAACCGCACATCATCCGTCATCGGTCACCGGTCATGGATGTACGCTCCAAAAGCGTGCCGAGCGAGCCATCCGTCTCCCCGTCCGGCGCGCCGCCATTCGCCACTGGCACCGGCACACGCCCGCCTGGCTGTCCGCTTTTCGAACCTCTTGAGATCCCGAGCCTCCAACCAATTCTTGTCGGCGGGCGCACAACTGGCCGCCTCCATGCGTGTCCTTGCGCAGCTTGCTTGCTCGAGCTTTCCGCCGCTTACGCACGCACGTCCTCGTCGCCGGCCGTTGGCAACTGCCGAGAGGTCGTATCGTATTCGTATGAATGATGAGACATCGGTACGGCGGCAACTACACCGCGGAGCCGGCGCGATCGACGCGTAACCGCGACCATAAAATCTGACAGCTGCTTTTTATTAGCTCCTTCGGCTACTACCATTTACACATAAAATCCGAGACGCGGGACGTGCTCGGCACCGACAGCGATGGACACATACCCTACCCTTGCAAATGTTTAATCCTATTCCTAGACGCTCTCATCTCGCCTGTTGACTCCGACCGGTGATTCAGCACGGCACCGTCGTGACATAGCGAAGCGCAATGAATAGGCCGGCCGGCCGGCCGGCCTTAACCGCCAACAACATTCCGGTAGCAGAACAGCCACCACACGTCCACACGATCGTCCCCGACTTCCTCGTTGACCCGATGACGTCCACGCGATCCTCCCTTCCTCCCAACCGCACGTCGTGATCATGGTGTTTGACATCGCTGACTTTGCTTACGTCGTCGTCCTCCCAACCGTCCCTCGCGACGATAAGGCGTTTGACGATCAATCTCGACGGACTTGCTTGTCCAACACAAACTCTCGTCTCATGCCAGCGACAACACTCGATCATCCATCATACGCGTAGCAGCGCCGTCCATGCGCCTGCATGGCATGCATGCATGGACGGATGAGCGCATGGAGTAATGCCCAGGGCCGGCCGGCGCCATACGGAGTTGTCCCGTCGACCAAGTCGCCGGCGCAAGCACAAAACGGCCGGAGTAGTGGCATATGTGGCTCAGGCATGTGGCTCAGGTAGCACCCCTGCATCATTTGGATAAGAGTAGTGGCATATGTTGCCAAGATGGCGGATTCAGGCATATTGTTGTAATACTTTGTAAGGTCCTCGAGAATAATCAATAAAGTGGCCGTATGCATCTCCCAGATGCAGAGGCCGGGGGTCATCCTCCTTTTCAAAAAAAAAAGCACAAAACGGCCGCCTGCCACTTGAGAATCTAGATAGATCGCCGGCGACGCGCGTACGTGAGCTCGATCGTGCGCGGCGGCGCGACGCGTAGAATACGTACGTACGCGCACCGGATCGGAGTTACTACATACTCCCTCTGTAAACTAATATAAGAGCATTTAGAATACTAAAGTAGTGATCTAAACGATTTTATATTAGTTTACGGAGGGAGTACCAGGTTGCGCACGGAGCATCTGGTTGATTTGGCTCACTAGCATGCACGTGGTGGTTATTGAAAGACGGATTAGGACGCGGTTGGCTCAACCGCAAGTAGCTGACGCAGTTGCGCGAGCTTGCTTTCAGTTTTAAAAGCGCCCTTTCCGCCTTATTAGCCTGACAAGCCACGCGTTTAATTAAGTTGAAAATTTGTGCAATTTGGCGTAAATGTATGCACTGCTGCTAGATTGCAGTCCATCTCAGAGGCCGTCAATTTATCTCCTTGTCAGCGGCAGTAATGGCTACCATCAGAGTTGGAAGCACTCGTTTTTCTTGCACACAATCGGCGATATGTAACTGCATTTTCAATTGACGGATGGCGATTCCGGCCAGAACAAAATACAGCGCGGGCCGGTAGGCCAGAGCCATGGCCACCCACGTCGCCGCCTTTCACATCGTCACGGCCGTCCACACGCAGCTGGACCTCACCGCTTATATGAAAAAGTTTGTAAAACATTAATGCTCGAGGGATACACTCCATATGACAAACGACGTTTTCCAGACTTTGATCAACTGTACATATATGACAGATGTACGTTTGCGTTTGCAAAAAAGAAAGAAAGAGAGTGATGACAGAGTTGGTCTATGAATATATCGAGTTAGTCTATTTTGCTGCAAGCCAAATCAAGTCTGGTTTGCCTATGACAGGTGGGGCACCAGGCTAGATAACCAAACACCAACCTCACATAAATTTGAATCTGCCACGCTTCAAAGGAAACCATATCTAGGTGACAGGTGCATGTTACTTTCTACATTTCCCCAACAACCATGCACAATTTTACACCATTTTTAGGCTGGTCGTAATGGTAGTATCATAGTTAGTATCATGCACGCCAACTAGGCAATTTTGATGAGGTGTTATAGTATTAAATGAAGAAAGAGAGGGTGTAGTATCATATCATGATACTGTATCATATTAAATGCTATGCTACTTTGTGTCATGCATGGTAATAAATAGAGTACTACATGATACTAATATATGATACTATGCATTAGGAAGGTAGTATCATACACTAGTATCATATGCATGATACTAGTATATGATACTTCCCATCAGCCTTAGACCTACGAATCATTAGCATGTACTACTACACTGTAAGAAACAAACACCTACATCTCCTCGCAACCTTTTCTTAACTCATACTTTAGCCAGTAAGTACTATAATAAGACCTGTAGCAGTTGGCGGTTCCCCACGCAAATGGGATTGATAGGCTTCAGCTTCAGATAGTAATTAGTCGAGGTGATGTATCTGACCACGAAGTTTGTGGAATTAGGGCATCCAAACTGTCAGATCACCTTACCCCAACAACCAAACCTCAGCGACGCCTAACCACAATTTGACTTGCAGTTAATACTAGGACTAGGAATAGTAGTATTCCTATGCCACCAGCTGCTGCTGGTGTTATACACTCTGCGAAGTCCAGGCGTATACATCAGTGGGTACAATGCAGGGAGTCCCTGGATGCAGTGAGCAGTGAGCTCACTCAACAAGTATATACTACAAATACGCATGAATTCGATGTCAACGGGCGTGATGGATGGGCCTTGCGAGAGTGGACAAGAGTGTTGAAACTCTGAACAAGTCAAGCACGCTATGCTTGAACAGTTGAACTTCTGACTCCCCATTTATTCACACTCCGTATAAGGTCAGGTCACCGTCAGCACATGCATGCTTACTAACTTCGCCTTTCTAGAAACAAGTCAAGCCTCGATCACCAGATGCTATCGGTCAGTTGGTACACTAGTTTCCGCCTCGGCATTGTCAACTTGGCCTTTATCGGCAAAATTTACAGGTGAATCAACCGGCAAAGCAACGGCGAGACAGGTTTTCTGTTGGGGACTCCTGCGCCAGTTCGATTTGTCCACCAATTCTTGACGGAACCATCCAGATGCCACAAGGAGGTGTCCAATTGCTCTAGACGGAATTTCTAGACCATCTTCCAAAGCCGTATGGAATAGCGACACTTGAAGAAGAGATGTGGCCCACACTCTTGCTCCCTTTTGCAAAGAGGGCAAAGACCACAATTTGGCCATCCCCGCTTGGCAAGCCTGTCGGCTGTCCAGAGTCTATCTTGGATAGCCAACCAAGCAAAGAACTTTGCCTTTGGCGGCCCCCAAACCTTCCAAATCATGCTCTCCATTGGAGAGAGGACCAAACCAAGAAACTGTGCCCTATATGCGGAGGCCGCGGTGTAGAGCCCATCGGTCGTGTGCTTCCATATAATAGAATCCTCTGAAAGCTCATCGAGGTGGAAATTATGCACGAGCGACCAAAGCGTGAAGAATTGCCGGATGTGCTCGGTGGAGATGGCCGTTGTCGGTGTCAAAACCGGCGGATCTCGGGTAGGGGGTCCCGAACTGTGCGTCTAGGCGGATGGTAACAGGAGACAAGGGACACGATGTTTTTACCCAGGTTCGGGCCCTCTCGATGGAGGTAAAACCCTACTCCTGCTTGATTGATATTGATGATATGGGTAGTACAAGAGTGGATCTACCACGAGATCAAGGAGGCTAAACCCTAGAAGCTAGCCTATGGTATGATTGTTGTAATGGTTGTGTTGTCCTACGGACTAAAACCCTCCGGTTTATATAGACACCGGAGAGGGCTAGGGATACACGGAGTCGGTTACAATGGTAGGAGATCTACATATCCGTATCGCCAAGCTTGCCTTCCACGCCAAGGAAAGTCCCATCCGGACACGGGACGAAGTCTTCAATCTTGTACCTTCATGGTCTTGGAGTCCAGCCGTTGATGATAGTCCGGCTGTCCGGACACCCCCTAGTCCAGGACTCCCTCAGTAGCCCCCGAACCAGGCTTCAATGACGATAAGTCCAGCGCGTATGTAATCTTCGGCGTTGCAAGGCGGGTTCTCCTTTAAGTTCCATGTACCTGCCGAACAGTGTCCGGCTTCCTCATCAATGTTGCGCTTTTTGGCTTCCACACCCAATAATGGCCTTCTTCCATGCGTCGCACGAATGCGAAAAGCCAGGGTATCTTTTGTGTTTTACCCCCTAGTTGCACAAATAATCTGCCTATAAGAGAGGCAAGAATCCAGATCCAAATCACACCGTCTTCCTTCCGCGAGTACTCATCGGAGCGCTTCTGACCAAAAATCCATTCCATCATGGACCGTCGACGCGGCTCCTCCTCTCGCGCTCCCAGCCCTCTGCCGGGAGATTGGCGGAGATGTTCTGTCCCGCACAACGAGCTGGTGACGCTCCAAGCGGAGGGATATCTCCCTCCGGCCTTCATGGTCCCGGTTCGAGCCGGGCTGGCCACCTACCAAGGTGGGAAGCAGCGGAGGCTACCCCGAGCCCCAACAAAGGGGAGCGGGTATGCTTCGTCCCCTATCTGATAAGGGGGCTCGGATTTCCTATACATCCGTTCCTCCGCGGGCTCCTGGAGTTCTACGGACTCCAGCTCCATCACCTCACGCCCGCCTCTATCCTGCATATCGCGGGTTACGTAGCTCTTTGCGAGCTATTTCTGGGTGTCGAGCCCCATTTCGCGCTGTGGAAGAGGTTATTCTGCCTTGTACCCTGCTCTCACGAGGGGTCCATATATCAAGTGGGCGGTGCCGAAATATGGCGCATCGCCGGGACCGGATATCCATCCGGAACCCCTAAGAAGGCGTCCGAAGACTGGCCTTCAGAATGGTTTTACATAGAAGACGCTCCGCTGCCGGACCCTGTTCGGATCGGCCTCCCGGAGTTCAGTAATGCTCCTTTGAAGAAACGCCTTAGCTGGCGCCCACGGAGCCCCCAACTGGAGGAAGACAAGAGCGTTCATTATTTGATGGGCCGGATAAGGTTACTGGCCCATTCCGGGTTGACCATGATTGGAGTCATGGCAACATGCATTATGCGGGGGGTGCAGCCGCTACAATACAGGGGCCACCCTATGTGGGATTTCAACGAGGAGGATGATGCCACCCGTCATGGCCGCAAAGGGCCGGGATCGGCCGAAGACCTGGCGAAGATCCTGTCCGGCCTGTACAAGGGGGAGAAGGAGGATTTCCTCCAGACAAGCCCGTTGAACGAGTTTTCCATGAATAACCCTCGGCGTTGGGTAAGCGAACACTTTGTGTGCCCGACCCGTGCTTTCAAAATTTAAGTTTCTTACATTATGCTTTCGACGTAGGAGCTGCGTCGGGTTGTGGAGGGCATGCTTAGTCCAGCTCCGCAACCCGAGGATCTAGTGAGATCCTAGGATCCGGCCTTTGAAGAGGACCCGGACATAAAGGTGGAGCTGATCGATGGGGTGTTCCACCAGCTCAGCATGGATAATGCTTTAGTCGCCATTACGGCTGACTACCCCGGACTATATCCGGCTTCCCAGGTGATTGTGACCGAAGTCCTGACACCATTACTTCTTCCTTGCTCATTTCTGACCACCGCATACGATGGTGTTTTGCAGGAGGCGCCTTCAAGGCGGGAAGCCGAGCCCACGGCGGCTGACCAACAAGGGTCAGTCCGGCCCAGTAGGCGGAAGAGGAGCGTGGCGCGGGTTGAAACGTCGCCGCAAAGGTATAGCTCACGGCTCGTTATTTTAGAGCAACGTTCCTAGGAAGTGTTTAAATGCTCATGACTTTTGTAGGAGAAAAAGCGCCCGCCAGACTGCGGATGTAGAGGTTGCCAACCCAGCCTCTACCAGCCAGGCTCCAGCACCTGGTCTGGAGGGGGAGGCGAGCGCAAGGCGCGAGCCGGATACTTCTCCAACAGAGGATGCCGACAGACTGTCTGCCACCAAATCTGAGGTGGAGAGCGCCATGAACCACAGGCGCCGCCGGACAGTTTTTCGTGACGCGTGCTTCTCCCCTGAGGCGCTGGATGCCTTTAACACGGGGGACGCGCACCTCCGTGCTGCTCAAGATGGTTTAATCAGAGCCACGGAGCAGTATGTAAAGGACATACGGGTAAGAGATTTTAATAGTTGTATATGCCAGTAGCCCCCGAGACTTAAAGTAGTTATATTAACTGATTTAAGGATCAATTGAAATGCAGGATCTTACGAAGAAGAATACCCAACTGTCTCAGGAGCTGCAAGAGTGTAAGGCCCAACTTGAGGCCGCACTAGCTGCCGCAGGAGGAGACACAGGGACCCCTCCTGGTAACACATTTATATATTTTTTTGTTAAAAAGATAAGTGGTGTGCGGCGTGCGCGCAAGTCTAAAAATGACTTTGCAGGTGCTGCCGGACAGGATCCAGACAGACAAGAACTACTGCGCCAGCTGAAGGCCGGCGAGAGAGTGCTGACGAGGGTGCAGCAGGAAAGGAATAAGCTCCAGGATGCCCACGCCCAGCTTGGAGAAGAGTTGAAAGGCATTCGGGCCGAGCTGTCTGGCTCCGTTAAGGAGAATCAGCGGCTTCATCGCGGCATCTATGGTAAGTGCTTGAGCGAACTCCTTTGAAAAGAAGAGTTCGGCGAGGAAGTCAATTGACAAAATGTGTCTGTAGCTATACTCACAGGTCGCCCTGCGGAGGAGATGCCCGTATCGACGGGTGATCAGCTTCCCGAGCTGGTGCAACTGCTCGAACTAGTTCGACAGGCAATGAGCGGCGTCGTCCAGGCTTTATGGCCGTCCCTCTCCCTACCCGAGGGCCTTGGGGAGCTTGCGGAGAAGCTTCAGGGAGTGCGGCAGCGCTTCCGTTTATGGAAGATTTCGGCCTGCCGCCAAGGTGCCAGGGAGGCCTGGGCCATGGTGAAGACGCGGTACAAGAAGGCGGATCCCAACCACATGGCCGAGGTCGGACCTGTGGGGCCCGATGGGAAGGAGATCCCTGTGAGTTTAGTATACGGCCAAGTAGAATTGGCCACTAAATTTTCCCAACGGGACTGTAAATTAGACAGCCTGTTAGACGGGATTGAGGAAGAATACAGTCAGTCGATTTGACAATGTATTTTAAAATCACATGTAAAATGCCTTCTAGCCGGATTGTAGATCGTTTGTCTTTGCCGACCTTTTCGCTTCAACCTCGGGACCCTAGAGTCCGGAGTGTGTCTGAATACCTTCGTGGTTAAGAAACAACCAGGGTATGCATGGAGACCAGGCGTAGGGGTCATTAGTGCTTTATCAGACAAGTGCCCAACTAGTTATGTTATATTACATAGTTAGTAAGAAACATCTTCCAGGGAGAATAGTTCCGTTAGGGGTTCCTTTCCCTGGGAGGCATGCCCTAAAGTGCATGTCCGGACTGCGAAAAGTGCAGGAAAACATCTGGGGGCAGATAAATAAATAGGTAAAAAATCAGCTTTCAAGTCACCGACCGAGTATTCCCTTAAGAATGCTAGCTTTCGGCTTCACCCAGTCTGAGGTACACATCCGGCTGACCCGGCAGTAACAATCGCAGAGGTGCTCCCTTTACCTCCTAGCCGAACAATCGGGAACGTAGGGGTAAGCACAGGAGCCAGGCAACCCAGCTTGGACAAAACTTAAGTCATATCGATGCATATAATGGTGAATAAAAGGTACACGTGGAAGTGTGACACGTGTGCTGGGCATGAAGCCCTTATAATTAAGCTTCTGGTAAAGAAGCCCCCAGGTATAATGAGTGCGGATAGCACATCAATTGTGTGCGAACAATGCACAAGTAGGCCTTTTAGGGCGTTTATAAAAAGGGTCGAGAGAAAAAAGAGAAACAAAAGGCAGCAAAAGTGTAAAAAATTTGGGCGGGGGAAGGGGACGAACTCTTAGTCCGGCGCTAGGCATAGAATCTTCGGAGGTGGGCTGCGTTCCATGGGTTCGGCTCGAGTCGGTTGACCGACGCATTTCGCAGACGGTACGCCTCGCCGGTCAAGACTTGATCGATAATGAAGGGGCCTTCCCATTTGGGCTTGAGCTTGTCCTTCTTCTTGTCCGGCAGGCGTAGAACTAGTTCGCCGACATTGTAGGTCTTAGCCCGTACTTCTCTGCTTTGGTATCTTCGAGCTTGCTGCTGATAAAACGCGGAACGAGCCTTGGCAACGTCACGTTCTTCCTCCAATGCGTCCAAGCTGTCCTGCCGATCCAACTCGGCTTCTCTTTCTTCGTACATGCGCACTCGAGGTGAGTCATGAATGATCTCACAGGGCAGAACTGCCTCTGCGCCGTATACCATAAAGAATGGCGTGAATCCGGTAGTATGGTTTGGCGTTGTCCGCAGCCCCCAGAGTACGGAGTCGAGCTCCTCCACCCAGTGCGTGTCCGATTTTGTCAGGGACCGCACTAGCCTGGGTTTGATGCCGCTCATTATTAGACCATTTGCTCATTCCACTTGACCGTTGGTTTGAGGATGATAGACTGAAGCGTAATCAGCTTAATGCCCATATTTTTGCACCATGCTTTAACCTCGTCGGCCATGAAGTTCGTGCCGTTATCGGTAATGATGCTATGGGGGACACCATAACGGTGTACTACCCCGGATATGAAGTCTATCACTGGTCCGGACTCTGCCGTTTTAACTGGCTTGGCCTCTATCCATTTGGTGAATTTATCCACCATGACCAATAGGTACCTTTGCTTGTGGGTTCCCCCTTTAAGGGGTCCAACCATGTCAAGCCCCCAGACCGCGAACGGCCAGGTAATGGGTATAGTTTTGAGGGCGGTGGGTGGCATATGGCTCTGATTAGCAAAGAGCTGACAACCGATGCATCTTTGGACTAAGTCCTGAGCGTCTGCCCGGGCCGTTGGCCAATAAAATCCTGTACGGAATGCCTTTCCTACAAGGGCCCGAGCTACGGCGTGGTGTCCGCCTAGTCCGGCATGAATTTCAGCCAGAAGGTCTCGCCCTTCCTCTTCGAGATACACCTTTGAAGGACTCCGGTTGTGCTTTTCCTATAAAGTTCCCCTCATGGACCTTGTAGGCTTTAGATCGCCGAACTATGCAGTGGGCCTCGTTTTGGTCTTTGGGGAGTTCCTGCCTAAGCAAGTAGGCTAGGAATGGCTCTGTCCACGGGGCGATTACTGCCATTATTTCGTGGGCTGAGGGTGTTATTTCATCGGCTGAGCCGCCGACTATGTCAGATTGTTTTGTCTCGGTTGGTGCAGCTGCTTCCGGTTTGTTATTTCTGGACTCCTCTTCCCATAGTACGGATGGCTTAAAGAGCCGTTCCAGGAAGATGTTTGGAGGGACAGCGTCACGTTTTGCGCCAATGCGTGCCAATATGTCGGCTGCTTGGTTATTATCCCGGGCTACGTGGTGGAATTCAAGTCCTTTGAACCGAGCTGACATTTTTAGGACAACGTTACGATAGGCTGCCATTTTCGGATCCTTGGCATCAAAGTCTCCATTTACTTGGGATATTGCAAGGTTGGAATCCCCGCGCACCTCTAGGCGTTGAATGCCCATGGAGATTGCCATCTGGAGGCCATGTAAAAGGGCCTCGTATTCGGCTGCATTGTTGGAGTCCGTGTACATTATCTGAAGTACGTATTGGACTATGTCCCCGGTTGGGGACGTCAATACGATGCCAGCCCCCAATCCGGCCAACATTTTGGAGCCGTCGAAGTGCATAATCCAATTGGAGTATGCGCCGTACTCTTTAGGGAGTTCGGCTTCGGTCCATTCAGCGACAAAGTCAGCCAAAACTTGCGACTTTATAGCTCGCCGAGGTTTGTAAGTTATATCGAATGGTAAGAGCTCAATGGCCCATTTTGCAATCCTGCCCGTCGCGTCGCGGTTGTTTATAATGTCGTTAAGGGGTACTTCGGAGGCCACTGTTGTCGAACACTCTTGGAAGTAGTGTCGGAGCTTCAGGGATGCCATGAACACCGCATACGCTATCTTTTGATAGTGCGGGTAACGGGACTTGTAGGGGGTTAATACAGTGGATACGTAGTACACTGGTTTTTGAAGAGGGAATTTATGCCCTTTTGTCTCTCGTTCGACGACGAGTACCGCACTGACAACTTGATGTGTTGCCGCGATGTATAATAGCATTGGTTCACCCAGGTTGGGTGCAGCCAGGACCGGATTTGTTGCCAATATGGCTTTTATTTCTTCGAGTCCGGCAGTGGCAGCGTTCGTCCACTCGAAGTGTTCGGTGTGCTTGAGGAGGCGATAGAGGGGCAATGCCTTTTCTCCTAAACGGGAGATAAAGCGGCTTAGAGCCGCCACGCATCCAGGTAATTTTTGTATTTGTTTGAGGTCCTTTGGGATATCCAGCTATGACAGAGCTCGGATCTTGGCTGGGTTCGCTTCAATTCCTCTGCCGGATACAATGAAGCCCAGGAGCTTTCCGGCTGGTACGCCGAAAACGCATTTTTCCGGATTCAGCTTGATGTCATATGCTCTAAGGTTGTCGAATGTGAGCCTCAAGTTGTCTATTAGAGTTTCGACGTGTTTGGTTTTGACGACTACGTCGTCTACGTATGCCTCCACTGTTTTGCCGATCTGGGTGGCCAGACATGTTTGAATCATGCGCTGATATGTTGCGCCGGCGTTTTTAATTCCGAAGGGCATCGTGTTGAAGCAGAATGGTCCATATGGAGTGATGAATGCCGTTGCGGCTTGGTCCGCCTCCGCCATCTTGATTTGATGGTAGCCGGAGTATGCATCAAGGAAGCACAATGAATCGTGTCCTGCGGTAGCGTCGATTATTTGGTCGATGCGGAGGAGGGGGAAGGGATCCTTTGGGCAGGCCTTGTTGAGGTCTTTAAAATCGACACATAGGCACCAGGATTTGTCCTTCTTTGGTATCATTACCAGGTTTGCTAGCAAATCCGGATGTTTGATGTCTCTGATGAATCCGGCTTCCAATAGTTTGGCTAGCTCTTCTCCCATTGCCTGTCTTTTGGGTTCGGAAAATTGTCGAAGAGCCTGTTTGACTGGCTTGAATCCTTTTAGGATGTTTAGGCTGTGTTCTGCCAATCTGTGTGGGATTCCGGGCATATCCGAAGGGTGCCAGGCGAAAATGTCCCAATTTTCTCGAAGGAATTCTCGCAGTGCGGCGTCTACATCAGGGTTCAACTGTGTCCCGATGGAGGCCGTCTTTGTCGGGTTCGTTGGATGGACCTAGAATTTTACTATTTTGTCCGCTGGTTTAAAGGAGGTGGACTTGGATCTCTTATCGAGTATCACATCGTCCCTGTTCACAGTAGAGCGTAGCACGGTGAGTTCTTCTGCCGCTAGGGCTTCGGATAGTGCCTCCAGAGCTAATGCAGTTATCTTGTTTTCGGCGCGGAGTGCTATGTCCGGATCACTAACGAGAGTGATTATTCCGCCGGGCCCAGGCATTTTAAGCTTCATGTACCCGTAATGGGGTACGGCTTGAAAAATTGTGAATGCCACTCGTCCTAATATAGCGTGATATCCGCTGTTGAACGGGGCCACTTGGAACGTGACTTCTTCGGATCTGTAATTGTCCGGCGAGCCGAACACCACATCGAGTGCGATTTTTCCGGTGCAGCGCGCTTCCCGGCTAGGGATTATTCCTCTGAAGGTTGTGCTGCTTCGCTCAATGTGGCTCTAGTCTATTTCCATTTTTTGAAGAGTTTCCTCATAGATGAGGTTTAATCCGCTGCCGCCATCCATGAGTACCTTGGTAAGTCGAAAGCCGTCCACTATTGGACTAAGGACCAATGCGGCTAGTGCTCGGGCTGTTCGGAATTTAGGTTCGTCACTGGCGTTGAAGGTGATGGCTGTGTCGCTCCATGGATTTGTTGTTGCTACTTGGTAGACTTCGGCGAGGCTGCGGATTGTTCGTTTCCGCATATTATTTGATGCGAAAGTCTCGAAGACTGTTGATACCGTACCGGTATTGTTGGAGTGGTTTTCCAGGGCTAGAAGCTCCTCACCATTTTTGGCAACCTGCCGTAACATCCAACATGCTCGAAGGCTATGTGTTGGGATGGCGCCCTCTGTACTGTGGATTTTACAGGGTCCGCTAAGCCATCCCTCCAGTACGGTTCCGTGCCCTTTATGGGGTTTTTGCCTTTTGGTTTTTGTACCTAGTGCCTGAGTGTAATGCACCCTTTTGTTGTGGACTAGGGTTGTAGTTGGGTCCGGATTGTCCCAAAACTTATTTTCGGTTTTCCGGAAACTCTCCATCGCACAGTACTTTCGTACTATGGACGCCAAGTCGGTGAAGCGTGTAATTTCACGACGGCTGACGGCGTTCAAGATTCCCTCGTCTGTGCAATTATTGCAAAAGATTGAGATTGCGTTTTCCTCTTGGCAGTCCTTTATCCTGTCCATAACCAAGAGGAATCTGGCCCAGTAGTGATGTACTGTTTCAGCGGGCTCTTGCCGGATTAGAGATAGATCGCATATGTCTGGGCGGGTGGGTGCAATTAAGTCCGGAACCCTACCCATCTCGAGGCTCAAGGGCCGAGAAGTTTCCAAATTTGGAAGCTTGGATTGCTGGGTGTTGTCCAGCGAGTCCAGTCCGGTGCCTGACTTTAAGTTCAGTGCTTGATCGAAGTCCGTCCCTCCGCGGGAATCCGGCATGGAGGGTTCGGGAGCCCGGACATGACTAGTTTTCAATACAGGAGAAGAGTCGCCGCGTTGTTCCTCTACCACTGTAACGTGGTGGGTGACCTGGGGAGAGTTAATCTCTCTTAGATCGGTTTTAAGCCCAATCTGATTGTAGTCTGTAGCGACTCCTAGGGCGGCGATGCGATCCAAGAGCTCGTTTACGGATGAGAGCTCTATTGGATCCAGCCGCTCAGCGAATTCCGAGCTAACGCGAAGATTGCTTTTGACGACCTGAGAGGTCATTGTCGAGGCGATGGCCGAACAGGCGGTCATGAGAAAACCACCTAGCCGGATAGTTTGGCCGGCGGCCAAGGCTCCTTTGACGAAGATACCATCCTTGAAGACGGGAAGAGGCATCCTTCCTATCGGCGACGGCACAGAGGAACTCTCAATGAAAGCACCAATGTCGGTGTCAAAACCGGCGGATCTCGGGTAGGGGGTCCCGAACTATGCGTCTAGGCGGATGGTAACAGGAGACAAGGGACACGATGTTTTTACCCAGGTTCGGGCCCTCTCGATGGAGGTAAAACCCTACTCCTGCTTGATTGATATTGATGATATGGGTAGTACAAGAGTGGATCTACCACGAGATCAAGGAGGCTAAACCCTAGAAGCTAGACTATGGTATGATTGTTGTAATGGTTATGTTGTCCTACGGACTAAAACTCTCCAGTTTATATAGACACCGGAGAGGGCTAGGGTTACACGGAGTCGGTTACAATGGTAGGAGATCTACATATCCGTATCGCCAAGCTTGCCTTCCACGCCAAGGAAAGTCCCATCCGGACACGGGACGAAGTCTTCAATCTTGTACCTTCATGGTCTTGGAGTCCGGCCGTCAATGATAGTCCGGCTGTCCGGACACCCCCTAGTCCAGGACTCCCTCAGCCGTGGAGGGGTTGATCTTGAGGATCCATGCATTGTTTTCTAGAGCCTCCCGCACCTTCCATTTTTTTCTCATGGAAGCCTCAAAGATTAGTGGAGCGACATCCTTTGGCTTGGCTCCATGTAGCCAGGGGGAATCCCAGAATGGTGTTTTGGCTCCATTTCCCACGGTAATGGTAGTTGAGGCATAGAAGAAATAAAGGTCTTCCTCATCACATGGGTTGCCCAAACCGACCCACATCTTATTTGGCTCCGTCAATTCAAACCATGGCCACCTCAGGCGTAAGGCACGAGCAAACTTATCGGTGTTGAGAACACCAAGGCCACCATATTCCCGCGGGCGGCAAACATCCTTCCAATTTACCTTGCACTTTGCACCTGTGGTCTTATCCGATCTGGACCAAAGGAAAGCTTGTTCCAACTTGTTCACATTTTGCAAGATGCTCCGTGGGACAACCAGCGAAGTGATGAAGTAGACCGCGAGGGAGGTAATGACAGATTTTACTAGTGTTGTACGCCCAATGGTCGTTATGTTTTGCCCTTCATAAGTAACCAACTTGCTCGCAACCTTGTCCTCGAGAAATTGGAAGTCCGCCTTCTTTAGCTGCCCAATGGATAGGGGGAGGCCCAAGTATCTTAGAGGGAACGACGCTCTAGTTGCCTGCAAACTCTGAAGAATGTTTCCCAAGATAACATTATTGCACCGAATGGGCACAACGGAGCTCTTGTGAAAGTTGGTGCAAAGGCCGGTGACCTCCCCGAACCACGTAAGATCGCCGAGAAATTGTTAGTGTTATTCTTGATAGGGGCCATGAACACCACCGCATCATCAGCATAAAGGGAGGTCCGCACCATGATGCCTCTTCCCCTGGACCTTGTGGAGCAATTTCTTTCGTGTTGCCAAGTCGAGTAGTTGTTGGAGCGGGTCAATGGCAATGACGAACAGAAGCGGCAAGAGCGGATCTCCCTGTTGGAATCCTTGGCCATGCTTAATGGGTGGGCCGGCCATGTCTCAGTTGGCCATGCCTCTGTGTGTACCACAAGTTGTCATGTTAGAACAATCTATCAATGTGTTGTGTTGGAATGTCCGAGGTCTAAACTGCCCGGATAGACGGGCCACTGTCAACGCCACCATCGCCTCTTCTTCCTGCCATATCGCGTGCCTCCAAGAGACGAAACTCGATAACGTCGATGTTTTCGTGGCCTCTTTCCTGGGGGGGGGGGAAACAGACTGCGCAATTTTGCACAAAGGGGAGGTATGCTCCTGCTTTGGGATGACCAGACAGTGGATCTGGTTGACATCAACATCGCCACCTTTTGCTTATCCGCGATGGTCCGAGTCCGTGACTCCGACATACAATACAAGCTCACCACCGTCTACGGTCCCACTGACTCCTTTCGCAAGGATGCTTTTTTTGCGGAGCTCATTGGCCAAAAACCGCCTGCCGGGATCTCTTGGCTCGTGGCAGGTGATTTCAACCAAATATATCATGCGCATGACAAGAACAATAGGAACATTAATCGGAGTCGAATTAACCGTTTCTGGGCGGCACTCCAGAGTTGTGAGGTAAAAGAAATCCATTTACAAAATAGAAGGTTCACTTGGAGCAATGAGAGGGAAAACCCGACCTTGTGCAAGCTTGATTCATTCTTCTGTAACGCCGAGTGGGACACCACCTTCGGCACCCACGTGCTCCAAGCCCTATCTTCTTCCCTCTTCGACCATTGTCCGCTTCTCCTTGCCGATGACAAGGGGCCAAGGAGGCCTCGGACTTTCAAGTCCGAAAACTTCTGGGTTTCCATGCCTGGATTCATGGAAGTGGTTAGCAAGGCTTGGGACGAGCATGTCCTGCACTCTGAGCCATATCAAATTTTGTTTCACAAACTCAAGAAGGTGGGGCGGTGCCTCTCTGAGTGGAGTAGGGGGCTTTTCTCTAAAGCAAAGGTCCATCTTCATGTTGCCCTCTTGGTGATCCTGCATCTTGACATCGCGCAGGAAAACCAGCAACTATCTCACGATGAGTTGGACCTTAGGGCGAGGCTTAAGAGGAGGGTAATAAGCTTGGCTGTGCTTGAGAGGGCTCGAAAGAAGCAATGCACACGTATTGTGAACCTCAAGGAAGGGGATGCCAACACCAAGTATTTCCATCGCCGGGTCAATGCAAGGAGGAGAAAGTACCATATCCATAGGCTAAAGCATGGCCAGGGATGGGTCACTGACCATGAAGCTAAAGAGAAGTTAATACATGATCACTTCTGTGAGGTCATGAAGAAAGGTTCCTCAAGCGCAAAAAAATTTAACTGGGAGGAGCTTCATCTGGAGTCTCATGAGTTGGACTTGCACAAGCTCGAGTCTCCCATCACCGAGGCGGAGGTGCGAGAAGCAATAAACGACATGCCAAGTGATAAGGCGTCGGGGCCAGACGGCTTCACAGGTATATTCTTCAAGAAGTGTTGGGAAATAATTAAGCATGACGTGATGAAGGCTGTCGGTGTCAAAACCGGCGGATCTCGGGTAGGGGGTCCCGAACTGTGCGTCTAGGCGGATGGTAACAGGAGACAAGGGACACAATGTTTTTACCCAGGTTCGGGCCCTCTCGGTGGAGGTAAAATCCTACTCCTGCTTGATTAATATTGATGATATGGGTAGTACAAGAGTAGATCTACCACGAGATCAAGGAGGCTAAACCCTAGAAGCTAGCCTATGGTATGATTGTTGTTCATCCTACGGACTAAAACCCTCCGGTTTATATAGACACCAGAGAGGGCTAGGGTTACACAGAGTCGGTTACAATGGTAGGAGATCTACATATCCGTATCGCCAAGCTTGCCTTCCACGCCAAGGAAAGTCCCATCCGGACACGGGACGAAGTCTTCAATCTTGCATCTTCATAGTCTTGGAGTCCGGCCGACGGTGATAGTTCGGCTATCCGGACACCCCGTAGTCCAGGACTCCCTCAGTAGCCCCCGAACCAGGCTTCAATGACGATGAGTCCGGCGCGCATATTGTCTTCGGCATTGCAAGGCGGGTTCTTCTCCAAATTCCATGTACTCGCCGAATGGTATCCGGCTTCTTATAAATGCTGCGCTCCTTGGCTTCCATGTCCAATAATAGCCATCTTCCACGTGTCGTACGAATGCGAAAAGCCAGGGCATTTTTACATTTTACCCCCTACCTGCGTGAATGAGCTGCCTATAAAGAGAGGCGAGCATCCAGATCCGAATCACACCATCCTCCTTCCGCGAGTATTCATCGGAGTGCCTCTGACCAAAAATCCATTCCATCATGGACAGTCGACACGGCTCCTCCTCTTGTGCTCCCAGCCCTCAGCCAGGAGATTGGGGAAGATGCTCGGTTCCGCATAGTGAGCTAGTGACGCTCCAAGCCGAGGGATTTCTTCCCCCAGCCTTTATGGTTCCGGTTCGAGCCGGACTTGCCACCTACAAGGGCGGAAAGCAGGCGGAGAGCGTCCCCAATCCCTCCAAAGGAGAGCGGGTATGCTTCATCCCTTATCTAATAAGAGGACTCGGATTTCCCGTACATCCGTTTCTCCGGGGCTCCTGGAGTTCTATGGGCTCCAGCTTCACCACCTTACGCCTGCCTCCATCCTGCACATCGCGGGCTTTGTGGCCCTTTGCGAGCTGTTCTTGGGTGTTGAGGCCCATTTTGCGCTGTGGAAGAGATTATTCTGCCTCGTACCCCGTTCTCATGAGGGGTCGATATATCAAGTGGGCGGAGCCGAACTATGGCGCATCGCCGGGACCGATATCTATCTGAAACCCCGAAGAAGGCGTCCTAAGACTGGCCTTCGGAATGGTTTTATATGGAAGACGCCCCGCTACCGGACCCAGTTCGGATTGGCCTCCCGGAGTTTAGCAACGCTCCTCTGAAGAAACGCCTGAGTTGGTGCCCGCGGAGCCCTCAACGGGAGAATGACAGAGACGTACAATATCTGATGGGCCGAATAAGGTTATTGGCTCATTCCGGATTGACCATGATTGGGGTCCTGGCCACATGCATTATGCGAGGGGTGCAGCCGCTCCAGTATAGGGGCCACCCTATGTGGGATTTCAACGGGGAGGATGATGCCACCCGTCATGGCCGCAAGGGGCCGGGATCGGTCGCCGATCTGGTGAAGATCATGTCCGGCCTGTACAAAGGGAAGAAGGAGGACTTCCTCCGTGCTAGTCCATTGAACGGATTTTCCACGAACAACCCTCGGAGCTGGGTAAGCGGACGTTTGTCTATCCGATCCATATTCCCAAAGTTCAGTGTCTCACTTTGTGATTTTGACGCAGGAACTGCGCTGGGCCGTAGAGGATATACACAGCCTGGCTCCACAACCCGAGGATCCGGAACGATCCCTCGATCCGGCCTCCGAAGAGGATCCGGACATAAAGGTGGAGCTGATCGATGGGGTGTTCCACCAACTTAGCATCGGCAATGCTTTGGTCGCCATTACGGCCGACTACCCCGGAATATCTCCGGTTTCCCAGGTAACTGTGACCGGAGTCCTGATACCATTACTCATCCATGCTTATCTTTGACCACCATATACCAATGGTGTTCCGCAGGAGGTGCCTTCGAGGCGGGAAGCCGAACCCGCGGCGACTGGCCAACCAGGGGCAGCTCGGCCCAGCAGGCGGAAAAGAAGTGAGGCGCGGATCGAGACGTCGCCGCAACAGTATGGCGCGCCACCACGTTTCCAGGAAAGATTCCTGGAAGGCATATTAACGCTCGTGGTTTTTTCAGGAGAAAGAGCGCTCGCCGGACTGTGTCCAGAGAGATTGCCAATCAAGCCTCCGCCAGCCAGGCTCCAACGCCAGGTCCGGAGGGGGAGGCGAACGCAAGGCGCGCGTCGGGTGCTCCTCCAACGGAGGACGCCGACCGGTTGTCCGCCACCAGATCTGAGGTGGAGAGCGCCATGAATCACAAGCGCCGCCGGACAGTTCTTCGTGACGCATGCTTCTCCCCGGAGGCTCTAAATGCCTTTAATTCGGGAGATGCGCACCTCCGTGTCGCTCGAGATGGTCTAGCCAGAGCCACGGAGAAGTATGTGAAAGACATACAGGTGAGGAATTTTGACACTTATATATGCTAGTAGCCCCCGAGACTTAAAATAGTTAGAATAACTGATTTAAGGATCATTTGTTATGCAAGACCTTACGGAGAAGAATACCCACCTGTCCCAGGAGCTTCAAGAGTGCAAGGCCCAACTTGAGGCCGCACTAGCCGCCGCAGGAGGAGCCACAGAGACCCCCTCCGGTAATATATACTTTCAAAAGATAAGTAGTTTGTAAAGTGCGGCGTGTGCATGGGTCTGACAATAATATTGCAGATGGTGCCGGACTAGATCCGGACAGGCAGCAGATACTACGCCAGCTAAAGGCCGGCGAGAAGGTGCTTACAACGGTGTGGCAGGAGAAAAATAACCTCCAAGATGCTAACACCCAGCTAGGCGTTGAACTAAAAGATGTTCGGGCCCAGCTGTCTGACTCCGTGAAGGAGAATCGGCGGCTTCGTCGCGGCATTTATAGTAAGTGCTTGAACGAACTTTTGAAAAGAAGAGTTCGGCGAGGAAGTCGATTAACAGGAATATGGATGTAGGTATGCTCACAGGCCGTCCTGCAGAGGAAATGCCCGGTTCAATGGGTGACCTACTTCCCGAGCTGCTGCAACTGCACAAACGAGTTCGGCAGGTGATGAGTGGCGTCGCCCAGGCCTTATGGCCGTCCGTCTCCCTACCCGAAGGTCTTGGAGGGCTTGTAGAGAAGCGTCAGGGAGCACGGCGGCGCTTCCGTCTGTGGAAGATATCGGCCTGCCGTTAAGGCGCCAGGGAGGCCTGGGCCATGGTGAAGACGCGGTACACGAAGGCTGACCCGAACCACATGGCCGAGGTCGGACCTGTGAGGCCCGATGGGAAGGAGATCCCTGAGCTTAATGTACGGCCAAGCAGAGTTGGCCGCAAAGTATTCCCAGCAGGACTGTAAACTAGACAGCCTATTAGATGGTATTGAAAAGGAGTACAATCAGTCAATTTGACTGTGTAATTTAAAATGACATGTAAAATGCCTTCTAGCCGAATTGTAGATCGTTTGTCATTGCGGACCTTTTCGCTTCAACCTCGGGACCCGACAGTCCGGAGTGTGTCTGAATACCCTCGCGGTTAAAAAAAACGGGGCATGCATGGAGACCAGGCGTAGGGGTCATTAGTGCTTTATCAGACAAGTGCCCAACTAGTTATGTTATATTACATGGTTAGTAAGAAACATCTTCCAGGGAGAATAGTTCCGTTAGGGGTTTCTTTCCCTTGGAGGCATGCCCTAAAGTGCATGTCCGGACTGCGAAAAAAGCAGGAAAGCATCTGGGGGCAGATAAATAAGTAGGTAAGAAATTATCTTTCAATTCACCGACAGAATATTCCCTTGAGAACGCTAGCTTTCGGCTTCACCCAGTCTGAGGTACACATCCGGCTGACCCGACAGTAACAATCGCAGAGGTGCTCCCTTTACCTCCTAGCCGAGCAATCGGGAACGTAGGGGTAAGCACAGGAGCCAGGCAACCCAGTTTGGCCAAAACTTAAGTCATATCGATGCATATAATGGTGAATAAAAGGTACATGCGGAAGTGTGACACATGTGTTGGGTATAAAGCACGTATAAATAAGCTTCTGTTAAAGAAGCCCCCAGGTATAATGAGTGCGAGTAGCACGTCAAGTGTGTGCGAACAATGCGCAGGCGAGCCACAGAAGGCCCATGAGAAAAAGGGGGGGGATAAAAATAAAAGACAGTTAAAGTATAAAATATAGATGGGGGAAGGAGACGAACTCAGAGTCCGGCGCTAGGCGTAGAATCTTCGGAGACGGGCTGCGTTCCATGGATTTGGCTCGAGTCGGTTATCCGATGCGTTTCGCAGACGGTATGCTCCGCCGGTCAGGACTTGGTCGATAATGAAGGGACCTTCCCATTTGGGCTTGAGTTTGTACTTTTTCTTGTCCGGCAGTCGTAGAACTAGTTCACCGACATTGTAAGTTTTGGCCCGTACTTCTCTGCTTTGATATCTTCGAGCCTGCTGTTGATAGAATGCGGAACGAGCTTTTGCCACGTCACGCTCCTCCTCTAAGGCGTCCAAACTATCCTGCCGATCCAGCTCGGCTTCTCTTTCTTCGTACATGCGCACGCGAGGTGAGTCATGAATTATGTCGCAGGGCAAAACTGCCTCTGCGTCGTATACCATAAAAAATAGTGTGAATCCGGTAGTGCGATTCGGCGTGGTCCGCAGCCCCCAGAGTACGGAGTCGAGCTCCTCTACCCAGTGTGTGTTAGATTCCTTAAGGGACCGCACTAGCTTGGGTTTGATGCCGCTCATGATTAGACCATTTGCTCGTTCGACTTGACCGTTAGTTTGAGGGTGATAGACTGAAGCGTAGTCGAGCTTAATGCCCATGTTTTTGCACCAGAGTTTAACCTCGTCGGCCGTGAAGTTCGTGTTGTTATCAGTGATGATGCCGTGGGGGACGCCGTAACGGTGTACTACCCCTGATATGAAGTCTATCACGGGTCCGGATTCGGCCGTCTTAACCGGCTTGGCCTCTATCCACTTGGTGAATTTATCCACCATGACCAATAGGTATTTTTGCTTGTGGGTTCCTCCTTTATGGGGTCCAACCATGTCAAGCCCCTAGACCGCGAACGACCAGGTGATGGGTATAGTTTTCAGGGCGGTGGGTGGCATGTGGCTTTGATTAGCAAAGAGCTGGCAACCGACGCATCGTTGGAATAAATCCTGAGCGTCTGCCTGGGCCGTTGGCCAATAAAATCCTGTACGGAGGGCCTTGCTTACAAGGGCCCGGGCTGCGGCGTGGTGCCCACCGAGTCCGACATGAATTTCAGCCAGAAGATTTTGCCCTTCCTCTTCGGAGATACACCTTTGAAGGACTCCGATTGTGCTTTTCTTATAGAGCTCTCCCTCATGGACCTTATAGGCTTTAGATCGCCATACTATGCAGTGGGCCTTGTTTTGGTCCTCGGGAAGTTCCTGCCTAGTTAAGTAAGCTAGGAATGGCTCAGTCCACGGGGCAATGAGTGCCATTATTTCGTGGGCTGAAGGTGTTGTTTCATTGGCAGAACCATCGATTGTGTCAGAGTGTGTGGTGTCGGGCAGTGCGGTTGCGTCCGGATTGTTGTTTCCGGACTCCCCTTCCCATAGTACGGATGGCTTGAAAATCTCATAATTGAGATTGCGCTTTCCTCACGGCAGTCCTTTATCCTGTTCATAACCAGGAGGAATCTGGCCCAGTAATGATGTACTATTTCAGCGGGCTCTTGCTGGATTCGGGATAGATCGCTTGTGTTTGGGTGGGCGGGTGGAATTAAATTCGGAACCCCATCCAATCTAAGACTCAAGGGCCGAAAAGTTTCCAAACTTGGAAGCTTGGGTTGTTGGATGTTGTCCAACGAATCTGGCCCGCTGTCTGACTTTAGGTTTAGTGCTTGATTGACGTCCGTCCCTCCGCGGGAATCCGGCATGGAGGGGTCAGGAATTCGGACATAGCTTGTCCTTAATGTAGAAGAAAAGTCGCCGTGCTGTTCCTCCACCACAGCAACATGGTGGGTAGCCTGGGGAGAGTTGATCTCTCTCAGATCGGTTTTAGGCCCAATCTGATTGTAGTCTGTAGCGACTCCCAAGGCGGCGATGCGATCCAAGAGCTTGTTTAAGGAGGAGAGCTCCATCGGATCTAGCTGCTCGGCGAGTTTCGAGTTGACGTGAAGATCGCTTTTGATGACCCGAGAGGTCATCGTCGGCGCGGCAGCCGAACAGGCGGTCATGAGAAAACCGCCTAGCCGGATAGTTTGGCCGGTGGCCAAAGCTCCTTTGGCAACGGTGCCGTCTTTGAAGACGGGACGAGGCATCCTTCCTGATTGCGACGACACAGAGGAACTCGCAACGAAAGCACCAATGTCGGTGTCAAAACTGGCGGATCTCGGGTAGGGGGTCCCGAACTGTGCGTCTAGGCGGATGGTAACAGGAGACAAGGGACACGATGTTTTTACCCAGGTTCGGGCCCTCTCAGTGGAGGTAAAACCCTACTCCTGCTTGATTAATATTGATGATATGGGTAGTACAAGAGTATATCTACCACGAGATCAAGGAGGCTAAACCCTAGAAGCTAGCCTATGGTATGATTGTTGTTTGTCCTACGGACTAAAACCCTCCGGTTTATATAGACACCGGAGAGGGCTAGGGTTACACAGAGTCGGTTACAATGGTAGGAGATCTACATATCCGTATTGCCAAGCTTGCCTTCCACGCCAAGGAAAGTCCCATCCATACACGGGACGAAGTCTTGAATCTTGCATCTTCATAGTCTTAGAGTCCGGCCGACGGTGATAGTTCGGCTATCCGGACACCCCCTAGTCCAAGACTCCCTCAAAGGTGTTTCACCAATTTGACTCCATCCACACCTCCAATCTCCACTGGCTCAACTCTGCAAGCATTGTGCTCTTGCCCAAGAAAGAAGGGGCTAAGGGGATCACTGACTTTAGGCCTATTAGCCTTATTCATGCTTTTGCCAAAATCTTCGCGAAGGTGCTTGCCATCCGCCTTGCCCCACACATGAACAAACTTGTCTCCAACGCCCAAAGCGCATTTATCAAGACTAGAAGTATCCATGATAACTTCATGTGCGTCCGCAACCTTGCCCGTCGGCTTCATAAATGCAAGACACCGTCTCTTCTTTTCAAGCTTGACATCTGCAAGGCTTTTGATTCGGTCAAAGGGAGTACATCCTTGATCTTCTACGTCGGCGAGGTTTCCCTTGCAAGTTTCGTAATTGGATCACAGCGCTGCTTTGCACTTCTTCATCGAGGATACTATTCCCTGATTTTGCCACGCTAAGGATCAAAGCTTCCCCGAAGATGCCAGCGCGCTGCAATCAGAAGGTACCTGGGCTTCACAATGACGCCCCCAAAAGGGCTACGGCCCGCTACCACACCGAAACAACGGATTAGGGGTTTCACCCAGAACCTTGGCACGAGGAGGAAAACCGCAACGGTGCCCCAAGAGGGACACGACGCCCACATGCATTCACTGTCGGCGCCGCCCCTAGAGCATTGAGCTTTCGCTCAAAACCTCACCTAAGTTACACCAAGGTACCAAGGTCGCCTACCCATCCCGAGGGATACATTTAGAACCTCCAAATTAAGACAAGGGAGCCGCTGTCGCTGAAGCAATAACAACATCAGGATTACCCGCTGATTCGCCCATCGTCATCCACACAATCAAGGAGAGAGCTATCACCACTGCAGCGCTCCTCATTGTAGAAGTGGGACATGCTTCTTGGAGGTGCCGCCTAGGGCATTTGGGTGCTCGGTTAGAGGAACTGCATGCGGAGGGGATGAGAGCAGTGGCAGCAGGTGGTGTTCATGACGGAGGAGCGGCGTGGCATCTGGCACGTGGACATTGGGGGTCACAACATCATGGAGCATCGGTGTCTCGCTGGTGGGCGTGTGATGATGGACGAGCGCAGGATGGTGGCGTTGTCTGGCGTCATGGTGGCGTCGACGGCGGCTAGACCGGGCAAGGTAGATGCAGTAGTACATCACTGAAGATGGATTGGTGGCAGGTGGCTGCGGCGGCCTCATACCCGGCAGGCGTCCTGGTTGAGGAGTGCGCCGGACTGGTGGGTGCCCCATCTAGCAGGGGTCCTGGTTGGGACCTCAGGTCTTAGATGTTAGGTTTGACTGCTAGGTCTGTTTCGTATTAGGACGCGACTATCAGCATCCCTTCATCAATTGGATAGGAGTAGCAACACATATTTCCTAGACGGTGGCTTTAGTCTTACTGTTGTATGACTTTGTAAGGTCTTGTGTGAATAAGTAATAAAATGGCTGCATGCATCGTCCAAATGCACAGGCTGGGGGCCCTCCTCCTTTTCAGAAAAAATGCTTAAGATATATGCCATAATCTTTAAGAGTTTGCGTCATCCATAAGAGTTGAGCACAATAAAAAAACGGTGAGAACTATTTGGCTTCGGCGGTACATAAGGATACCGAGTTTTGTTTCTTGGAAGACCAAGATATAAGGGATCTCCCTAGGAATTGACACATACCTGAAGTGGACTTTTTATTAACCTTGTCACCGGCGTAATCGGAATCCAAATAGCCAACAAGGTCAGAGAATGAACCCTCTGGATACCAAAGGCCAAAGTTAAGAGTATGAAATAAATATCTCATAATTCTTTTAACGGCCACAAGATGAAACTTTTTTGGAGCCACTTGAAATCTTGAACACATTCATACACTTAACATTATGTCTGATCAACAAGCACATAGATAAAGTAAGGAACCTATCACGAAACGGTGTACCTTTTGATCCACAGGAGCATTGTCCTTGTTGAGATCAAGATGCCTCTTCGTTGGCATTATGGTTCCTATTGCTTTAGAATCTTCCATGTGGAACTTATTGAATAAGTCCTTAGTGTACTTTGCCTATGAGATGAAGGTTTCTTCATTCGTTTGCTTAATTTGATGGCGAAGAAAAAACTTAGTCTCTCCCATCATAGACATCATGTTCTTTTCTGCCATCAACTTGCCAAACTTCTCACTAAAACGAGGGTTAGTCGGACCAAATATGATATCATCAACATATTTTTGATAAACAAATAATTCACCATTTACTTCCTTGGTAAAAGGAGCATAATTAATTTTTCCAATCTCAAATCCCTTTTAATATGAAACTTCGTCAAGCAGTTGTACCAATCTCTAGGAGCTTGCTTAAGACCATATAAAGCTTTTTAAAGTTTATATACATGGTTAGGTTTCCTAGGGTTCACAAAGTCGAAAGGTTGTTTAACATAGAGTTCCTTATCATTCAAGAAAGCACTTTTGACATCCATTCGATATAAAGTGATATTATGATGATTGGCATAAGCAAGTAGGATGCGAATGAATTCAAGTCTAGCAACAGGGGCGTATGTCTCACCATATTCCATACCTTCCATTTGGGTATTCCCTTGGGCAACCAAGAGAGCTTTGTTGTGAATGACTTACCCATCCTCATCTTGCTTGTTCCAGAAAACCCATCTATTGCCAATGGTATTGTGAGAATCGCCGGGGTTCTCTACTAGTGTCCACACCTTGTTCGTTTCAAAGTTGTGGAGCTCTTCGTGCATGGCATTCGTGTTGGGAAACATAGTAAAAAAGATAACAAAAATGCGCCTATGCACACCCAAGATCAATATGAAGATGCATAACGGGTTGGGATCACGGTCGTTACCGTCACCTAGTTGCAGCGGAAGAACAACGTGTTAGTGTAGATCGCAATTGGAGTCCCTCGAACCGCCCATGAATAGTCCCTCGAACTAGAGACTGGAAGCACGACCTTTCTACTTGGTTGCAAGCGTGCAACCTTCACGTTCCGACATCGCTTCACCGTCTAGAGCTAATAGTCATAGGAGAATTAGAGCGAGGAGATTAGAACCACACTGGGCTTCTAATTATGAGGATTAGAGGAACTAGACCAAGCTCTAACTAGTCAACTAGGACCAACTAGAACTAGGGCTAGATGAAACTAGAGGAGGCTTGATACGTCTCCATCGTATCTACTTTTCCAAACACTTCTGCCCTTGTTTTGGACTCTAACTTGCATGATTTGAATGGAACTAACCCGGACTGACGCTATTTTCAGCAGAACTACCATGGTGTTATTTTTGTGCAGAAATAGAAGTTGTCGGAATGACCTGAAAATCCACGGAGCAACATTTTGGAATTAATAAAAAATACTGGCGAAAGAATCAAGGCCAGGGGGCCCACAACCCTGTCCACGAGGGTGGGGGCGCGCCTACCCCCCTGGGCGCGCCCCCTGCCTCGTGGCCCCCAGGAGCTCCACCGACCTCAACTCCAGCTCCATATATTCACGTTCGGGGAGAAAAAATCAGAGAGAAGGATTCATCGCGTTTTACAATACGGAGCCACCGCCAAGCCCTAAACTCTCTCAGGAGGGCTGATCTGGAGTCCGTTCGGGGCTCCAGAGAGGGGAATCCGTCGCTGTCGTCATCATCAACCATCCTCCATCACCAATTTCATGATTCTCACCGCCGTGCGTGAGTAATTCCATCGTAGGCTTGCTGGATGGTGATGGATTGGATGAGATTTACCATGTAATCGAGTTAGTTTTGTTAGGGTTTGATCCCTAGTATCCACTATGTTCCAAGATTGATGTTGCTATGACTTTGCTATGCTTAATGCTTGTCACTAGGGCCCGAGTGCCATGATTTCATATCTGAACCTATTATGTTTTCATGAATATATGTGAGTTCTTGATCCTATCTTGCAAGTCTATAGTCACCTATTATGTGTTATGATCCGACAACCCCGAAGTGACAATAATCGGGACCACTCTCGGTGATGACCGTAGTTTCAGGAGTTCATGTATTCACTAAGTGTTAATGCTTTGGTCCGGTACTCTATCAAAAGGAGGCCTTAATATCCCTTAGTTTCCAATAGGACCCCGCTGCCATGGGAGGGTAGGACAAAAGATGTCATGCAAGTTCTTTTCCATAAGCACGTGTGACTATATTCGGAATACATGCCTACATTACATTGATGAACTAGAGCTAGTTCTGTGTCACCCTATGTTATAACTATTACATGAGGAATCACATCTGACATAATTATCCATCACTGATCCAGTGCCTACAAGCTTTTCACATATTGCTCTTTGCTTAGTTACTTTTTTGTTGCCACTGTTACAATTACTACAAAACTGCTATTTTACTTTTGCCACTGTTACCATTATTTCCATACTACTTTGCTACTAAATACTTTGCTGCAGATATTAAGTTATCCAAGTGTGGTTGAATTGACAACTCAACTACTAATACTTGAGAATATTCTTTGGCTCCCCTTGTGTCGAATCAATAAATTTGTGTTGAATACTCTATCCTCGAAAACTGTTGCAATCCCCTATACTTGTGGGTTATCAAGACTATTTTCTGGCGCCGTTGCCGGGGAGTATAGCTCTATTCTTTGAGTCACTTGGGATTTATATCTGCTGATCACTATGAGGAACTTGAAAGACGAAAGAACTAAGATTTTTCCCTCAACTACGAGGGGAGGTAAGGAACTGCCATCTAGCTCTGCACTTGATTCTCCTTCTGTTTTGAGTAAACTTGCGACACCTAAACTTGCTTCTGCTATTAATTCTGATATGTCGCATGTTATTGATGATGCCACTTATGCTATGCATGATTCTTATGATGAAACTACTTCTATGCTTGATACTACGGTGCCATTAGGTGAATTTCTTGATGAACAATTTGCTAGGGCTAGAGAGATGAAATTATTGAAACTGATAATATTGGTGAAAGTGATGATGAAGATTCTCCCCCTAGATATGAATTGCCTGTTGTGCCTAAGGGTTATGTCATGGATGAAGAAACTGCTAGAGATTTTCTTGCTTGCAATGATAGATCTGATCTTAAAAATTATTAGCTAAGCTGAAAGAAAAGTCTCTGAATGCTAGAATGAAATATGACCCTGCTTTTGCTACTTCACCTATCTGTGTTACTGATAAGGATTATGATTTCTCTGTCGATCCTGAGATAATTACTTTGGTTGAATCTGATCCTTTCTATGGCTATGAATCTGAAACTGTTGTGGCACATCTTACTAAGTTAAATGATATAGCCACCCTATTCACTAATGATGAGAAAACTCGCTACTACTATATTCTTAAATTATTTCCATTCTCATTAAAGGGTGATGCTAAAACATGGTTTAATTCTCTTGATCTTGGTTGTGTGCGTAGTCCCCAGGATATGATTTATTACTTCTCTGCTAAATATTTCCCTGCTCATAAGAAACAAGCTACTTCAAGGGAAATATATAATTTTGTGCAAATTGAAGAAGAGAGTCTCCCACAAGCTTGGGGGAGGCTTCTCCAATTACTTAATGCTTTGCCTGATCATCCTCTCAAGAAAAATGAAATACTTGATATCTTTTATAATGGACTAACCGATGCTTCCAGAGACCACCTGGATAGTTGTGCTGGTTGTGTTTTCAGGGAAAGAACAGTTGATCAAGCTGAATTGCTATTGAATAATATGTTGACTAATGAAAACAATTGGACACTTCCTGAACCAACACCTAAGCCAACTCTGAAGAATAGAGGTGTTCTATTTCTCAGTCCTGAAGATATGCAAGAAGCAAAGAAATCTATGAAAGAAAAAGGTATTAAAGCTGAAGATGTTAAGAATTTACCTCATGTTGAAGAAATACATGGTCTTGATAACCCAACACAGGTAGTGAAGATAAATTCTCTCTATAGATATGATAAAGTTGAAATCTCGTCTACTAAGTTCGCTAGACAATGCTTGGATGAGTTTAATGACTTTATGGCTAAACAAGAAAACTTCAATGCTTATGTTGGTAGACAATTGAAAAGTAATGCTTATATGATTGGACACTTAAGTGATTATATGTCTAGAGTTAAGGGTGAACTTAAACTCATTAGAACATGCTTCTATGGTTACCACTCAAGTAGAACAAGTGCTTAAAGCTCAAAATGATTTGCTCAATGAATTAAATGATAAGAAAAATGTTAATGCTGTTAGAGTTATGAATAGAGGGCTAAAATGACTCGGGAACCTTTGTACCCTGAGGGCCACCCTAAGAGGATTGAGCAACATTCTCAGAGAAATAATGTTGATGCACCTACTCCTTCTAAGAATAAAAAGAAAAATGATAGGACTTTGCATGCTTCTACTGAACCTGTTGTTGACACACCCGAGAATCCCAATGATATTTCTATTTCTGATGCTGAAACACAATCTGGTGATGAACATGAACCTAGTGATAATGTTAATAATGATGTTCATGTTTATGCTCAACTTAGTAATAACAATGATGTAGAGATTGAACCTGCTGTTGATCTTGATAACCCACAATCAAAGAATCAACGTTATGATAAGAGAGACTTCGTTGCTAGGAAGCACAGTAAAGAAAGAGAACCATGGGTTCAGAAACCCATGCCTTTTCCTCCTAAACCATCCAAGAAAAAGGATGATGAGGATTTTGAGCACTTTGCTGAAATGATTAGACCTATCTTTTTGCGTATGCGTTTGACTGATATGCTTAAAATGAATCCTTATGTGAAGTACATGAAAGATATTGTTACAAATAAAAGAAAGATACGGGAAGCTGAAATTTCCACCATGCTTGCTAATTATACTTTTAAGGGTGGAATACCAAAGAAACTAGGAGATCCAGGAGTACCAACTATACCATGCTCCATTAAAAGAAACTATGTTAAAACTGCTTTATGTGATCTTGGAGCCGGTGTTAGTGTTATGCCTCTCTCTTTATATCGTAGACTTGAATTGAATAAGTTGACGCCTACTGAAATATCTTTGCAAATGGCCGATAAATCAACCGCTATACCTATCGGTATTTGTGAGGATGTGCATGTTGTGGTTGCAAATGTTACTATTTTAACGGACTTTGTTATTCTTGATATTCCCAAGGATGATAGTATGTCGATTATCCTTGGTAGACCCTTTTTGAAATACTGCAGGGGCTGTTATTGATTGCAACAAAGGCAATGTCACTTTTCATGTTAATGGTAATGAGCATACGGTACACTTTTCGAGGAAACAACCTCAAGTTCACAATATCAATTCTATTGGAAAAATTCCATCGATTATTATTGGAGGTTTTGAATTTCCTCTTCCTACTGTCAAGAAGAAATATGATATTCTTATTATTGGGGATGTACATATCCCCGTTGAGGTAACCTAGTGTTATTCGAAAATTCTCCGGTTTCATGCGATTCAGAATGAGTTTGTTAACAAGACTTGATCAACCTTGTTAGTGGATTCCTTTTGATGAGCATGACATGGATGAAGTTAGAAAGCACAACCTTCCATACCCTCCTTTTACTTTCTGTTATTTAGATTAAATAAAGCAAAAATTGTATTTTTCTATCTGTTTTCTGATTTATGCATGCAATAAAAAATACCCCGAAAATAAAAGTTCTCCAAATGCCCTAAAAATGAAATATGATTTTTTTCTAGAATATTTGAGAATATTTGGCACAGAGAACACACTAGAGGGAGCAAGCACCTGGCCACAAGGGTCCAGGGTGCACCCCCTGCATCGTGGGCCCCTGGTGGCCCCCCTCCACTTATTCCTGCACCCACACACTTCCTCTTCCTCTCAAAAAAATCACCAACCATCTCAAGCACGAGTTCTAGCTCATCTTGCTGCCATTTTCGATCTCCTTGCTCAAAGCTCCACTCACAAAACTGCTTTGGGGATTGTTCTTTGGTATGTGACTCCTCCAATGGTCCAATTAGTTTTTTGTTCTAGTGCTTTATTCATTACAAATTTGTGCTGCTAAGGTGACCCTGTTCTTGAGCTTGCATGTCAAATTTATATGGTCTCAAGTAGTTTTAATGCATGATATAGTCTCTAGGCACTTGTGGGAGTAGTTGCTATCAATTTTATTGAGTTTGGTTCACTTTTATTTTGAGTTACTAAAATTTTCAAAAAAAATCAGAGGAAGAAATATGCTTAGGAAAATGTACCAAGGTGGTTCTTCAAGAAAGCAAGGACCCATGCCCGCAATACGTGAGCAGGACGATGAACCACCAAGGGAAGCTCAAGTGCGGCCTTGTGAATGGCCATTAGAGGAATTTATGGTCCAAGCAGGCATCAAGGATGAATTTGATGCATATGCGCGTAATGCTGATCTTGAGGACTTCATGCTAGATAAGTGCCCTCAATATTATCACTTAACTAATTCCTTTGTGAGGAGGTTTAAATTTACATCTTCACACAACTCTCACACTGTCCTATTTGATCTTTATAATAAATCATATACCATGGACCTAGAAGATTTAATACTGCTTGTAAACTCCTGCAGTGGGGCAATGTTAGTGAACCTCGTAAATCTGAATATAAAGACTTTCTTGCTAGTATCACTATGGGTGAATCAAGAGAAATCACACAAGCTACCATAGGGAGCATTCATTTTCCCTCCATACATTATTTTGCTCTCTTTATAGGTAGATGCATTAACGGTAAAGATGAAGCTTGTCACATGTGCATTCCTGATCTTAGTGTCCTCAAGAGTGTTGTATTAGGTGATAAACAATATAACTTGGGGGCTATTGTTGCACGTAGGCTACATCTTAACGGTACATGTGGAGATTTGTTTCATGGGATTTATGCAACTCGTGTTGCTAATTATCTTGGTGTACCCATACATGGAAGTGATATGGAGTTGCCTCCCGCTTATCTAGATTATGATGCTATGGTTCGTCGTCAGTTTCTTGAGAGGAATGAACAGTTCCTCCAATACCGACTAATCTTTGACAAACGTCGCGCTGTCCATGTTGCTCTCCTTGCCCCTGGTTTCTTTGACTTTCAGGCAAAAAGGAGATATATTATAATCAGGGAGGAGGCGAACGAGTACGAAAGGAGGACGGAGGCAGCCCGCCTCCAAGCTGCAGCTCGTGAGGCGATGGCTGCTGCATCTCAGTACGACCCTAGCTACAACTTTGATCCGTATGCATAGACCAACTTAGGCCAAAAGCCTAAGCTTGAGGGAGTACGTATTTCTCACAGACTTTACATTCATGTTCACACACTCATTCTAGTTGTCGGTGCTCATACTTTTTCATTGCACTATCCATGCTAGTTTATTTTCCTTTTCTTGCTTTCTACTTGTGTGTTTGAATAATCTTAAGAAAAACCAAAAAAATTAGTTGTAGCTTTTAGCTAATTTACTTTCCATGCCTGTAGTAGTAGTAACTAAAAGAAAACTCAAAAAGATTTCTCGTTCTTCTTTTGCTTGTTGGGAGCTTTCCCATGTAAATAGTTTTATTTCTTTTCTTTTCTTTGGGGGTCGAGAGGAGAAGTGTAAGTGCATCTAGTGCCCCTTAGTGATTTTTGTGTATTGAAGACTTATAGGTTAAGGGACTGATGCATTTGTGAGTGCACACAGGTCTATAAGTCTATGAGGAGTTTGATATTTACAGAGAAAGTCGACCCCTAAAATGAAGTTCTTCGACTGAAGACTTTGGATTTCTGAAGACTTTGAAAGTGAAGAAATTGGTGTGACCTTGAAGACTTGGAATTCATTCGAGGAACATGAAGCGTGAAGACTTGTTTTCGTAGTTTCATTTTCTCTTTCTTGAGTCATAGGAAACACCATAATGTTAAAGGGGGTCAATGAAATACTAAGGAAAAATTTCCATGTGATGCTCAACTCAAAATCCTACACCTACCAATCCCTTCGAGTGAAGCCATTGGAAATCTCATACAGTTCAGTCATATTCTTTAGTGACAAAGACAAAGTTCTTCTGGTTTCTGAGGAATTTGTTCTGACTGAGGAGTTAGGAATTCGCCAGTGCGGATTGCCTACACAGTGAGGAACATGATAGCCCTGAGGAAATTGAGCCTCAAAATTCCGACCGTTGCTGTGCTATGCGCCAGCTGTCCCAAAATATCTACCCACCTAACGGTCGTATCATTGAAGGACATTTATGTCTTATCATGTCGGGCTGCTCCCTAGGCTATAAATAGCCGCCCCCTACAACCACTAGCTGGTTGGCTGCTCCGAGAGAAACTGACACTTGTCATTTGAGAGCATCCCATCCTCCGAGGACTTTGAGCGAAAATCATCAAGTGAGGAAAACCCAAACCCAAACACCTGCAAACCCAAAGTGATTGAGCATCACTAAAGAGATTGATCCTGCGTGGATCTGATGCTTGTTACCTTTGAAGAATGTTCTTCTTCCAGACGGTTAGGCGTCATGGTCTAGAGCATCCAAGAGGAATTGTGGATCGCTGAGTGACCTAGTCAGTGAAGGTTTGGAAGTCACCTGAAGACTTATCATGAGTGATTGGGCGAGGTCTATGTGACCTTAGCTCAAGGAGAATACGGTGAGGACTGTGTGTCCGGGACTATGTGTCCTCAGGTTTAAATACCTAGCCGCTCCAACCAGATGTACAACTGAGACAGCAGTTGGAACTGGTCTACGAAATCATTGTCTTCACCAAGCCTACTGGTTCTATTTCCTCAACTCTTTCATTTCCTCATTTCAGTTGGTGTGTGCTTGTTCATATCTGTTTGAAGACTTTGACTGAAGACTTTCTCAATTTCCTCAGTTCAATTTCTTCAGTCTGTTTGTCTTAATCCTGTGTTTACGCTTTCTGTACTCTGTGCTTATCTTCATTTCATCATGATGACTATGCTTGTGTTTTGTTATGTTTACTTTTGAGTACTTATTCTGCTGCAAGTAGTTCTTCGCTAAGGAATTTCCTCACCAGCAAATTCCTCAGTGAAGAATTCATAAAAATCGCCTATTCACCCACTCTAGTCGATATAACGCACTTTCAATTGGTATCAGAGCAAGGTACTCCCTTGTTCTATATGATTTTGGTTTAACCTCCTGGAGTTTTAGTTATGTCAACCGCAGGTATGATCAAGGTCTCTGATGGGTGTCCTACCTTTGATGGGATGGACTACCCCTACTGGAAGAATAAGATGCGAATGCATCTTGAGGCAATTGATAATGATCTCTGGTATGTTGTGGAAAATGGTGTTCCCTCAGTCACACCTTCTCGGAACGCTACTGATGTGAAGAGATTCAAGCAACTCGATTCTCAAGCGAAGAACATCATATGTGGCCATCTGAGCAAAGGGCAGTATGGAAGAGTGAGTGCTTTGGAAACTGCTAAGCTTATTTGGGATAGGCTGTCTGAAGTGAATGAAGGAGTCTCAACTCAACGTGACTCTCGTGTTGACGTTCTTCGCAATCTCTTCAACCGCTTCAAAAGACTCGACAATGAAAATGTTCAGCAAACCTTCGATCGCCTCACTGACATCTCAAATGATCTTCAAGCACTTGGTGCCACTGACATCACCGACCATGAGGTGGTGAAGAAATTGCTGAGATCGCTTGATTCTTCATTTGATACTCTGGCACTGATGATTCAAGAACGTGCTGATTACAAGTCACTTGATCTCGCTGATATCCTCGAGAGTCTAAACACTCATGAGTTCCAGCTTGCTGAGAAGAGAGATCTCTATGGTTCGAGCTATGGCAGATCACGTGCTCTGAAGGCCAAGGCAGTGATGACCCACAAGTATAGGGGATCTACCGTAGTCCTTTCGATAAGAGTGTCAAACCCAACGAGGAGCAGAAGGAAATGACAAGCGGTTTTCAGTAAGGTATTCTCTGCAAGCACTGAAATTGTAGGTAACAGATAGTTTTGTGATAAGATAAATTGTAACGGGTAACAAGCAATGAAAGTAAATAAAGTGCAGCAAGGTGGCCCAATCCTTTTTGTAGCAAAGGACAAGCCTGGACAATTTCTTATAATGAGAAAAGCGCTCCCAAGGACACACGGGAATTATCGTCAAGCTAGATTTCATCACGCTCATATGATTCGCGTTCTGTACTTTGATAATTTGATATGTGGGTGGACCGGTGCTTGGGTACTGCCCTTACTTGGACAAGCATCCCACTTATGATTAACCCCAATTGCAAGCATCCGCAACTACAAAAGAAGTATTAAGGTAAACCTAACCACAACATTAGACATATGGATCCAAATCAGCCCCTTACGAAGCAACGCATAAACTAGGGTTTAAGCTTCTGTCCCTCGAGCAACCCGTCATCTACTTATTACTTCCCAATGCCTTACTCTAGGCCCAAATAATGGTGAAGTGTCATGTAGTCGACGTTCACATAATACCACTAGAGGAGAGACAACATACATCTCATCAAAATATTTAACGAATACCAAATTCACATGACTACTAATAGCAAGACTTCACCCATGTCCTCAGGAACAAAAGTAACTACTCACAAAGCATATTCATGTTCATAATCAGAGAAGTATTAATATGTATTAAGGATCTGAACATATGATCTTCCACCAAGTAAACCAATTAGCATCAACTACAAGGAGTAATCAACACTACTAGCAACCCACAGGTACTAATTTGTGGTTTTGATACAAGATTGGATACGAGTGATGAACTAGGGTTTTGAGAGGAGATGGTGCTGGTGAAGATGTTGATGGAGATTGAATCCCTCCTGATGAGAGGATCGTTGGTGATGACGATGGTGACGATTTCCCCCTCCCGGAGGGAAGTTTCCCCGGTAGAACAGCTCCGCCGGAGCCCTAGGTTGGTTCCGCCAAGGTTCCGCCTCGTGGCGGCGGAGTTTCGTCCCGTAAGCTTGCTTATAATTTGTTTTCCAGGGTAAAATCCTTCATATAGCATAAGATGGGCACCGGAGGGCCACCAGGGGGCCCAGGAGATAGGGGGCGGGCCCAGTAGGGGTGGGCGCGCCCCCCACCCTCCTGGCCAGGGTGTGGGGCCCCTCTGGTGTTTTCTTCGCTCAATAGTTCTTATTAATTCCAAAAATAACTTCCGTGGAGTTTCAGGATTTTTGGAGCTGTGCAGAATAGGTTTCCAATATTTGCTCCTTTTCCATCCAGAATTCCAGTTGCTGGCATTCCCCCTCTTCATGGCAAACCTTGTAAAATAAGAGAGAATAGCCATAAGTATTGAGACATAATGTGTAATAATAGCCCATGATGCAATAAATATTGATATAAAAGCATGATGCAAAAGGGACATATCAACTCCCCCAAGCTTAGACCTCGCTTGTCCTCAAGCGGAAGCCGAATCCGAAAAATAAGTCCACATTTTTAGAGATATAGGTGTTGATAAAAATAAAATACGGACATGAGGGCATCATGATCATTCTTATAACAACAACATATATAGATTTTGTCATATGGTTTTCTATGCTCAAGTAACAATCAATTCACAATCTCAATGCTCAGAAACTTCATTGGGAACTAACAAACTATAATCTCAGTCATTGAAGCAATTGCAATTTATCATAACATCAGAAAGATTCAATAATAGAGCTTTTCAGCAAGTCCACATACTCAACTAACATATAATCTTCTATAATTGCTAACACTCACACAATACTTGTGGTTATGGAGTTTCAACCGGACACTAAGAAAGATAGGGGCTTATTGTGTTGCCTCCCAACGTATTCACCTTTGGGTGATGTCAACAATAATAGTTCATGCTAATTTACATCCAATTGGATATATATATATATATATATATATATATATATATCAGGATCTTACCAACACGAGGAGCTTGCCAAAGGATAAAATGAAAAAGGGAAAGGTGAAGATCACCTTGACTCAAGCATAAAGTAAAAACACAAAGTAAAAGATAGGCCCTTCGCAGAGGGAAGCAGAGGTTGTAATGTGCTTTTAGGGTTGGATGCACAAAATCTTAATGCAAAAGAACGTCACTTTATATTGCCACTTGTGATATGAACCTTTATTATGCAGTCTGTCGCTTTTATTACTTCCATATCACACGATCGTATAAAGCTTATTTTCTCCACACTAATAAGTCATACATACTTAGAGAGCAATTTTTATTGCTTGCAACATGATAACTTACTTGAAGGATCTTACTCAATCCATAGGTAGGTATGGTGGACTCTCATGGCAGGACTAGGTTTAAGGATATTTGGAAGCACAAGTAGTATCTCTACTTGGTACAAGGAATTTGGCTAGCATGAGGGGGAAAGGCAAGCTCAACATGTTGGGAAGATCAATGACAATATACTTTAACTGAGATGTGAGAAAACATAAGCCATTACGTTGTCTTCCTTGTCCAACATCAACTCTTTTAGCATGTCATACTTAATGAGTGCTTACAATCATAAAAGATGTCCAAGATAGTATTTTTGTATGTGAGAACCTCTCTTTCCTTATTACTTCCTATTAATTGCAACGATGACCAAAACTACGTTTGTCAACTCTCAACAACTTTTATGCCTCATACTTTTTATATGTGAAGTCATTACTATCCATAAGATCAATATAAACTCTTTTATTCTTTTTATTCTTTCTACTTTCTCAAGATCATAGCAAGATAGCAAAGCCCTTGACTCAACACTGATCTTTATTATAGATAGCTCACGGACTCGATTACATAAAGAGATTGCAAAGAAAAACTCAAAACTACTTGAAACCAAAACTTCAATCTACTAGATCAAGATACTACTAAAAGGATCGAACTAAATAAAACGGTAAAGATAGGAGTGTGATGGTGATACGATACCAGGGCACCTCCCCCAAGCTTGGCAGTTGCCAAGGGGAGTGCCCATACCATGCAATTATGTCCTCGGAGGTGGTGAAGTAGGAGTTGTTGATGATGTAGGCTTCTTCCTCAATTTACACTTGAGGATAGTATTTTGCTCCTTTAGATCATCGATCTCCTGCTCAAGACTTAATATTCTTTTGCATAGTTCCTGTTTATTTTCCTGCAAGAGACGGAAAGGGATAAACTCGATCTTTGGCTTCTTTGCTCTATTAGAGAGGCTTGACTTTTTAAACTCCACATGCATGTCCCCAGGTTGAGGTAATGGGGCTTCGTCTTTGTCTGAACTCATTTCCTCCTTTTCCTTAGGCTCATAGTCTTCCTCTTCTTTAGTGGTCCAGCCACCATGCTCCAAGTCCCCGTAGACCTTAGGCTCTGCAAGGTAATCAGCCACATAGCTTTCCCCTTCCGAATCCTGAGATGACATATTGCTCTAAATCTGTAACAAAAACAGCTCGAAACGAAAACAGAGGAGTTTTGCGTGATACGGTGGTCAAAACCTTCGGAAGATTATATAATGAATTTTTACCGACCAAAATACGTAACGTGCAAGAAAATGGAGTCCGGGAGGCACACGAGGTGGCCACGAGACAGGGGGGAGCGCCTAGTAAGGGTGGGCACGCCCTCCACCCTCGTGGAGGCCTCGTGTCCTTCCCGGATTACTTCTTGCTTTCCAAAATTCTTAAATATTCCAAAACGGAGGAAAATTGCCATTAGAATTGTTTTGGAGTCGGTTTTCTTGCCGTACCACATACCTATTCCTTTTCGGAGTCTAAAACCTTCTGGAAGGTGTCCCTTATGTATTCCTCCGGGGTTACGATCTCAATAATATTAGTTTCAACATTGATAGGATTACCTGAGATATAATGTTTGATTCTTTTACCGTTCACCACCCTCGGACTTGTGCCTTCGAAGTTGTTGATCTTTATGGCACCAGAACGATAGACCTCCTCGATAACGTAAGGACCTTCCCATTTAGAGAGAAGTTTTCCTGCAAAAAATCTTAAGCGAGAGTTGAATAATAACACATAATCACCTATGTTAAACTCACGCTTTTGTGTCCTTTTGCCATGCCATCATTTAACGTTTTCTTTGAACAGCTTGGCAATCTCATAGGCTTGGGTTCTCCATTCATCAAGTGAGCTAATGTCAAACAACCTCTTCTCACCGGCAAGTTTGAAGTCATAGTTGAGCTCTTTAATAGCCCAATATGCTTTATGTTCAAGTTCAAGAGGTAAGTGACATGATTTTCCGTAAACCATCTTGTACGGAGACATACCCATAGGATTTTTATATGCAGTTCTATAGGCCCATAATGCATCATCAAGTTTCTTGGACCAATTCTTTCTAGATCTATTCACAGTCTTTTGCAAAATTAATTTGAGCTCTCTATTGCTCAGCTCTACTTGACCACTAGACTATGGGTGATAAGGAGATGTGATTCTATGATTGACATCATACTTAGCAAGCATCTTACGGAAAGCACCATGAATAAAATGTGAACCACCATCAGTCATAAGATATCTAGGGACTCCAAACCTCAGAAAAATAACTTCTTTAAGCATCTTAATAGAGGTGTTATGATCAACACTACTAGTTGGAATAGCTTCTACCCACTTAGTAACGTAATCAAAACAACTAAAATATGTGTGTAACCATTAGAGGCAGGAAAAGGTCCCATATAATCAAAGCCCCAAACATCAAATGGTTCAATAACAAGAGAATAATTCATAGGCATTTCTTGACGTCTACTAATATTACCTATTCTTTGACATTCATCACAAGACAAGACAAACTTACGAGCATCTTTGAAGAGAGTAGGCCAATAAAAACCGGATTGCAATACCTTATGTGCAGTTCTATCCCCAGCGTGGTGTCCTCCATATGGTTCAGAGTGACACTTGCGTAGGATCTGTTCCTGTTCATGCTCAGGTACACAACGTCTAATAACACCATCTACTCCTTCTTTATAAAGGTGTGGGTCATCCCAGAAGTAATGTCTTAAATCATAAAAGAACTTTTTCTTTTGCTGATATGTGAAACTAGGTGGTATAAATTTAGCAACAATGTAATTAGCATAATCAGCATACCAAGGAGCAGTACGAGAAGCATTAATGACTGCTAATTGTTCATCCGGAAAGCTATCATCAATAGGTAGTGGGTCATCAAGAACATTCTCTAACCTAGACAAGTTGTCTGCAACGGGGTTCTCAACTCCCTTTCTATCAATAATATGCAAATCAAATTCTTGGAGCAGGAGAACCCATCTAATAAGTCTAGGCTTAGCATCTTTCTTTTCCATCAGATATTTAATAGCAGCATGATTAGTGTGAATAGTAACTTTAGAATCAACAATGTAAGGTCTAAACTTATCACAAGCAAATACAACTGCTAAGAACTCTTTTTCAGTAGTAGCATAATTTCTCTGGGTAGTATCAAGAGTTTTACTAGCATACTGGATAACATTCAATTTCTTATCAACTCTTTGCCCTAGAACAGCACCTACAGCATAATCACTAGCATCACACATAATTTCAAATGGTAAATTCCAATCAGGTGGCTGAACAATAGGTGAAGTGATCAAAGCTTTCTTAAGTATTTCAAATGCTTCTACACAATCATCATCAAAGACAAAAGGAATATCTTTTTGCAATAAATTAGTCAGAGGCCTAGAGATTTTAGAGAAGTCCTTAATGAACCTCCTATAAAAACCGGCATGGCCAAGGAAACTTCTTATACCTTTTATGTCCTTGGGACATGGCATCTTTTCAATAGCATCAAATTTAGCTTTATCAACTTCAGTACCTCTCTCAGAAATCTTATGCCCCAAGACAATTCCTTCATTAACCATAAAGTGGCACTTTTTACAATTCAATACGAGACTAGTGTCTTCGCATCTCTGCAAAACTCGATCAAGGTTGCTCAAGCAATCATCAAAAGAGGATCCACAAACGGAGAAATCATCCATGAATACCTCACAAATCTTTTCACAAAAGTCAGAGAATATAGCCATCATACATCTTTGAAAGGTAGCAGGTGCATTACATAAACCAAAAGGCATACATCTATAAGCAAAAGTACTGAAAGGGCAAGTAAAAGTAGTTTTTGATTGATCCTCCGCTGACACAGGTATTTGAGAGAAACCAGAATAACCATCTAGAAAGCAGAAATGTGTATGTTTGGATAATCTTTCTAGAATTTGATCAATAAAAGGTAAAGGGTAATGATCTTTCTTAGTAGCTTTATTTAATTTACGGAAATCAATTACCATCCTATAACCTGTAATTATTCTTTGCGGGATCAATTCATCTTTATCATTAGGAACGACAGTAATACCTCCCTTTTTAGGAACACAATGGACAGGACTTACCCATTCACTATCAGCAACGGGATAAATTATACCTGCCTCAAGGAGCTTTAGTATCTCCTTTCTTACCACTTCTTTCATCTTAGGATTTAGCCGTCGTTGAGGATCTCTAACTAGTTTGGCATCTTTCTACACTTTTATTTTGTGTTGACATAGAGTGGGACTAATGCCCTTAAGATCATCCAGAGTATATCCAATAGCAGCACGGTGCTTCTTCAGAGTTTTCAATAATCTTTCCTCTTCTTGCTTTGAAAGGTTAGCACTAATAATAACAGGATATTTTTTTTCATCAAGATAAGCATACTTAAGATTATCAGGTAATGGTTTGAGCTCAAACACGGGATCACCCTTGGGTGGAGGGGGATCCCCTAGGATTTCAACAGGCAAGTTGTGTTTCAGAATAGGACCCTGTTGAAGGAACACTTCATCTATTTCCCTTCTTTCATCCATAAACATATCATTTTCGTGGTCTGGCAAATATTGTTCTAACGGATCAGTAGGAGGCACGGCAATAGAAGCAAGACCAATAATATCATCCTTACTAGGTGATTCTTTATCACGGGGCTGTCTATGAAACTTAGCAAAATTAAACTCATAAGACATATCCCCTAAGCCAATTGTAACAATATCCTTTTCACAATCAATCCTAGCATTAACCGTATTCAAGAAGGGTCTACCAAATATAATGGGAGAAAAGTCATCTTGTGGGGAACCAAGAACAAGAAAATCAGCAGGATATTTAACCTTCCCACACAAGACTTCAACATCTCTAACAATCCCAACTGGCTTAATGGTGTCCCTATTGGCAAGCTTAATAGTAACATCAATATCTTCTATTTTAGCGAGTGCAATATCATGCATAATTTATTTATATAAATCATAGGGTATTGCACTAGCACTAGCACCCATATCACATAAACCATGATTACAATGATCTCCAATTTTAATAGAAATAACAGGCATGCCTACAACAGGTCTATGTATCTTAGCATCTGGTCTAGAAATATTAGCAGCCTCTTCACAGAAGTAAATAACATGCCCATCCAAATTATCATCCAAGAGATCTTTAATCATAGCAAAACTAGGTTCAACTTTAATTTTCTCAGGGGGTGTATAAGTTCTAGTATTACTCTTACGAACAACAGTTGAAGTTTTAGCATGATCCTTTATCCTAACAGGAAAACGAGGTTTCTCAACATAAGTAGTAGGAACAATAGGATCATCATAAGTGATAGTATTTTCTTCAACTGTAATATGTGCAACTACTTTTACTTCAACAGGAGGATTATATTTAAACCACTTCTCCTTAGGGAGATCAATGTGAGTAGCAAAATATTCACAAAAAGAAGCTACTATCTCAGACTCAAGTCCATATTTAGCGCTAAATCCACGAAAAGCATCGGTATCCATAGAAGATTTAACACAATCAAACTTAGGTGTTATACCAGACTCCTTACCATCGTCGGAACCCCAATCTTCAGAGTTGCGTTTAATTCTCTCCAATAAATCCCACTTGAATTCAGTAGTCTTCAGCATATAAGAACCAGCACAGGAAGTATCAAGCATGGTGCGATCATTGAGAGAAAGCCGAGCATAAAAGTTTGAATAATCATTTCTCTTGAGAGCTCATGATTGGGGCATGAATATAACATTGACTTGAGCCTCCCCCAAGCTTGAGCGATGCTTTCTCCTTCGTGAGGCCAGAAATTATATATGTAATTACGATCACGATGAATAAGATGCATAGGATAGAACTTCTAGTGAAATTCCAACTTCAATCGTTTATAATTCCAAGATCCCGTATCATCACATAGCCTATACCATGTCAATGCATCTCCCTTCAAAGATAAAGGGAAGACCTTCCTTTTGACAACATCATCGGGAATACCTGCAAGCTTAAATAATCCACAAACATCATCCACAAATATAAGGTGTAAATCGGGATGCAATGTTCCATCTCCTACAAAGGGATTAGCTAGCAGTTTCTCTATCATACCCAAAGGAATCTCAAAGTAAATATTTCCAGTAGGTTCAGTAGGTTGAGGAGCAACTCTTTGCTCTACTAGTCGGGGTGAAGATACCCCGAACAAGCCCCTCAAAGGATTAGTTTCCATAGTAACAAGTGACAGAAAATTTCAGCACACTATACATATGTTTCCTTACCAAGTTCCACTCACCAAAGGCGCTACACTCCCCGGCAACGGCGCCAAAAAAGAGTCTTGATGACCCACAAGTACAGGGGATCTATCGTAGTCCTTTTGATAAGTAAGAGTGTCGAACCCAACGAGGATCAGAAGGAAATGGCAAGCGGTTTTCAGTAAGGTATTCTCTGCAAGCACTGAAATTGTAGGTAACAGATAGTTTTGTGATAAGATAAATTGTAACGGGTAACAAGAAATGAAAGTAAATAAAGTTCAGCAAGGTGGCCCAATCCTTTTTGTAGCAAAGGACAAGCCTGGACAATTTCTTATAATGAGAAAAGCGCTCCCGAGGACACATGGGAACTATCGTCAAGCTAGTTTTCATCACGCTCATATGATTCACATTCGGTACTTTGATAGTTTGATATGTGGGTGGACCGGTGCTTGGGTATTGCCCTTACTTGGACAAGCATCCCACTTAAGATTAACCCCTATTGCAAGCATCCGCAACTACAAAAGAAGTATTAAGGTAAACCTAACCACAACATTAGACATATGGATCCAAATCAGCCCCTTACAAAGCAACGCATAAACTAGGGTTTAAGCTTCTGTCACTCTAGCAACCCATCATCTACTTATTACTTACCAATGCCTTCCTCTAGGCCCAACAATGGTGAAGTGTCATGTAGTCGACATTCACATAACACCACTAGAGGAGAGACAACATACATCTCATCAAAATATCGGACGAATACCAAATTCACATGACTACTAATAGCAAGACTTCACCCATGTCCTCAGGAACAATAGTAACTACTCACAAAGCATATTCATGTTCATAATCAGAGGAGTATTAATATGCATTAAGGATCTGAACATATGATCTTCCACCAAGTAAACCAATTAGCATCAACTACAAGGAGTAATCAACACTACTAGCAACCCATAGGTACCAATTTGTGGTTTTGATACAAGATTGGATACAAGAGATGAACTAGGGTTTTGAGAAGAGATGGTGCTGGTGAAGATGTTGATGGAGATTGACCCCCTCCCGATGAGAGGATCATTGGTGATGACGATGGTGATGATTTTCCCATCCCGGAGGGAAGTTTCCCCAGCAGAACAGCTTCGTCGGAGCCCTAGATTGGTTCCGCCGAGGTTCCGCCTCGTGGCGGCGGAGTTTTGTCCCGTAAGCTTGCTTATGATTTTTTTTCGAGGGTAAAAGCCTTCATATAGCAGAAGATGGGCACCAGAGGGCCACTAGGGGGCCCGGGAGACAGGGGGCGTGCCCAGTAGGGGTGGGCGCCTCCCACCCTCCTGGCCAGGGTGTGGGCCCCCTCTGGTGTTTTCTTCGCTCAATAATTCTTATTAATTCCAAAATTTACTTCCGTGGAGTTTCAGGATTTTTGAAGCTGTGCAGAATAGGTTTCCAATATTTGCTCCTTTTCTAGCCAGAATTCCAGCTGCCGGCATTCCCCCTCTTCATGGTAAACCTTGTAAAATAAGAGAGATAGCCATAAGTATTGAGACATAATGTGTAATAACAGCCCATAATGCAATAAATATTGATATAAAAGCATGATGCAAAATGGACGTATCAGGCAGTTTCTGAGTCTGAAGATGAAGACTCTGGTAGCAACCTTGGTGATCCTGATGAACTGAGCCAGGAACTAGCACTGCTCGTGAAGAAATTTCAGAAGTTCTCAAGACGTGGTCGCTTTGGAAAATCCTCAAGGAGCAATGATTCCTCATCCAGTGACTACAAGAAGAGGCTATGCCACAAATGCAAGAAACATAGTCACTACATTCAAGATTGTCCTCGGTGGGATAAGGAATCAAAGAAGAAGAAATACAAGGATTACAGTTCTGATGACGCAAAGGAGAAGAAGAAATCTTCAAAGTCTTCATCATCAAAATCCTCGAAGTCTTCATCTCACAAGAAGATCAGCTCCAAGAATGCTCGGGCATTCATTGCCAAGGAAATGGACTCTAAGGCTGAATCTGAGGAACATGATGAAGAGGAGGCATCTGAGGAGTTCGAGTCTGGTGTGGCGAGCCTAGATGTCGCTACTGCATTCGTCAGCAAGTCTATCTTCAACTCTGAAGAAAATGGCATCGCCAACACGGCTGATGAAGGCAATGATGACTACGCTCCCACCTATTGCTTCATGGCAAAGGGTGTCGAGGTAACTAAATACCCCTCATATGAATCTAGTGAGGATGAATTTGATGAAAACCTCAAGCCTAGCTACTCTAAACTTGCTAAGATTGCTGTGAAACAACAAAAGGCTTTCGAAAAAGTCAAAACATGCCAGACAAAAGTGATGATATCTTGGGTGAAGAAATGGATCGCACTAAAACCCTGACTGAAAATCTTCAGAGACTTCAGTCTCGGTTTGACAACCTTCAAGGTCATCATAACACTCTCTTATCTGATAACGAGAAGCTTTCTTATGAATTTATTCAAAGGAAGCAAGATCTTGAGAAGCTAAGGGTGAGTTATGAAGATCTTCAAAAGGAGCGCGATTCATTATTTGCTTGACAAATCAGCGCTACTCAGGAAGAATTTGATCCTCCATGCTTGAAGTGCATTGAACGTGAATCTGCTAATTCTTACCTGCATGTTCAAATGCTTCTAATGTTGCAAATTCTTCATCTGTCTCTGCTATCACTAATTCCTCATCTGAGGACATTGCTAGTATCACTGATGATGCAGGGCTGAAGGAATTGTACATGACAGGCATGTACAAAAGCCTCAAAGGGCATCAGACTCTTTGTGACGTGCTTAAAAAGCAGATCCTCAACAGGAACCCTAGGAAAGAGGGTATTGCCTTTGAGAGGAAACTCAATGCTGATGGAACATATTGGAAGCCTGAGCAGTACCCCAAAACCTCATGGGTTGCTGCAAAGGGACCTCCAGTTGATCCATCCAATTTATCTGGCTTTACATGTGAATCTCCTCATTCTTCTGATGAGTCATTTGACTCCAACTATAAACTGTTCAAAAATCAGAATGGTGAAGTATTTGCTAGATATGTTGGCACTAACTGCAGGAACGGTTCCTCTATGAAGAAAATCTGGGTTCCCAAAAGTTGCCTTGAAAGTCTTCAGGTGAATGTCCTCATGACACCACCTGTGAAGAATAGGAACTCTAGATCAAATTCTTCATATGGACCGAATTCTTCATATGGATCCAAGTCCTCATACGGACCAAATTCGTCACGTGGATTAAATTCCTCAAAAGGATCAAAGTCCTCATATGATCATCATCATGCTAACCCCTCTGTTTCTCAGGGAAGAGCTAAGGGCTATGAATATGAGCATTATTCTTCTAACCATTATGTTCATAAGTCCTCGAAGAATTTCTCTTCTTATTCATATGCCTATCCTAAATCTTATGTGAAACGAACTGGACTGGCTTCTATGCCACCTTTCTCATATGGTGCTCACAGAGTGATGAATTCTTTGCCACCCCTTCAGATGTGGGTGGTGAAGAAAAAGAACTAATCTCTTTTGCAAGATCAGGTCTCCAGACGTGCTTAAAACGTCTAAAGAATTTGCTGGAGACCTGAAGATTGCCTAAAAGGACGCAGGCTAATCATGAAGAAATGAACTTTCATTTCTCACGTCCTCATACTGTTTTATCTATTCTATTGCTTGATGAAATTGATCTGATGATATTGATGTCATATTCTTCACGGATGAAGTATATGAGTTCGTAAGTTGTACAAATTCATCTGCAGGATGATCAACCCAAAGCCAATGAGTGGGTCCTCGACAGTGGATGTACAAATCACATGACTGGTGACAAGAATCTATTGATGGATGCTCCCTTATCACCATTGCATCTGAAGCATATCATCTTCGCTTACAAAGGCAAAAGTTAGGTATTGGGTCTAGGTAAGGTTGCGATCTCAAAGGATCGACACATGGACAAAGTCATGCTTGTCGAGTCCTTAGGATACAACCTCATGTCTGTCTCAATGCTTTGTGATCTTGATATGGTTGTTGTCTTTGGCAAATATCATTGCGTTGTGATCATGGAAGCTGACAATTCTAAAGTCTTCGAAGGCTTTAGGAGAGGAGACTTGTATATTGTTGATTTCTCTACAGGACCACAACCGGCCGTATGCCTACTTGCAAAAGCTTCAGAAGGCTGGCAATGGCATCGAAGACTTGGTCACGCTGCCATGAGGAATCTGCACACGCTTGCGAAGAAGAAGCATGTCATTGGCATTGAGAATGTCAAATTCCTCAAGGATCATTTGCGCGGAGCCTGTGAAGCTGGAAAGATGACCAAGGCCAAACATCCAGCGAAGACTATCATGACTACTGCTCGACCATTTGAATTGCTTCACATGGATCTCTTTGGTCCTAATCATTACTCTGCAGTTACAAATGATGCATCTCTATATGGCTTTTTTATTGTTGATGATTATTCTCGTTACACATGGGTGCACATTGTCACTTACAAACATGAGGTGCAGGAAGTCTTCAAATGATTTTCCTCGAGGGCTTCAACCAACTTTGGTGTGAAGATCAAGCACATCAGAAGTGATAATGGAACTGAGTTCAAGAATTCCGGTCTTGATGACTATCTTGATGAACTTGGTATTACTCATGAGTTATCTGCTCCTTATACTCCTCAGCAGAATGGCGTCGTGGAGCGCAAGAATAGAAATCTTGTTGAGATGGCTTGCACTATGCTTGATGAATACAAGACACCTCATCATTTTTGGATTGAGGCAATTGATACTGCGTGCCACATCATCAACAGAGTATATCTTCACAAATTCTTCAAGAAGACTGCTTATGAACTCCTCACTGACAAGAAACCCAATGTGAGTTATTTCAAAGTCTTCGGTGCTAAATGTTGGATTAGAGATCCTCATCACAATTCTAAATTCGCACCGAAAGCACATGAGGGTTTTATGCTTGGTTACGGAAAGGACTCGCACACCTACAGAGTCTTCAACAAGGTTCTTCACAAAGTTGTTGAAACTGTAGATGTGCGGTTCGATGAAACTAATGGCTCGCAAAGAGAGCACCTACCTTCTGTGATAGATGAACAAGCACCTGAGGAATCTATCAAGTACAAGGCTACTAAGGATGTCATTCCTACTGAAGAATTCATTCCAGAACGTGAAGAACGTCGAGCTGGTGCACCTGAAGAAAATGGTGCTGAGGAAAATGGTCCTGAAGAAAATGCGGATCAAATTCCTCGACGACAACCCGCTCATCCTCGTGTTGCAAATGAAGTGCAAATTGAGAGAATCATCGATGACATTGAAGCACCAGGTCCTCTCACACGCTCAAAAGCTTCACATTTGTCTAACTTTTGTGGGCACTTTGCTTTTGTCTCTATCACAGAGCCCACTAAGGTAGATGAAGCATTTCTGGAGCCTGAGTGGATTCAAGCTATGCAAGAAGAATTACATCAGTTCGAGCTCAACAACGTCTGGGAACTGGTCAAACGTCCAGATCCTCGCAAGCACAAAATTATTGGCACAAAGTGGATCTACCGCAACAAGCAAGATGAAAATGGCCTTGTGGTGAGGAATAAGGCACGGCTTGTAGCTCAAGGCTACACACAGGTTGAAGGAATTGATTTCGATGAAACTTTTGCACCTGTTGCTAGACTTGAGGCTATTCGCATATTACTTGCTTATGCTAACCATCATGATATCATCTTACGACAAATGGATGTGAAAAGTGCATTCCTCAATGGTAAGCTTGAGGAAGAAGTATATGTTGCTCAACCCCCAGGTTTTGAAGATCCAAAGCATCCTGACAAAGTCTTCAAACTCAATAAGGCCCTGTATGGCCTCAACCTGGCCCCTCGGGCGTGGTATGATACTTTGAAGGAATTCCTCATGAAGAAAGGCTTCAAACCCGGTTCACTCGATCCAACTCTTTTCAATAAATCTTATGATGGTGAATTGTTTGTGTGCCAAATTTATGTTGATGATATCATTTTTGGCTATACTGACCAACGTTACAGTGATGAATTTGCCTATATGATGAGTGAAGAATATCAAATGTCTATGATGGGAGAATTGAAATTCTTTTTAGGTCTTCAAATTTGTCAACATCGCAATGTCATATTCATATCTCAGGAGAAATACCTCAAAGATGTATTGAGGAAATTCGGCATGCAAGATTGCAAAGGGGTCAAAATTCCTATGCCCACAAGTGGCCATCTATGCACTGATGAAAATGGTATCGACTTTGATCAAAAGGTATACCATTCCATCATTGGATCTTTATTGTATTTATGTGCATCTAGGCCAGATATTATGCTTAGTGTTTGCATGTGTGCCCGATTTCAAGCTACACCGAAGGAATCACACCATACGGCTGTGAAGCATATTCTTCGATATCTAGCTCACACACCAACACTTGGATTATGGTACCTGTCGGTGTCAAAACCGGTGGATCTCGGGTAGGGGGTCCCGAACTATGCGTCTAAGGCTAATGGTAACAGGAGGCAGGGGACACGATGTTTACCCAGGTTCGGGCCCTCTCGATCGAGGTAAAACCCTACTTCCTCCTTGATTGATCTTGATGATATGAGTATTACAAGAGTAGATATACCATGAGATCGTAGAGGCTAAACCCTAGAAGCTAGCCTATGATGATTATGTTTGTTCTTGTCCTACGGACTAAACCCTCCGGTTTATATAGACACCGGAGGAGGCTAGGGTTACACAAAGTCAGTTATAAAGAAGGAGATCTGATATCCGGATCGCCAAGCTTGTCTTCCACGCAAAGGAGAGTCCCATCCAGACACGGGACGAAGTCTTGAGTCTTGTATCTTCACGGTCCAACAGTCCGGCCAAAGTATATAGTCCGGCTGTTCGGACACCCCCTAATCCAAGACTCCCTCAGTAGCCCCTGAACCAGGCTTCAATGACGATGAGTCCGGCGTGCAAGATTGTCTTCGGCATTGCAAGGCGGGTTCCATCTTCGAATACCCCAAAGTAAGTCTCGAACACTTAAATCGTGTCCCGATCTGCAAGACGATTTTCACATGCCATCGTGGAGAGAACGATATTCCACAAATATAATTTGCTGACATCTTTAGATAACGTGACATCACACCGTGGTCGAGTCATTACTGAACCGTCTTCCCACAGCCAGCCACCGCACATATTGTGAGGCGGTTTCCCGGGCATGTCTTGTCGAAGTAGAGATCGTGTTCCCCTTATCGTGGGGCTTTCATCAATACGGGCGCGGGTAGCCCAATCGTACCGCCAATCGCGGCGAGTGGGGAACGAGTAGGTTCCACCAGGCAAGTAGGAAGGCGCAAAAGTTTTTATTGACTCTATAAAGAGATAAGGCCTCTTCTTATTTATCCACGCCTTTCCCTTCCGCTCGTTCATTCCCCTTCGCTCGAGCCCTAGCGCCCAAGCACTCGTCTCCTCCACCGAAAAGAGGTTCTCCGAAGATGTCCGGATCCGGAGTAGGAGGCAAATGGATGGCCTCTACCATCTGGGAGAAGGATATCAAAAAGCTTCGTGAGGCCGGGTACCTGGCCAAGAAAATCGGCCACCGTCTTTCGACGGTGGGACAGATCGTCCCCAATCCAGAGCCCCACGAGAGGGTCGTGTTTCTTCCTCATTTTGTCCGCGGGCTCGGGTTTCCGGTTCACCCATTTGTTCGCGGCATCATGTATTATTACGGGATTGATTTTCATGATCTGTCCCCTAATTCTTCCCTTAACATCTCGACGTTTATCGTCGTGTGTGAGGCCTTTCTCCGTATTTTGCCCCACTTCGTCTTATGGCTGAAGATCTTCAATGTGAAGCCCAAGGTGGTGAACAGCGAGCACGTTGAGTGCAGCAGCGCCATGGTGAGCAAGATGCCCAAGGTCACATGGCCGACAGGCACCTTCAATGATTCAGTCAAGGAGTGGCAGCAGCAATGGTTCTATATCACCGAGCCGCGAGGTAAAAAGTGGGCCGCTGCTCCTGAATTCAGATCCGGAGCCCCCCTACGGCTCACGTCCTGGCCCAAGAAGGGCCTGAACTGGTCCTCATCCGATGAGCTGTCGATGCTCCAAACACGCGTCAAGGGCGTGATAGACAAGGATGTCAAACTCGTCAATGTAGTCCAGGTGATGTTAGTTCGCCTGGTTCTCCCTTGCCAGCACCGAGCCTGTAATTTGTGGGAATATGACCCGGCCGAGAACCAGACCCTACGGGAGCTCTACGGGTCCTCATACAAGGACATCTAGAAGGTGCTCTTCAAGTCCGGCAAACCGTGGCCGGGCTCGGCCGAGGACCGCGGGTACCAGCTGTCCCGCCCTGCAAGCCCGGTAAGTTATCGCTACGTTTTGTCTATCCATATTTAGCTGGCATATCCCGAGGGAGACGCTTTATCATGCTTTCCGCAATCATCCCAGGAATGGACGAAGAAGGTGGGGCGGATACATTGTCCGGCCCCGCTGCCGGAGGAACCGGCAGGACCTCTTCTGACGAAGATGCTGGTCCCGGCGCCTTACAAGGCGCCGAAGAAAGAGGCCTCCAAGAAGGCCAAGGAGACCCGGAGCGGCCTCCGTCGCCGCGGTGCTTCGGACACAAAATCCGAAGACTCCGGCACCCATCCTTCCTCCAAAGACGAAGAGGAAGAGGAAGAAGACGAGTCCTCCACTGGGGGAGGGAAGAAAAGGACGGCCTCCTCATCCTTGGAGGGCGAATCGCCGAAGAAGGGAAAAAGTTCCCTCCCAGAGGCGTCCACCACGGCTGCCAATAGCAGCCCGGAGTGGGATCCCAGGGCCCAGCCCCTGGTAAAATCATGAGTACACGAAATCCGAACACGCCTACGCGCTCAGGATTACTAGGGTGCAGTAGTTTAATCGTCGCCATACTTTGTGCAGCCCGGCGAGGTCTCATGCCGAACAGTCCTCATCGGAGGGTTCGCTGAGTTCAGATGCCCTGGAGAGCGAGACGCCTCCGGAGGCCCCTTCCCCGAAGCCTGGGCGTGACACCAAGGTGTCGTCCCAGCAGGACCCAGACCAGGGAGGGCACACCTCTGGGGCCGGATACACGGGAGCAATGGTTCCCATGAACGTCGACGGCGGGGGCGATCTTAGATTCGGCCCGCAGCCGGACACGGTCCTGGAGACCTTTAAAGCTCCAGTATCAGGCGGGCAGCCCCCCTTGACGGAGGGAGGCAGGCCCGTTTCGCCAGCAACCTCTGTCCAAGCAGAGCTGCCGGGTGGCCTATCGACAGCGCTAAAGAATGCGTCCATCATCGGTGAACATCGCGCCCTCATGGGTGCGGTGATTGAAAAGATTCAGTCCGCTGAGAGCGGACTGAATGAATCCCGCCTTAGTCTTATAAAAGGATTTGAGGTATGTTTTTAGAAACCTTTGAAGATTGTCATAGTATGAACGCTAGCCCCTGATGCACTGTCTGGTGAAAGAAGAGAACCGGACAGGGGATCAAATTTCCGCTTCACAGGAGACTCGGTTGATGACATATATCTCTTTGTTTGAAAACAGGCGTCTGTAGAGACGACCGCCTCTCGTACTGCAGAGGTGTCCGGACTAAAGCAGAGTCTGGAACGGGCCGAAGAAGAACTTGGCCAAGTGAAGAAGCAGTTGGAGGACAAGCAAGGTATGTCGAAAACTTTTGATAAGTTAAGCACAAATGAGTAGTTGTGCCTGATGAAAATATTTGTGTTGTGTGCTCTAGGAGAAAATGCCGAAATTGAGGCACTGAAGAAGGCTGTGGTCGAAGACGAGAAGAAGGTCGCCGTGGAGCAGGCTCTTCGCGAGAAGCACGAGCCAGGGTCATTGAAGCTGAACGAGAGCTCTAGGAGGCCGTGAAGAAAAGCGAGACCTTGGAGCAGAGTCTAGCAGGGAAAGAATCCGAACTCGCCCAAGCTCTCCAAGTTGCAAATGATGCTCCGGAGGAAGCCTGAGGTGCTCTGAAGGACAGTCAGGAGGCACGGAGGATTGCAGCTGGTAAGGCTTTTTTACTCAAAGCAATTTTTATATAGTAATAGGAGAAACTCTAAGCGACAAACTGAATTCTTGTTTCTCCAGGAGCGTTTGCAGACCTGCCACGCAACATATCTGATGCTGCCCAATTGTATCACGCTAAAGAGAAGAAGTCTGTGGAGAAGCATTTCTGGTCGCAGTATTTGGCGCCGAAATATCCGGTGCCCTTTGTCGATTAGCTGAAACAGCTGGTCGAACTGCACCAGGCGGCCGAACTAGCCATGAAGGACTTAGTTGTCCGGCTGTGGCCCGCTGAGCCAATTCCAAGCAGTTACTTCGGACTCGTGAAGCGGATTGTTGGTGCTTGCCCTCGGCTTGAAGTCATTAAGCGGTCGGTCTGTATAGAAGGTGCACGCATGGCATTTTCCCGTGCGAAGGTGCACTGGGGGAAGCTTGATGCTGAAAAGTTGATGACTGAGGGACCACCGGAGGGTAAGGAGCATCGCAAGCCCGAATTATATTATGATGGTGTCCTGAAAGGAGCCCTGATACGTCTTCAACGTATCTATAATTTTTTATTGTTCCATGCTATTATATTACCCCTTTTGGATGTTTATGGGCTTTATTTTACACATTTATATCATTTTTGGGACTAACCTACTAACCGGAGGCCCAGCCCGTATTGCTATTTTTTTGCCTATTTCAGTATTTCGAAGAAAAGGAATATCAAACGGAGTCCAAACGGAATGAAACCTTCGGATCGTGATTTTTCGAACGAACGTGATCCAGAGGACTTGGAGTGCAAGTCAAGAAGCAGCCCAGGCTCCCACGAGATAGGAGGGCACCCTCCCCTATAGGGCGCGCCCCCCTGTCTCATGGGCCCTCGGGCGTCCACCGACGTACTTCTTCCTCCTATATATACCTACGCCGAAAACATCCAGGGGCAGGCCAAACACAATTTCCACCACCGTAACCTTCTGTATCCGTGAGATCCCATCTTGGAGCCTTCGCCTGCATTCTGCCAGAGGGAGAATCGACCATGGAGGGCTTCTATATCAACATCCTTGCCCCTCCGATGAGTTGTGAGTAGTTTACCACAGACCTACGGGTCCATAGTTATTATCTAGATGGCTTCTTCTCTCTTTTTGGATCTCAATACAATGTTCTCCCCCTTTCTTGTGGATATCTATTCGATGTAAACTCTTTTTGCGGTGTGTTTGTCGAGATCCGATGAATTGTGGGTTTATGATCAAGTCTATCTATGAATAATATTTGAATCTTCTCTGAATTCTTTTATGTATGATTGAGTTATCTTTGCAAGTCTCTTCGAATTATCAGTTTGGTTTGGCCTATTAGATTGATCTTTCTTGCCATGGGAGAAGTGCTTAGCTTTGGGTTCAATCTTGCGGTGTCCTTATGTAGGACCTTGAAGTATGTCTAGAGGGGGGTGATTAGACTACTTGACCAATAAAAACTACCTTTTCCCAATTTTTAGAGCTTGGCAGATTTTAGCTACTTTAGGACAAGTCAAGCAATCATCACACTATTCAAGCAAGCATGCAAAGAGTATATAGGCAGCGGAAATTAAAGCATGCAACTTGTAAGAAAGTAAAGGGAAGGGTTTGGAGGATTCAAATGCAATTGGAGACACGGATGTTTTTGGCGTGGTTCCTATAGGTGGTGCTATCGTACATCCACGTTGATGGAGACTTCAACCCACGAAGGGTAACGGCTGCGCGAGTCCACGGAGGGCTCCACCCACGAAGGGTCCACGAAGAAGCAACCTTGTCTATCCCACCATGGCCGTCGCCCACGAAGGACTTGCCTCACTAGCGGTAGATCTTCACGAAGTAGGCGATCTCCTTGCCCTTACAAACTCCTTGGTTCAACTCCACAATCTTGTCGGAGGCTCCCAAGTGACACCTAGCCAATCTAGGAGACACCACTCTCCAAGAAGTAACAAATGGTGCGTTGATGATGAACTCCTTGCTCTTGTGCTTCAAATGATAGTCTCCCCAACACTCAACTCTCTCTCATAGGTTTTGGATCTGGTGGAAAGAAGATTTGAGTGGAAAGCAACTTGGGGAAGGCTAGAGATCAAGATTCATATGGTAGGAATGGAATATCTTGGCCTCCACACATGAGTAGGTGGTTCTCTCTCGGAAATGGTAAGTTGGAAGTGTAGGTTCGTTCTGATGGCTCTCTCCACGAATGAAGAGGAGGTGGAGGGGTATATATAGCCTCCACACAAAATCTAACCGTTACACACAATCTACCAAACTCGGTGGGACCGATTCAATAGACTCGGTCGGACCGATTTAGTAAACCTAGTGACTGTTAGTGATTTTCGGTGGGACTGACATGCATCTCGGTGAGACCGATTCGGTTAGGGTTAGGGCATAACGTAATCTCGGTAAGACCGATTACACAAACTCGGTGAGACCGATTCGGTAATAAGCTTTCCAGAGAGTTGGTCAGGTAAACTCGGTGGGACCGATTTGCTCTTTTCGGTGAGACCGAAATGTTACAAAAAGGAAACAGAGAGTTTACATTGCAATCTCGGTGGGACCGATCGCTCACTTCGGTTAGACCGAAATGTTACGAAGGGAAACAGAGAGATTACAATCCCATCTCGGTGAGACCGAGATCCCTATCGGTAAGACCGATTTGCTTAGGGTTTGTGGCAGTGGCTATGACTTTTGGAATCGGTGGCGCCCGATAGGAAGAATCGGTGTGACCGATTTTGGCTTTGGGTTTAGGTCATTTGTGGATGTGGGAAAGTAGTTGAGGGTTTTGGAGCATATCACAAAGCACATGAAGCAAGAGGCTCATTAAGCAACACCTCATCCCTCCTTGATAGTATTGGCTTTTCCTATAGACTCAATGTGATCTTGGATCACTAAAATATAAAATGAAGTGTCTTGAGCTTTTGAGCTTGAGCCAATCCTTTGTCCTTAGTATTTTGAGGGATCCACTTTCATCATCCATGCCATGCCATTCATTGAGATTTCCTAAAATAATAGTCTTGGAATAGCATTAGCTCAATGAGCTATATGTTGTTATGAATTACCAAAACCACCTAGGGATAGTTGCACTTTCAATCTCCCCTTTTTTGGTAATTGATGACAACATATAGATCAAAGCTACGACAAATGATAATAAGATTGAATAACATCGTCGCTTTGAGAAGTATGTGATAAGCAAGAGCTCCCCCTAAATTTGTGCATAATTTAAGATTTGCTTTGGACTGCAAATGCACAATGAATTAGGCTCATGGGTTACTCTTCCATGTCACATACATCTTGGTCGAGTGCTCAAAATAATAAACATTGAATACATGCACTCATCACCAAGCAAAGTGAATGATCACATAAGATAGATAGGATAATATCAAGCATGCATAAGTGTAGCTTATGATCAAACACATGATCATCAATGTCTCACAAGCATAGTATCTCAAACAATCAAAAGCAACAAGTTTTAAACCACCAAATAAAGCAAGAGAGAACAAAAGCAACACTCTCTCTCTCTCGAAGCCTATGATCTATACATTTTTCTCCCCCTTCGGCAACAGGTTACCAAAAAGTTCATAGAAAATGCATAGTGCTAGATCGACTCTCAGGCTTGATCTTCTGGTGGTGGTGTCCTGATAACTCCGAGGACGAAGGCTTCAGTTGAAGTAGAGGGTGCTGGAGTGGATGTTGGAGCTGGTTGCACTGGAACTGAAGGGGCAGTAGCTGGTGCTGAAGTTGTTACTCTAGTGTCTATCACAGGCACTACAACTGACCTCTGGGCTCTGGGCACTCTGGCAAACACATTTGTGGTAGTCTTGCCCTGCCTCTCCTGCATATCATCCTGCAGCTGCTCTACAACTGAGTGAATCTCAGTTACTTTGACATCAAGGTCATGGAATTTGAGTTCCATGATTCTCTCTAGGCTCTCCTGATTCTGAGTGAGGGTGGCTAGTCCCTTCTCAATCCTCAGTGTTGATGCTATCAAGTAACCAAGCTGCTCCTGCTTGTTCTTCAAGAAATATTCAGATGCCTCCTCTTGAGTTGGCATCCTGGCAGCCTTCTCCTTCTTTGCCTTCTCCTTCTTCTCTTGAGCTTGAACTGATGATGGGTCATTCTCAATCATGACAACCTCATTGTCCTCAAAGTCTGGATAAAGTGGAAAGTGTTCCTTATCCAACTGATATTTCCCTGTGCCCATCTTTGAGTTTATCAACTCCTGAATCTGAGGGGCATATCCACAGCTCCTCTTCTGATCTGATGCAGTCCTCTTAATTGTTTCAATCATAAGGCTCATGACTTTAAACTTTTGTGGCACATCAAACACATGCAACATGTTGATGGCATGCCCTCTTATCATGTTATGGTCACCAGACTTGGGCAACAAAGTATGCCTCAGAATCCAATTGATTGTTGGCAACCCTGACAGTAGAAAGTGAACTGATCCAAACTTGTGAGTCTCAACTGCCTTGTCTGGGATTTCCTTGTACATGTGAGCCATGGAATTGTGATCCATCTTCTTCTTTGCATAGATATCCAGATCATCCTCATTTTCCTTAGGGGCATTTATCAGACTTGCCCATTCTTCAACAGTTGACTGGTACCTTGTACCTTCAGACATCCAAACAATTCTTCCATCTGGGTAAAAGTGTGCTGTGGAGTAGAATTGCATGATAAGTTCATCATTCCAGTGAGTGAACTTTTTTCCAACAAAATCAGCAACTCCACAAGCAACAAAGCTGTCTAGCACTCCGGGATAGTGCTCTTCATTGTCCTTGATGTAGGTCCAGTCGACCCACCTCATGTCACAAACTATGGGCTTCTTATCCAACAGAATTGTCTCATAGAAGTCCTGCTGTTCCTTTGTATGGAACCTGTAGTCAACAACAGTTCTTCTCCTTGATGCATATGAATCTTCCATCCTCCACAGCCTCAGCCCTGAATCCTTCCTGATCCTCATGTCCTAAGCCACAGGATGGGCATCAGTGTGGTCTGGTATCTTGGGCTTGAGCTTCCTTAGGACTTGACCTTCTTCATCTTCTTCTTCAGCAACATTTGGCACTGGGGCCTTGTTCTTCTCAGCAGCTGGAATACTCCTAGTATTCCTCTTTGGTACTTGCTTGGCCTTGGAGGCAGCTTTGGGTGCTTCCTTGGGCTTAGATGTTGCAGCCCCTGATCTGGTTGCATCACCCATAAGCTTAGGTGCCTTAGGTGCTGGTGCAGCAACCTCTTCCTCTTCTTCAGAATCTCTTCTCATTTAGGCCTTTCTAAGAACCTTGGCAGTTGTGGTTCTTGCTCTCTTCTTCTTCTTCTCCTGAGCACCTTCATCCTCTGATTCAATTGTGAATTTCATAGTCTCTCCAGTGGGAACTTTCTTGGGCTTAGAAGAAGTGACTTTCTGTTCAGGTGCCTCTTTGGGTTGAGTCTCTGTTGGCACTTGAGTGGACTTTCTGGCTTTGGGCATTGGTGTCCTCTTGGCAGGAACTTTCTTTTTCAGTCTAGGCTTTGTGGTATGTGCAGAGCCATATTCCTTCTTGAGCACCACTTTCTTGGAAGTAGCCTCATCTTCCTCAGCTTTGTAATCCTCATCCTCTGAGTCTGATGTTCTTTTCTTTCTCTGCCTGGTAGCAGCCTTAGGCAGGTTGCTAGGAGTTCTTCTGCTCCCTTCATCTGTAGTTGAGGGACTAGTGTCCTCACTCAAGTCCATCTGCTCTTCTGACCTGTTTTGGCTGTCACTCTGGTCTGACAAGCTGCAAAAAGCTGACTGCTGACCCTGTGAAGAGTTATAGATGAGATAGAGTGGATGAGCATCCCAAAATGCAGAGATTTTTTGCAAAAGAATGATTCAAAAATTCAGTTTTAGTTTTCCACAGAAAGCATTTCGTATCAACCGATTTTCAAACTCGGTGATACCGAAGCATTTTTGGAACCTAAACTGATGAACTCGGTTGGACCGAGTCACAGTTCGGTGGCAGCGAGACTGATAGGGTTTCACAGAATCCTCAAATCGGTCACACCGATTAGTAATTCTCGATCAGACCGAGAGTCACTAGTGCAATGGCATAAGCCAAATCGGTGAGACCGAGTTTTTCAACTCGGTGGGTCCGAGATGGTTTCGGCGGAAACCTAACCCTAAAAATTTGAATCTCATCTAATTTACGGACTACTTTGGCTGGATAGAAGTGTTTCAATCGTGGCAAGAATCCATAAGAATACAATGTGCTAGGAATCAGACGTGGATAGCACAAAGATCGAGTCCATACCCTAGCTTGGCGGTGGACTCGCTACGACGGCAACAGTGGGGGCGAAATCCATTGACGGCGATGGAGACCAGCTACTGGAGGCTGCTGGAGACGAGGATACGATCCGGAGACCTTCGATGGCAGAGCGAGCTATTGCACGGGCGAAGGGTTTCGTAGAAATTTCCAAAATTTTGCCCGTGACTATATATAGCCCGACCCTGTCGGTGTGACCGAGTGGAACAACTCTGTGGACCGAGATGCATAACTGTGTACAGTTACAGCAAATCGGTGTGACCGAAAGTTCAAATCGGTTGCACCGAGATTGAAAACTCAGATCAACTTAATGATCTCGGTAGGACCGAAATGTAGGAATCGGTCAGACCGAGAGTCAGAAAGAGGTTTTGGAAGTTTAAGTCTATGACGAAACGGGGACTCTGAGTGCTCCTCACATAGAGTGGTTCGAATCTGACTTGATCAAATTTTGTGATGTAGCATGAATAGAGTTTGAGATGAGGAAAGCATAGATAGCTAAAGAAGGTTCTTAGGCATTCTTGTCCATCCACTTGGCAAAGAGAAAAGAACCCAAACAATCAAAACAACAAGTGGATGTATGCACCAACATGCTCACACAATAAAATGGCAAATGAAATATGTGACAAAGCATGCACAACCAATTCTAGCATCTATCAAACAATTGGCGATGACTAGGTCATCTATATATGAGTATATTGACTTAGGAGTCAAATGAGAACATTTGATCATAGGTCATACTCATCATTTAAGCTCAAGTGGGGTTACCACTTTTACACAATGCATTGATATGTTCACACCATTAGAGTTGCTTTGACTCAATTCTTAGAGTTAAGCTCCCCCTAGATGTGAGATCCCCCATTAGAGGGATGAACTAACCTTGGGTTTTGTCGATGATGACTTCATGTAGGTGTTGAAGATGTAGATGCTCAATGTTGATGTAGATCATTTGGAGCAATCCTTTGGAGTGAGTTGCACTTTCAACTTGCCTACATGGGTTAGTCCCACAAGGAACAAACAAGTATATCCATAGACATAGAGTGATGCACACACAAGGTGATGTCCATGAAATCATTAGGTTACCTTGTCCCTTGCCTTACCAACATGAGGGTTTGTGACTCCTTGAACTAGTGCAAGATGTGGAAGTTGATTGCACTTGTTCTTGCCAAAATGATATGAGTGAAGAATGTTGGCGGAGTCACCCTCAAGAACTCTCTAGTTCTTCATCTTCGGGATCCACATCATCTTGATGGGAATCCTTGGAGTTGTAGTTGTACTTGATGAAGTAGAACTTGACGTAGTCTTGGGAACCCACTTGAACGAGGCTTTAGGTGCTTCTTCAAATGCATCAATCTCTTCTTGAAGCTTGTCCTTGCCTTTGTTCTTGTGGTCTTGTGGTGGAAGATCATCTTGAGCTTGTGTTCCCTTGAAGGAAGTAGGATCATACTTCTCTTGTTGAGGAACAAACTTCGTCTTGGGGTATTGATCTTCTTCCCACTCAACTCTATTGGCATTGAACTTTCGTTCAAAACCAACACCTTGATTCTTCCGGTGCCTTCCTTGCTTGCGTACAATTTCCTCGAATTGCTTACTCCCGGCAAGGCTCTTGTAAACACCTTTTTCTATAATTCCCTTCAATAAGCTATTTTCTTGCTCAAGTGTAACTTGGCTAAGAGAATCATTATTGGAATCAAGAGAACTACTAGAAGCAACAATATTGGATTTGACATTATTATTGTTACTACTAGAGGAAGTATCTTTCTTGTACTTGTTACTAGACTTGACTTGAGGCATGTAAGTAGATAAGAGTAAACGCTTGGCAATGTAATAAGAACTTTTCTTATGGAGATCATCATTGATTGCGTTTAAGAACTCATGCTCTTGCTCAAGATTGAGCTTTTCAAAGCGTAACTTCTCATGAGCCCTTAAAAGTTCTCGATGATCTTCGAAGATAGTTTCATGAGCCAACTTAAGAGTGTTTAGTTCTTTAGTTAGAAGCTCAATCTTCTCCTTATCATTGTCATTCGTTTTATCTTGATTAGCATGATTAATTGACGTTTCATCATAGTATTCATCACTAGAGTTGTCAACAAGTAAATCATCATCCACAAGCAAGTCATCTTCATCACTATTGAAATCAACATACTCGGGATGTGTTACCTTTGGACCTTTGGCCATGAAGAATCTTCCAACACCTTCATTTGGTGAATCAAATATGTCATAGGAGTTGGTTGACACAAGTGCTAGACCGGCAACACCCTCATCTTGAGTATATTCGGAGTCGGAGTGATAGCTTCTCTCGGAGTGATTGTCGGAGTCGGAGCCGGATACCCATTCACCAACATGAGCTTGATGTCTTCGTTTTGTGTAGCTCCTTGATGACTTGTCCTTCCTTTCTGAATCCTTGCTTCTCCGTGAGGGTCTTCGTTCATAACGATCATCTCTACTCCTCCTCTCTCTTGGTGGTGATTCTTCTCTTTTGCTCCTTCTTCTTGGAGAATCTTCTCTTCTTTTGTAGGGTGTCGTACACTCATCGGAATAGTGTCCGGGTCTCCCACAATTGTAGCAATTGCGCTCTCGACTAGAAGATCTCTTGTCATTGTAAGACCTTGACTTGGAGCTTCTTTCGGTTCTACTCTTGTAGAATTTGTTGAAGTTCTTCACCATTAAGCTCAATTCTTCATTGAAGGTTTGTTTCTCACTTGATGATGTGGGGGCTTCACTTGAGGCTTTGTAAGCACCACTTGACTTGTTGTGAAGTTCCTCCTTATCCTTGAGTGACATCTCATGAGCAACAATTCTTCCAATGACTTCCGTTGGCTTGAGATCTTTGTAGTTTGGCATCATTTGAATCAATGTGCACACGGTATCATACTTTCCATCCAATGCTCTTAGGATCTTCTTGATGATGAATTTGTCGGTCATCTCTTCACTCCCTAAGCCGGCAATCTCATTTGTGATAAGAGCAAGCCTAGAGTACATTTCAGCGACACCTTCACCAGCCTTCAATTTGAACTTGTCAAGTTGACTTTGGAGAACATCCAACTTGGATTCCTTGACGGATTCGGTACCTTCATGCATATCAATCAAAGTATCCCAAATTTCCTTTGCATTCTCAAGACGGCTGATTTTGTTGAATTCTTCGGGGCACAATCCGTTGAAGATGATATCACAAGCTTGAGCGTTGTATTGCAGCATCTTCAATTCTTCCGCATTAGCTTCATGGTTCGGTTCTCTCCCATCAAAAAATTCACCTTGCAAGCCAATACAAATAATTGCCCAAACGGCGGGGTTATGTCCGAGAATATGCATTTTCATCTTATGCTTCCAACTAGCAAAATTAGTACCATCAAAGTAAGGACCTCTACGGTGATAATTTCCCTCGCTACACGCCATACTCTCCTAGGTTGTGAAACCAAGGCTATGACCACCAAAACCTATGGAAATCAAAGCAAATGGAGACCAAAGCTCTGATACCACTTGTAGGACCTTGAAGTATGTCTAGAGGGGGGTGATTAGACTACTTGACCAATAAAAACTTAACCTTTTCCCAATTTTTAGAGCTTGGCAGATTTTAGCTACTTTAGGACAAGTCAAGCAATCATCACACTATTCAAGCAAGCATGCAAAGAGTATATAGGCAGCGGAAATTAAAGCATGCAACTTGCAAGAAAGTAAAGGGAAGGGTTTGGAGGATTCAAACGCAATTGGAGACATGGATGTTTTTGGCGTGGTTCCGATAGGTGGTGCTATCGTACATCCACGTTGATGGAGACTTCAACCCACGAAGGGTAACGGCTGCGCGAGTCCACGGAGGGCTCCACCCATGAAGGGTCCACGAAGAAGCAACCTTGTCTATCCCACCATGGCCGTCGCCCACGAAGGACTTGCCTCACTAGCGGTAGATCTTCACGAAGTAGGCGATCTCCTTGCCCTTACAAACTCCTTGGTTCAACTCCACAATCTTGTCGGAGGCTCCCAAGTGACACCTAGCCAATCTAGGAGACACCACTCTCCAAGAAGTAACAAATGGTGCGTTGATGATGAACTCCTTGCTCTTGTGCTTCAAATGATAGTCTCCCCAACACTCAACTCTCTCTCATAGGTTTTGGATCTGGTGGAAAGAAGATTTGAGTGGAAAGCAACTTGGGGAAGGCTAGAGATCAAGATTCATATGGTAGGAATGGAATATCTTAGCCTCAACACATGAGTAGGTGGTTCTATCTCAGAAATGGTAAGTTGGAAGTGTAGGTTCGTTCTGATGGCTCTCTCCACGAATGAAGAGGAGGTGGAGGGGTATATATAGCCTCCACACAAAATCTAACCGTTACACACAATCTACCAAACTCGGTGGGACCGATTCAACAGACTCGGTCAGACCGATTTAGTAAACCTAGTGACCGTTAGTGATTTTCGGTGGGACTGACATGCATCTCGGTGAGACTGATTCGGTTAGGGTTAGGGCATAACGTAATCTCGGTAAGACCGATTACACAAACTTGGTGAGACCGATTCGGTAATAAGCTTTCCAGAGAGTTGGTCAGGTAAACTCGGTGGGACCAATTTGCTCTTTTCGGTGAGACCAAAATGTTACAAAAAGGAAACAGAGAGTTTACATTGCAATCTCGGTGGGACCGATCGCTCACTTCAGTTAGATCGGAACTTTACGAAGGGAAACAGAGAGATTACAATCCCATCTCGGTGAGACCGAGATCCCTATCGGTAAGACCAATTTGTTTAGGGTTTGTGGCAGCGGCTATGACTTTTGGAATCGGTGGCGCTGGATAGGAAGAATCGGTGTGACCGATTTTGGCTTTGGGTTTAGGTCATTTGTGGATGTGGGAAAGTAGCTGAGGGTTTTGGAGCATATCACAAAGCACATGAAGCAAGAGGCTCATTAAGCAACACCTCATCCCTCCTTGATAGTATTGGCTTTTCCTATAGACTCAATGTGATCTTGGATCACTAAAATATAAAATGAAGAGTCTTGAGCTTTTGAGCTTGAGCCAATCCTTTGTCCTTAGTATTTTGAGGGATCCACTTTCATCATCCCTGCCATGCCATTCATTGAGCTTTCCTGAAATAATAGTCTTGGAATAGCATTAGCTCAATGAGCTATATGTTGTTATGAATTACCAAAACCACCTAGCGATAGTTGCACTTTCACCTTACCCAGTGACAGAAAGGGTTGCAAGGCACGTATTGTATTGTTGCCATCGAGGATAACAAGATGGGGTTTATATCATATTGCTTGAGTTTATCCCTCTACATCATGTCATCTTGCTTAATGCGTTACTCTGTTCTTATGAACTTAATACTCTAGATGCAGGCAGGAGTCGGTCGATGTGTGGAGTAATAGTAGTAGATGCAGGCTGGAGTCGGTCTACTTGTTACGGACGTGATGCCTATATACATGATCATGCCTAGATAATCTCATAATTATTCGCTTTTCTATCAATTGCTCGACAGTAATTTGTTCACCCATCCTAATACTTATGCTATCTTGAGAGAAGCCACTAGTGAAACCTATGGCCCCCGGGTCTATCTCTTATCATATTTGTTTTCAATCTACTTTTATTTGCATCTTTACTTTTTGCATCTATATTATAAAATACCAAAAATATATTTATCTTATCTTACTATCTTTATTAGATCTCACTTTCGCAAGTGGCCGTGAAGGGATTAACAACCCCTTTATTGCGTTGGTTGCGAGTTCTCAGTTTGTTTGTGTAGGTGCGTGGGACTTTTGAGGAGCCTCCTACTGGATTCATACCTTGGTTCTCAAAAACTGAGGGAAATACTTACGCTACTATTGCTACATCACCCTCTCCTCTTCGAGGAAAACCAACGCAAGCTCAAGACATATCAAGAAGGATTTCTGGCGCCGTTGCCGGGGAGGTCTTCGCACAAGTCAAGACATACCAAGTACCCATCACAAACCCATCTCCCTCGCATTTACATTATTTGCCACTTGCCTCTCGTTTTCCTCTCCCCCACTTCACCCTTGCTGTTTTATTCGCCCTCTCTTTCCCAATCTCCTCCTCTCCTTTTCCGTTTGCCTTCCCGTTGCCATGGCCGAATCAAAAAGAACTAAGGGCTCTTTCCTAGGTTCTAGTACCTTGGATAACCCCTCTATCCTCTATAAGCTCATAAATAATGATGCTATAGAAAGACCCACCAGGGTCACCAATGAGAGCTTGAATAATTTTGATGAGGATGACTCTAGAATTTTTCACTATTTACTTGATGAGTCTTTAAAAGATGCTTGGGATAGGTTATTAAGGATTCGGGCTAGCTATGTGCCATAATATCAAATTGAAGTTTACTTAAAAAGTTTCTATGTTGGCTTGCCCGCTTCTTTTAAACAAGTTTTAGATTCTATCTTTGAAGAAGGTTTTCTTGAAGTGGATTCTATAGATACCTATGAAAAAATTAAAACCATATTTGGGCACCCCATGAATGATAAGGTGGAATCAACTACTCTCTTGTGCTTTTATCAATATGAAATTATTAAAGAGATGAAGTCTAGTTTAGAGGCAAACTTATGTAACGTGCTTAATCTTACTTCTTCCATTAATGGCGATGTGCTTACCTTAAATAGAAGAATGAATGCCATAGAAAGAAGATCCTCCCCTCCGAGTGCCAAAGATGGCACCCGTTAGATCTATCTTTGCTTTTATGCCTAGCTAGGGGCGTTAAACGATAGCGCTAGTTGGGAGGTAACCCAATTTTCTTTATGTTTTTTGTTTTTGCTCCTGTTTAGTAATAAATCTTGCTTCTACCTTCTGTTTATATGTGTTTTTATCTTTTAATTAGTGTTTGTGCCAAGTAGAACCTATAGGATAACCTATGATGATAGTTGATTTGATTCTGCTGAAAAACAAAAACATTGCACGCACGAATATAATTTTGTTAAATCACAGAAACGTGATTTTGCGTTGATTCTTTTTTCTACTGATCGATAAAAAAATTTTCCAGGACTTCCTATTTTGGTAGGATGTTTAGAGTTCCAGAAGTTTGCGTTAGTTACAGATTGCTACAGACTGTTCTGTTTTTGACAGATTCTGTTTTTCGTCTGTTGTTTGCTTATTTTGATGCATCTATGGCTAGTAAAATAGTTTATAAACCATAGAGAAGTTGGAATACAGTATTTTTAACACCAAAATAAATAAAGAATGAGTTCATTGCAGTACCTTATGTGGTGGTTTTGTTTTCTTTCACTAACGGAGCTTATAAGATTTCCTGTTGAGTTTTGTGTTGTGAAGTTTTCAAGTTTTGGGTAAAGCTTTTATGGACTATAGAATAAGGAGTGGCAAGAGCCTAATATTGAGGATGCCCATGTCACCCCAAGATATTCAAGGATAGCCAAAAGCCTAAGCTTGGGGATGCCCCGGGAAGGCATCCCCTCTTTCGTCTTTGTTCATTGGTAACTTTACTTGGAGCTATATTTTTATTCGCCACATGATATGTGTTTTGCTTGGAGCGTCGTGTATTATATTAGTCTTTGCTTTTTAGTTTACCACAATCATCCTTGCTGTACACACCTTTTGGGAGAAGCCTACTTGATTAGAATTTGCTAGAATACTCTATGTGCTTCACTTATATCTTTTGAGCTTGATAGTTTTTGCTCTAGTGCTTCACTTATATTTTTTAGAGCACGGCGGTGGCTTAATTTTGAATAAATTGCTAGTCTCTCATGCTTCACTTATATTATTTTGAGAGTTTTTTAGAACAGCATGGTATTTTCTATGGTTACAAATTTGGTCCTAGAATGATAAGCATCCAGGTTGGTTATAATAAAAACTATCATAGAAAGTGAATTGGATGCTATGATCAATTTGATACTTGATAGTTGTTTTGAGACATGGAGGTAGTGATATTAAAGTCATGCTAGTTGAGGTGATTATGAAAAATGCTTGTGTTGAGGTTTGTGATTCCCGTAGCATGCATGTATGGTGAACCGCTTTGTGATGAAGTTGGAGCATAATTTTATTTACTGATTGTCTTCCTTATGAGTGGCGGTTGGGGACGAGCGATGGTCTTTTCCTACCAATCTATCCCCCTAGGAGCATGCGCGTAGTGCTTTGTTTTTGATGACTTCTAGATTTTGCAATAAGTACATGAGTTCTTTTGACTAATGTTGAGTCCATGGATTATACGCACCTTCACCCTTCCACCATTGCTAGCCTCTCTTGTGCCGCGCAACTTTCGCTGGTACCATACACCCACCATATACCTTCCTCAAAACAGCCACCATACCTACCTATTATGGCATTTCCATAGCCATTCCGAGATATATTGCCATGCAACTTTCCATTGTTCCGTTCATATGACACGCATTACTTTTGTCATATTGCTCTTTGCATGATCATGTAGTTGACATCGTATTTGTGGCAATGCCACCTTCATAATTTTTATACATGTCGCTCTTGATTCATTGCATATCCCGATACACCGCCGGAGGCATTCATATAGAGTCATATCTTGTTCTAGCTTTGAGTTGTAATTCTTGAGTTGTAAATCCATAAAAGTGTGACGATCTTCATTATTAGAGCATTGTCCCAGTGATGAAAGGATGATGAAGGCTATGATTCCCCCACAAGTCGGGATGAGACTTCGGACTTTACAAAAATAAAAAAAGAAAAAGGAAAAAAAGAGAAAGGACAAAAAGAAAAAAAGAGGCCAAAGAAAAAAAAGGGAGAAAGAAAAAAAAGAGAAAAAAGAAAAAAAAAATGAGAGAAAAAGAGAGAAGGGACAATGCTACTATCTCTTTTTCCACACTTGTGATTCAAACTAGCACCATGATCTTCATGATAGAGAGTCTCCTATGTTGTCACTTTCATATACTAGTGGGAATTTTTCATTTTATAACTTGGCTTGTATATTCCAATGATGAGCTTCCTCAAAATGCCCTAGGTCTTCGTGACAAAGCAAGTTGGATGCACACCCACTTAGTTTCTTTTGTTGAGCTTTCATATATTTATAGCTCTAGTGCATCCGTTGCATGGCAATCCCTATTCACTCACATTGATATCTATTAATGGGCATCTCCATAGCCCGTTAATACGCCTAGTTGATATGAGACTATCTTCTCCTTTTTGTCTTCTCCACAACCACCATTCTACTCCACATATAGTGCTACGTCCATGGCTCACGCTCATGTATTGCATGAAAGTTGAAAAAGTTTGAGATTATTAAAGTATGAAACAATTGCTTGGCTTGTCATCGGAGTTGTGCATGATTAAATACTTTGTGTGATGAAGATAGAGCAACAGCCAGACTATATGATTTTGTAGAGATAACTCTCTCTGGCCATGTTATTTTGAGAAGACATGATTACTTTGATTAGTATGCTTGAAGTATCACCATTTTCATGTTAATATGAACTTTTATTTTGTATCATTTGGATCTGAACATTCATGCCACAATAAAGAAAATTACATCATGAATTATGCTAGGTAGCATTCCACATCAAAAATTCTCTTTTTATCATTTACCTACTCGAGGACGAGCAAGAATTAAGCTTGGGGATGCTGTTGGGGAACGTAGCACAAATTCAAAATTTTCTACGCATCACCAAGATCAATCTATGGAGAGACTAGCAACGAGAGAGAGGGGAGTGCATCTTCATACCCTTGAAGATCGCGATGCGGAAGCGTTACAAGAACGCGGTTGGTGGAGTCGTACACGCAGCGATTCAGATCGCGGTCGAATCCGATCTAAGCGCCAAACGGACGGCGCCTCCGCGTTCAACACACGTACAGCCCGAGGACGTCTCCTCCTTCTTGATCCAGCAAGGGGAGAGGAGAAGTTGAGGGAAAACTCCAGCAGCACGACGGCATGGTGGCGATGGAGCTCGTGGTTATCCGGCAGGGCTTCGCCAAGCACTACGGAGGAGGAGGAGGTGTTGGAGGAGGGAGAGGGCTGCGCCAGGGGAAGGATGCGGCTTCCCTCTCTCTCCCTCACTATATATAGGGGGAAGGGAGAAGGGGGAGGCGCCCTAGGGTTCCCTAGGGGAGGGGCGGCGGCCACAGGGGAAACCTTAGATGGGTTTGGGCGCCCCCTAGGAAACTTGCCCCCCAAGCCGGGAGGGGCGTCTGCCCTAGGGGTGGCGCCCCCACCTCTCCTGGTTACGTGAGATGGGGTGGGAGGGGCGCTCAGCCCCTTAGTGGGCTGATGTGCCCTCTCCCCTTGGCCCATAAGGCCCCCCAACGCTTGTCGGGGCCTCCGAAACCCCTTTCGGACACGCTGGTCATCACCTGGTACCCCCGGAACAATTCCGGACTCCAATACCCTTCGTCCAATATACCGATCTTCACCTCCGGACCATTCCGGAGCTCCTCGTCACGTCTGGGATCTCATCCGGGACTCCGAAACACCTTCGGTAACCACATACTATTTTCCATAACAACTCTAGCGTCACCGAACCTTAAGTGTGTAGACCCTACGGGTTCGGGAACCATGCAGACATGACCGAGACGTTCTCCGGTCAATAACCAACAGCGGGATCAGGATACCCATGTTGGCTCCCACATGTTCCACGATGATCTCATCGGATGAACCACAATGTCAAGGATTCAAGCAATCCCGTATGCAATTCCCTTTGTCAATCGGTATGTTACTTGCCCGAGATTCGATCGTCGGTATCCCAATACCTCGTTCAATCTCGTTACCGGCAAGTCACTTTACTTGTTCCATAATGCATGATGTCGTGACTAACTACTTAGTCACATTGAGCTCATTATGATGATGCATTACCGAGTGGGCCCAGAGATACCTCTCTGTCATACGGAGTGACAAATCCCAGTCTCGATTCGTGCCAACCCAACAGACACTTTCGGAGATACCCGTAGTGCACCTTTATAGCCACCTAGTTACGTTGTGATGTTTGGTACACCCAAAGCACTCCTACGGTATCAGGGAGTTACACAATCTCATGGTCTAAGGAAATGATACTTGACATTAGAAAAGCTTTAGCAAACGAACTACACAATCTTGTGCTATGCTTACGATTGCGTCTCGTCCATCACATCATTCTCCTAATGATGTGATCCCGTTATCAATGACATCCAATGTCCATGGTCAGGAAACCACGACCATTTGTTGATCAACGAGCTAGTCAACTAGAGGCTCACTAGGGACATGTTGTGGTCTATGTATTCAAACATGTATTACGGTTTCCAGTTAATACAATTATAGCATGAACAATAGACAATTATCATGAACAAGGAAATGCATTAATAACCATTTTATTATTGCCTCTAGGGCATATTTCCAATAGTCTCCCACTTGCACTAGAGTCAATAATATAGTTCACATCACTATGTGATTGTAATGAATTCAACACCCATGTTGTTTGATCATATCTCGCTTGTGAGAGAGGTTATTTCAACGGGTCTGAATCTTTCAGATCCATGTGTGCTTTACAAATCTCTATGTCATCTTCTAGATGCAGCTACCACGCTCTATTTGGAGCTATTCCAAATAACTGTTCTACTATACGATTTCGGTTTACTATTCAGAATAATCCGGATTAGTATCAAAGTTCGCATCAGCGTAACCCTTTACGACGAACTCTTTTACCACCTCCATAATCGAGAAAATTCCTTAGTCCACTAGTTACTAAGGATATGTTTGACTGCTATCTTGTTATCCATTCCTGGATCATTCTTGTACCCCTTGACTGACTCATGGCAAGGCACACTTCAGGTGCGGTACACCGCATAGCATACTGTAGAGCCTATGTCTGAAGCATAGGGGACGACCTTCGTCCATTCTCTCTCTTCTGCCGAGGTCATGTCTTGAGTCTTACTCAATACTCACACCCTATAACACAGCCAAGAACTCCTTCTTCGCCGATCTATTTTGAACTTCTTCAAAATCTTGTCACGGCATGTATTCATTTGAAAGTATTATTGAGCGTTTTTTATCTATCCTTATAGATCTTGATGCTCAATGTTCAAGTAGCTTAATCCAGGTTTTCCATTGAAAAACACCTTTTCAAATACCCTATATGCTTTCTAGAAATTCTATATCATTTCTGATCAACAATACATCAACAACATATACTCATCAGAAATTCTATAGTGCTCCCACTCACTTCTTTGGAAATACAAGTTTCTCATAAACTTTGTATAAATCCAAAATCTTTGATCATCTCATCAAAGCGTATATTCCAACTCCGAGATGCTTACTACAGTCCTTAGAAGGATTGCTGGAGCTTTGCATACTTGTTAGCATCTTTTAGGATTGTCAAAACCTTCTGGTTGTATCAGATACAACCTTTCCTCAAGAAAATCGTCGAGGAAACTATATTTTGACATCCTATCTGCAAGATTTCATAAATAATGCAGTAGCTGCTAATATAATTCTAACAGACTCTTAGCATCGCTACGAGTGAGAAAGTATCATCGTAGTCAACTCCTTGAACTTGTCAGAAAACATCTCAGTGACAAGTCGAGCTTTGTTAATGGTGACACTTACCATCATTGTCTGTCTTCCCTTTTAAAATCCATCTGTACCCAACAGCCTTATGACCATCAAGTAGTTCTTCCAAAGTCTACACTTTTTTTTATACAAGGATCTTCTCTCGGATTTTATGGCCTCGAGCCATTTGTCGGAATCCGGGCCCGCCATCGCTTCTCCATAGCTCGTAGGTTCATTGTTGTCTAGCAACATGACCTCCAAGACAGGATTACCGTACCACTCTGAAGCAGTACGCGTCCTTGTCGTCCTACGAGGTTCGGTAGTGACTTGATCCGAGGCTTCATGATCACTATTATCAGCTTCCACTTCAATTGGTGTAGGTGCCACAGGAACAACTTCCTGTGCCCTGCTACACACTAGTTGTAGTGACGGTTCAATAACCATATCAAGTCTCCACCATCCTCCCACTCAATTCTTTCGAGAGAAACTTTTCCTCGAGAAAGGACCCATTACTAGAAACAATCACTTTTGCTTCTGGGTCTGAAATAGGAGGTATACCCAACTATTTTGGGTGTCCTATGAAGATGTATTTATCCGCTTTGGGTTCGAGCTTATCAGGATGAAACTTTTTTTCACATAAGCGTGGCAGCCCCAAACTTTCAAGAAACGACAGCTTAGGTTTCTCTAAACCATAGTTCATACGGTATCATCTCAACGGAATTACGTGATGCCCTATTTAAAGTGAATGTGGTTGTCTCTAATGCCTAACCCATGAATGATAGTGGTAATTCGATAAGAGACATCATGGTATGCCCCATATCCAATGGGGTGCATCTATGATGTTCGGACACACCATCACACTATGGTGTTCCAGGCGGTGTTAGTTGTGAAACAATTTCCACAATGTCTCAATTGTGTACCAAACTTGCAACTCAGATATTCATCTCTATGATCATATCATAGACATTTTATCCTCTTGTCACGACGATCTTCAACTTCACTCTGAAATTACTTGAACCATTCAATAATTCAGACTTGTGTTTCATCAAGTAAATATACTCAGTATCTACTCAAATCATCTGTGAAGTAAGAACATAACGATATCCACTGCGTGCCTCAGCACTCATTGGACTGCACACATCAAAATGTATTACTTCCAACAAGTTGCTTTCTTGTTCCATTTTACTGAAAACGAGGCTTTCAGTCATCTTGCCCATGTGGTATGATTTGCATGTCTCAAGTGATTCAAAATCAAGTGAGTCCAAACGGTCCATCTGCATGGAGTTTCTTCATGCATTTTATACCAATATGACTCAAATGGCAGTGCCACAAGTAGGTGGCACTATATCATTACTATCTTATATCTTTTGGCATGAACATGTGTATCACTACGATCGAGATTCAATAAACCATTCATTTTAGGTGCAAGACCATTGAAGGTATAATTCAAATAAACAGAGTAACCATTATTCTCCTTAAATGAATAACCGTATTGCGATAAACATAATCCAATCATGTCTATGCTCAACACAAACACCAAATAACAATTATTTAGGTTTAACACCAATCTCGATGGTAGAGGGAGTATGCGATGCTTGATCACATCAACCTTGGAAACACTTCCAAACCATATCATCATCTCACCTTTAGCTAGTCTCCGTTTATTCCGTAGCCTTTTATTTCGAGTTACTAACACTTAGCAACTGAACCGGTATCTATTACCATGGTGCTACTAGGAGTACTAGTAAAGTACACATCAATATAATGTATATTCAATATACTTCTGTCGACCTTGCCAGCCTTCTCATCTACCAAGTATCTAGGGTAGTTCTTCTTCAGTGACTGTTCCCCTCATTACAGAAGCACTTAGTCTCGGGTTTGGGTTCAACCTTGGGTTTCTTCACTAGAGCAGCAACTGATTTGCCATTTCATGAAGTATCCCTTCTTGCCCTTGCCCTTCTTGAAACTAGTGGTTTCACTAACCATCAACAATTGATGCTCCTTCTTGATTTCTACTTTCGCGGTGTCAAACATTGCGAATATTTCAAGGATCATCATGTCTGTCCCTGATAGGTTATAGTTCATCACGAAGCTCTAGTAGCTTGGTGGCAATGACTTCGGATAAACATCACTATCTCATCTGGAAGATTAACTCCCACTCGATTCAAGTGATTTTTGTACCCAGACAATCTAAGTACAAGCTCAACGATTGAGCTTTTCTCAATTAGTTTGTAGGCTAAGAAACTTGTCGGAGGTCTCATACCTCTTGACGTGGGCACGAGCCTGAAATCCCAATTTCAGCCCTTAGAACATCTCATATGTTCCGCGACGTTTCAAAAACATCTTCGGCGCCACAATTCTAAACCGTTTAACATTACTGAACTATCATGTAGTCATCAAAACGTGTATGTCAGATGTTCACAACATCCACAGACGACGTTCAAGGTTCAGCACATCGAGCGGTGCTTTAAGGACATAAGCCTTCTACGCAGCAATGAGGACAATCCTCAGTTTACGGACCCAGTCCGCATAATTGCTACTATCAACTTTCAACTAAATTTTCTCTAGGAACATATCTAAAACAGTAGAACTAAAACTCGAGCTACGACATAATTTGCAAAAACCTTTTGACTATGTTCAGGATAATTAAGTTTCATCTTATGAACTCCCACTCAGATAGACATCCCTCTAGTCATCTAAGTGATACATGATCCGAGTTAACTAGGCCGTGTCCGATCATCACATGAGACGGACTAGTCATCATCGGTGAACATCTTCATGTTGATCGTATCCACTATACGACTCATGTTCGACCTTTCGGTCTCTTGTGTTCCGAGGCCATGTCTGTACATGCTAGGCTCGTCAAGTCAACCTAAGTGTTTTGCGTGTGTAAATCTGGCTTACACCCGTTGTATGTGAATGTTAGAATCTATCACACCCGATCATCACGTGGTGCTTCAAAACAATGAACTTTCGCAATGGTGCACAGTTAGGGGGAACACTTTCTTGAAATTTTAATGAGGGATCATCTTATTTATGATACCGTCGTTCTAAGCAAATAATATGTAAACATGACAAACATCACATGCAAATCATAAAGTGACATGATATGGCCAATATCATCTTGCGCCTTTGATCTCCATCTTGAGGCATGACATGATCACCTTTGTCACCGGCATGACACCATGATCTCCATCATCATGATCTCCATCATCGTTTCTTCATGAAGTTGTCTCGCCAACTATTACTTCTACTACTATGGCTAACGATTTAGCAATAAAGTAAAGTAATTACATGGCGTTTTCAATGACACGCAGGTCATACAAAAAATTAAGACAACTCCTATGGCTCCTGCCGGTTGTCATACTCATCGACATGCAAGTCGTGATTCCTATTACAAGAACATGATCAATATCATACATCACATATATCATTCATCACATTCTTTTGGCCATATCACATCAAATAGCATACCCTGCAAAAACAAGTTAGACGTCCTCTAATTGTTGTTGCATGTTTTACGTGGCTGCTATGGGTTTCTAGCAAGAATGTTTCTTACCTATGCAAAAGCCACAACGGTGATATGCCAATTGCTATTTACCCTTCATAAGGACCCTTTTCATCGAATCCGGTCCGACTAAAGTGGGAGAGACTGGCACCCGCTAGCCACCTTTATGCAACAAGTGCATGTCAGTCGGTGGAACCTATCTCACGTAAGCGTACGTGTAAGGTCGGTCCGGGCCGCTTCATCCCACGATGTCGTCGAATCAAGATAGGACTAGTAACGGTAAGCAAATTGAACAAACCAACACCCACAACTACTTGTGTTCTACTCGTGCATAGAATCTACGCAATAGACCTAGCTCATGATGCCACTATTGGGGAACGTAGCAGAAATTCAAAATTTTCTACGCATCACCAAGATCAATCTATGGAGAGACTAGGAACGAGAGAGAGGGAAGGGCATCTTCATACCCTTGAAGATCGTGATGCGGAAGCGTTACAAGAACGCGGTTGGTGGAGTCGTACACGCAGCGATTCAGATCGCGGTCGATTCCGATCTAAGCGCCGAACAGACAGCGCCTCCGCGTTCAACACACGTACAGCCCGGGGACGTCTCCTCCTTCTTGATCCAGCAAGGGGAGAGGAGAAGTTGAGGGGAAACTCCAGCAGCACGACGGCATGGTGGTGATGGAGCTCGTGGTTCTCCGGCAGGCCTTCGCCAAGCACTACGGAGGAGGAGGTGTTGGAGGAGGGAGAGGGCTGCGCCAGGGAAAGGGTGTGGCTGCCCTCTCTCTCCCTCACTATATATGGGGGGAAGGGAGGAGGGGGGCGCCCTAGGGTTCCCTAGGGGAGGGGCGGCGGCCACAGGGGAAACCCTAGATGGGTTTGGGCGCCCCCACCCCCTAGGAAACTTGCCCCCCAAGCCGGGAGGGGCGGCTGCCCTAGGGGTGGCGCCCCCACCTCTCCTGGTTAGGTGAGATGGGGTGGGAGGGGCGCTCAGCCCCTTAGTAGGCTGATGTGCCCTCTCCCCTTGGCCCATAAGGCCCCACAACGCTTGCCGGGGCCTCCGAAACCCCTTTCGGACACGCTGGTCATCACCTGGTACCCCCGAAACAATTCCGGACTCCAATACCCTTCGTCCAATATACCGATCTTCACCTCCAGACCATTCCGAAGCTCCTCGTCAAGTCTGGGATCTCATCCGGGACTCCGAAACACCTTCGGTAACCACATACTATTTCCCATAACAACTCTAGCGTCACCGAACCTTAAGAGTGTAGACCCTACGGGTTTGGGAACCATGCAGACATGACCGAGAAGTTCTCCGGTCAATAACCAACAATGGGATCTGGATACCCATGTTGGCTCCCACATGTTCCACGATGATCTCATCGGATGAACCACGATGTCAAGGATTCAAGCAATCCCGTATGCCATTCCCTTTGTCAATCGGTATGTTACTTGCCCGAGATTCGATCGTCGGTATCCCAATACCTCGTTCAATCTCGTTACCGGCAAGTCACTTTACTCGTTCCATAATGCATGATCCCGTAACTAACTACTTAGTCACATTGAGCTCATTATGATGATGCATTACCGAGTGGGACCAGAGATACCTCTCCGTCATACCGAGTGACAAATCCCAGTCTCGATTCGTGCCAACCCAACAGACACTTTCGGAGATACCCGTAGTGCACCTTTATAGCCACCCAGTTACGTTGTGACGTTTGGTACACCCAAAGCACTCCTACGGTATCAGGGAGTTACACAATCTCATGGTCTAAGGAAATGATACTTGACATTAGAAAAGCTTTAGCAAACGAACTACACGATCTTGTGCTATGCTTACGATTGGGTCTCATCCATCACATCATTCTCCTAATGATGTGATCCCGTTATCAATGACATCCAATGTCCATGGTCAGGAAACCATGACCATCTGTTGATCAACGAGCTAGTCAACTAGAGGCTCACTAGGGACATGTTATGGTCTATGTATTCACACATGTATTATGATTTCCAGTTAATACAATTATAGCATGAACAATAGACAATTATCATGAACAAGGAAATACAATAATAACCATTTTATTATTGCCTCTAGGGCATATTTCCAACAGATGCTTGATACATCTCCAACGTATCTATAATTTTTGATTGTTCCATGCTATTATATTACCCCTTTTGGATGTTTATGGGCTTTATTTTACACATTTATCTCATTTTTGGGACTAACCTACTAACCGGAGGCCCAGCCCGTATTGCTGTTTTTTTCCTATTTCAGTATTTCGAAGAAAAGGAATATCAAACGGAGTCCAAACGGAATGAAACCTTCGGGAGCGTGATTTTTGGAACGAACGTGATCCACAGGACTTGGAGTGAAAGTCAAGAAGCAGCCGAGGCTCCCATGAGATAGGAGGGCGCCCCCCAATAGGGTGTGCCCCCTGTCTCATGGGCCCCTTGGGCGTCCACTGACGTACTTCTTCCTCCTATATATACCTACGTACCCCGAAAACATCCAGGGGGCAGACGAAACACAATTTCCACCACCGTAACCTTCTGTATCCGCGAGATCCCATCTTGGAGCCTTCACCTGCGTTCTGCCGGAGGGAGAATCGACCATGGAGGGCTTCTACATCAACATGCTTGCCCCTCCGATGAGTTGTGAGTAGTTTACCACAGACCTACGGGTCCATAGTTATTAGCTAGATGGCTTCTTCTCTCTTTTTGGATCTAAATACAATGTTCACCCCCTCTCTTGTGGAGATCTATTCGATGTAAACTCTTTTTGCGGTGTGTTTGTCGAGATCCGATGAATTGTGGGTTTATGATCAAGTTTATCTATGAATAATATTTGAATCTTCTCTGAATTCTTTTATGTATGATTGAGTTATCTTTGCAAGTCTCTTCGAATTATCAGTTTGGTTTGGCCTACTAGATTGATCTTTCTTGCCATGGGAGAAGTGCTTAGCTTTGGGTTCAATCTTGCAGTGTCCTTACCCAGTGATAGAAAGGGTTGCAAGGCACGTATTGTATTGTTGCCATCGAGGATAACAAGATGGGGTTTATATCATATCGCTTGAGTTTATCCCTCTACATCATGTCATCTTGCTTAATGAGTTAGTCTATTCTTATGAACTTAATACTCTAGATGCAGGCAGGAGTCGGTCGATGTGTGGAGTAATAGTAGTAGATGCAGGCAGGAGTCGGTCTACTTGTTGCGGACGTGATGCCTATATACATGATCATGCCTAGATAATCTCATAATTATTCGCTTTTCTATCAATTGCTCGACAGTAATTTGTTCACCCATCGTAATACTTATGCTATCTTGAGAGAAGACACTAGTGAAACCTATGGCCCCCGGGTCTATCTCTTATCATATTTGTTTTCAATCTACTTTTATTTGCATCTTTACTTTTTGCATCTATATTATAAAATACCAAAAAAATATTTATCCTATCTTACTATCTTTATTAGGTCTCACTTTCGCAAGTGGCCGTGAAGGGATTGACAACCCCTTTATTGCGTTGGTTGCGAGTTCTCAATCTGTTTGTGTAGGTGCATCGGACTTTTGAGGAGCCTCCTACTGGATTGATACCTTGGTTCTCAAAAACTGAGGGAAATACTTACGCTACTATTGCTGCATCACCCTCTCCTCTTCGTGGAAAACCAACGCAAGCTCAAGACGTAGCAAGCCCGCTTTGTGGCGGAACAGTGTACCAAAGACACTATATTTCCCTGAAGGCAGTCATGATGTCCTTTGTAATGCGGGATACTGGCACTGTTATTATTTATTGCCTGTTATATGAAAGTTTTTTCTTCCTGTGCGGCCGTTTAGTATATATAAATCCTGAGAGTTGGCCAGTCGTTGGCTTTTGCCCCCACGTAGAAAGTACGGGGGTGTTCGGGACATACCTGAACACTCTTTATCCCATTTTTGGGTCCTTGAAGGAGGTGTTCATCACAGTGAACCAGGAAATTAGACTATAGGGCTTTATCACTCTCACTTAGCCATAGGAATTCGAGTATGGTAGGCGCAGCCCCTGGTGTTCGGAAGACCGTACGAGGGGCTCTAACAACACAGCCCCTGGCGAGCCGGCTTCTTTCTCTGCGCGCATGGCGTGGCTACGCGCACGTCAATGGTGGATGGCGCGGTTGCAGGCACTGGAGGCGCGGTATGATGTGGCATCATCGAGGGTAGCAATGATGCCCGTCCGCCATGCTCCCCGGCGTGCTGGCCTAGAGCAACTCAACACTCCTCTGCGATCTGGCTTGGAGCACCCAGCCACTGAACCACGCACCGGCTTGGGGCAGCAACTTGCTTTGTCAGGCTAGGCGAGGGAGGTGGAGCCACGAGTTGCCTCACTCGTATCCGCCAGGCTTGGCGGGCCACCCAGCCGGCTTTTATGTCGGAGAAATACTCTTCCTGCTTGTCTGATGCCATCGAAACAGTGGAGAAAATGGTGGAAGGAGGAGATGAAGAGCGGTGGAGTGGTATGATTCTTGCCCAGCGTCTGGCCTCGTTTAAATAGAGGACGAACGGGAGGAGCTTTCCCAGTGTTGCGTTTAACGCCGGCCCACTCATGAACGGGCGTGTGGCCGGAGTAGATTTCTCGGCTTCCACGTGGGGTTTAATGAAGGCGTTTGAATGCGATGATGAGGCGTGTATAGCAGGGCGTGTAGTGGGCGTCGCCCTCGATCACCGCGCCACTTCAATGGCGGAGGCGGTGAGAGGTCGTGTCCGCCCTGAGCCGCGTGCAATGTCGAGCGGCGTGCTCTATAGTGGTATGAATGCGAGCAGCTGGCGACGGGCGGGAAGCGCGCGGGGGAGGGGGTTGGTGGGCAAGGGTGGTAAACGGGAGTGACAGCGGTCCGGACTCCCACAAATCTCTCCCGCGTTTGTCTCCTGTGTGTGGGAGAAAACTCGTCTGGACCGTGTCACAAACCGATACATGACAATGTTGGATGGCTTTCGCGGTTCGGACAGCGTGGTCAGAACGGATGCGGGAGGTTTGCGGGTCGGCGATGGAGATGCCCTTAGGACACACATGAAGCTAGTATAACCTTAGTTCTTGAACCCCTTAGCTGGCGAATGTTTGTTAAGGGAGGGATGTCATTTATGAATGATTTCTATGGTAATTTTAGCTGTAGAAGGATGGTAATTTCTTCAGACTAGCCTGGCAATTCCTTTTTAAAGAAGACATCTTGGTAAAAATTGTCATCGTTTGGTCTCGATCAAAAAGCTGCGAGTGCGTTAGCTTGGAAATCCTTCCCAACGAATGTTTGCCCGTTAATCTCACCTTAATTCTTTTGCCCGCAGAGACATTTTGGGTGTGTTTGGTTGTCTTCATTAGGTGCAACCAGGCCCGCATGAAAAGAAACTGAGATGTTTGATTGTGTGTGTTCACTATTGGGCATATGCATCGCACGAAGTTTAAAGCACTTTCGGGCCAGACCCGCAAGCTACGCTCGAAACGGCAGTTTCTTCAGAGCCAGGCCCGCAAACTACGATCGAATCGGCAGTTTCTTCAGAGCCAGGCCCAAGCAATGCATGGCTAGCTCACATGGGTGGTCCCCTTGCACGAGAGGAGTGTGGATAGATGGTGGATGCGAGGTGTAGGTGTCGACCGTAAATGCTCAATTTTGTAGTCACGTTTGGAGCTACTTTGAATGAATTTTGTCAAATTCATCGCGTACGGTCGACCGTTTGAAATTTTCTTTGACCGGCAGCTTCATCACACAGTTCCACATGACATTCGTGTTGCAAGTTTTGTGTTTCGATGATCCTACTGCACCGCCGCCACAATTACGCGCACATTGTATTTCTTCTCATATGTCCTCTGTCTCAGAGCCATCCTATTCGTCCCTTTTGACACCAACCTCATTCCTCTTGACCTCCTTGCCCGCATCCTACTACAGTGGAGTCGTCTCCGGCGTCGGCCATCTTGGCCTCCACTCTCTCGTCCTACTACACTAACGCTGCCATGGCGCAAACACTGCATTTCTCCTCTGTCCATTGTCTCCGTGTAGACTTTTTCTGCGACGACGAGGCTAGCAACTAGTTCGCCGCGCCGCCTAGGGGGTCGCTCGTGCATGACTCCGTGCACATCCTGTCGGACACGGCGCCACGACCACCGTCCACCACAGTCGGCATGGTCCGACACAGACTGCATTTCTCCTTCCCCGTCCTCTGCCTCAGCGCTCCTCCGCATGGACTTTCTCTGCGGCAGCGTTCGCCGCGACGCCGACAGGAATGCTCGCCCGAGACTCCGTGCTTGTCGTGTCAGACGCGGCACCACGACCACCGTCCACCTTCCACCGCAGTCGTCATGGTCTGACACACACTGCATTTCTGCTCCCGGTCCTTTACCTCAGCGCTTCTCCGCACGGGATTTCTCTGCAGCGGCAAGGCTAGCCACTAGTTCGCCGTGTTGTCGGCAAGAATGCTCGCCCGAGACTCCATGCTTATCGTGTCGGACGCGGCGCCGCAGTCGCGGGGCACAATGTGTGTGCTACGTGTAAGTGTTAGGCCAACTCCACCGCGCGACCCTATCCTGTCCGGCTCCGTCCATTTGGGGTAAAAGGGACAAAAGAGGCGGCCCAGCGCACGGCCTCAAACGGACAAATGTCCGGATTCCGTCCGTTTTCGACCCATCCCCGGCCCAAACTTGCGCTCGGTTTGGGGTGAAACGGACGCGCGTGGACGACCGCGACACACGCCCTTGCCCCCCCCCCCCCCCCCGTGGCCCGCCTATCGGGGACACTAGCTGTCCCTCCGCTCCCCAACGCTTCACCCTCTCTCCCCGCCCCGCCCCGCCGCCGGCGCCGCTGTATTCTCCGGTCGCCTCCTCACCGCACAGCCCCCCCCCCCCGCCGTCCATAACAAACCACGTCTGGACATGGCCGCCACCACGCCCGCGCTTTCGCCGTAGTTTTGGCCGTCGCCATCCTTGCCGGTGCCGGAGGGGACACGACTGCCGGCAACGGACCACGGCGGCCGAGGCAGATTCCGACGAGAGCTCCAGAGCGGCCAGTAGCCGGCTGGCAACCACCCCTGCTACGTCGAGGTGATCATCGCGGTCGCTTCGCCACCGCGACCGCAAGGTGTTCGACCTTTTGCCAACAAAGGTATGGACAGTGGAGACGAGTTTTTCTTCCATCACTTCCTTTGTTCATCGGACGATTCGTCGTGGGATGATGAAGAACTTGTGGTGGCTGCACTGGTCGTGAACGACCATATTCAACGGCAGCTTCCTCGGTACAGGGGGTCACTCCCTGGCAAGGCTCCCAACCTGAACCGCAACAGGGAGAGAGGCCATGCCCTGCTCTATGCCGATTACTTTGCCAACACCCCGCTCTTCAAGCCGGATAAATTTCGTCGCCGTTTTCGTATGGCAAGGCATGTGTTCAATCGTATCCGAGACGGAGTGGTTGCTCATGACCCATACTTCGAGTGCAAGACGGATGCCCTTGGCAAGCTTGGATTCTCCTCTTACCAGAAATGCACCGCGGCCATCCGCATGCTTGCATATGGTATTCCAGGCGATCTGGTGGACGAGTATGTGCGTATGAGTGAGACAACATGTCTGATGTCAATGTACAAGTTTTGCCAGGCTGTGATCGAGGTGTTTGGCCCAGAGTACTTGAGGCAGCCAACTGCCGCTGATACAGAGAGATTGTTGGCGACCAATGCAGCTAGAGGCTTTCCAGGCATGCTTGGCAGCATTGATTGTATGCATTGGGAGTGGAAGAACTGTCCATTTGCTTGGCAGGGCCAGTACAAGGGGCATGTTAACGGGTGTACTGTCATATTAGAAGCGGTGGCATCGCAAGATCTTTGGATATGGCATTCTTTCTTCGGTATGGCAGGTTCTCACAATGATATCAACGTGCTCCAACGTTCTCCAGTCTTCGCGAGGCTTGCAGAAGGAAACTCCCCACCTGTCAACTTTGAGATCAACGGCCACCAGTACAACAAAGGATACTGTCTAGCAGATGGTATATATCCTCAGTGGTCAACTTTTGTGAAGACAATCTCGAAACCCAAGATGAGAAGAGAAAGAGATTTGCCCAAATGCAAGAGAGTGTTAGAAAGGATGTGGAACGTGCTTTTGGTGTGCTTCAATCCCGGTGGGGTATCGTTCGAAACCCTGCACTGTCATGGGATGAAAGGAAGCTTTGGGAGGTGATGACTGCTTGTATGGTCATGCACAACATGATCGTCGAGGACGAGCGTGATGAGTGTATCTTCGACCAAGGATTTGATTTTCAAGGTGAAAATATTGAGCCCCTGCACCAAGACCCGGCCACATTTGAACAGTTTGTCCAATTCCACCGTGAGATGCGTGATTGGCACGCTCATTTGAATCTTCAAAATGACTTGGTTGAGCACGTCTGGGATCACATTGGCAACTAATAGATGTATTGGTTCAATTTATGTTCAGTCAAGACAATTTCGATTTGGTTGTAAAACTATTTTATTTAAGACAATTTTAATTGGATTGTAAAACTATTTTAATTTTCAAACAAATATTTGGGTTGGAAGTAGTTTGATGCAAATTTAGGCATTTTTGGCCCTCACGGACAAGATGGGGCAAATGGATGCGGCCGCGCGCTGGGCGCACGGCCACCGCATCCCAGGACAGGCCCGGACACGACCCCAAATCCCTACCCAAACGGACAGAAACCGGACAAAACGGACGTCCGTTTGGGGTCGCGCGGTGGAGTTGGCCTTAGCTCTTAATCATATCCCACGTATACAACCAAACACCGTGTAGTTGCGTGAGCCGAGCCAATGCAGGCAACCAAACGCTATGCCAAAATTGCTCCCCTAATGCGAGAGAACATTGTGCCAAACAATGTGCAGATGTTGGTTTAGAGACTGCATTTGCTCAACCAGTCTCCGATGAGCCAGGTTTGAGATAGCCAGCCCCGGGCCCCCGGCTGCAACGATCGATTTTCATGGCGTTCATTGGCTCGCTCCTTGCACGCAGATGTTTAGCCGTTGCACGTACTACGCGAAGGACCACGGCGCATTTCCCTCGAGTCCTTTGGATTCCGGGAGATTGGGAGAGAGATGACTCCTTTACTTTCACTCACCACTTGTGTAGAGCCTGCGCGGCCGCTGCGCCGGTGGCAGGGGGGCTTTAAATTGGATCGGCTTAGGTCAGTGCATATGTGGCGGATGTGCGAAACAGATTCCGCGTGGAGGCTTTACTGCTCTCCTCTCTGGGATCGTCGGGTGCCCGTCCGCTTGCAGTTATCTCTCCTCCTTGAGTCACCTCTCACCTGTCACCACGGCGCGATCTCGGGTCTCAAGTCTGAACCGGTCGCGAGAAAATATGGCATCAGGGTAGCAGTGCCATACCGGGCAATTGCAGATGCAGTTGTAGCCGTTCGAAGATCGGGCAGCACCCAATCCAAACCAATCCAATCCAGTCCAGCTGGAGCTGCTGCTGCTATTCCAGTGTACCGTCAGAGTTTGTCCTCTCGATCATTAATTAAGGTCGCAGGTGTAATGTGATGGCCTACACTGGCACTAGATCCACGGCCACTGAATTGGTTGCTCAATGGAGGCCGTACCCAGCGTAAAATGCTGGTGCCTACGGCCTACCACTACCATTACCAGACGACAGCGATTTAGCCTCCACCAAAAACTGGCGCCTTTTCTTCCAAAACAGGCCACCGGCGTCGCGTCTCCTAATCACCAAACCCAACGAAAACCGATTTCCTCCAGACGAATGGGAGAAAAATGAAATGGAGGTACCGTTTCAGTTGTTGCAGAGCGGCTCTTGCAGGAGCTTTATGACGGGGCAGCGACCCTGCTGCAGGAGTGCTTTAATTGTACAGGCACAAGGTACCAACAGAGGAGTAATTTGCACATGTGGCCAGGGACAGGTGTCACCGTGTGTGGAGAGCTCGACTCGGTAATAAGTTGCGGCCGATCCGCCGGTCCAATTATTTTACGTGTGCCCGGCCAAAGTCGTCAAGGAAAAATTTTACCAGGAACGATGCACTGCCGCGTCTCCGGACTCTGATCCTGAACGATGTGAAAAGGGGGAATGCAGGAGTTTCGACGTCCCATTCAGAATTTGGAGTTGGATGTGACCCTTGCTGCGGGACAACGTGTGCTTAGCTCACCTCGGCCAGCCGTTGGTACGTCTGTTGAACTAACCACCCTTGTGAGTCTCTGGGTTGGGTTTGATCATCAGATGCAGGATAGGGCGGCAGCAGCAGCAGCAGCAACATGACAGCATCAGTTGTAAATTGCATATATCCGGTTTTATATCCTTAGGTTGGTTAACCAGCGCGATTATTCAGATGCAAGCATGACCGTGCGCCTGCCTGGGCCGGTGCAGTACTGTTTTCTCGGCCACTTTCCCGTCCTATTTAATTAGTGTATATCATGTCGAAGCAAGTGATTGGAGCTCAACTGTCTGCAGCTCATAGGATAGTACCAGGCAAGCAGGCCATGTAAGTACTACTCGGCCGTGCGACTAATAATGATCACAGACAGAGTTTGTACTACAAATAAATAGTGTGCATCTAACAAAAACAGTAAAATTTCAGGGGCCTCCTAAAACGAAACGATCCGCGTTGAAGCATTGGCGTTAACCGTCACTCTACCAAGCAGAAGGCCGACGGAAACGGCGCGGAGGCTGCAGAAAGCGATCCCGGCCCAGGACGCACGCAGCACAAGGTCCCGTGGCCGTGTACGTGTGAGTGCGAGCAAGCACAGTGGCCAGCCATCCAAGCCGAACTCGCGCTCCGGTTGGTGGCGGTAGCCAGTCTCCTCATTTAAACTGCCCATCTGCCCCGGTCCTTCCCTCCGCCCCGCCACTCTATTAAACCCCACCACGCCACCACCTCCTCTGCAACCGCAAGTCCGCAACCGCAACCGCTCCGCCCGGCATCTCCAACCCCACCCCACACCCAGCCAGCACCCGGAGACGTGTACGTGCGCGTAGCACCAACCGCACCCCAGCGGTGCGCCGCAGAAACAGGCAGGCCGCTCTGCCAGTGGTGCGCGGCGGGACGGAAGGCCAGGGTGACGTGCGGGCGCGGGCCGGGCCAGAGGCCTAAGTAGCGAGCAGCGCCGATCGACCGAGCGATCATGCCGAGCGCGCTGGGGAGCGGCTTCGCCGGGTCGGTGAAGCTCAAGTACGTGAAGCTGGGGTACCAGTACCTGGCGAACCACTTCCTGACGCTGCTGCTGGTGCCGGTCATGGCGGCCACGGCGATCGAGCTGGCGCGCCTCGGCCCCGGCGAGCTGCTCGCGCTCTGGCGCGCCCTCGACCTCGACCTCGTGCACATCCTCTGCTCCGCCTTCCTCGTCGTCTTCGTCACCACCGTCTACTTCATGTCGCGCCCCAGGCCCGTCTTCCTCGTCGACTACTGCTGCTACAAGCCCTCCCCCAGCTTCCGGGTGCCCTTCACCACCTTCATGGAGCACATCAAGCTCATCTCCAACAACGACAAGAGCCTGCGCTTCCAGACCCGCATCCTCGAGCGCTCGGGGCTCGGGGAGGAGACCTGCCTCCCGCCGGCCAACCACTACATCCCGCCCAACCCCAGCATGGAGGCGTCGCGCGCCGAGGCGCAGCTCGTCATCTTCAACGCCATCGACGACCTCGTCCGCCGCACGGGCCTCAAGCCCAAGGACATCGACATCCTCGTCGTCAACTGCAGCCTCTTCTCCCCGACGCCCTCGCTCTCCGCCATGATCATCAACAAGTACAAGCTCCGCAGCAACATCCGCAGCTTCAACCTCTCCGGCATGGGATGCAGCGCCGGGCTCATCTCCATCGACCTCGCGCGCGACATGCTCCAGGTTAGTAAACCCATCCTTAATTATTTTGGTAGGAGTATTTGGCATACCTAATACCGGTACCCACTGCCACTGCACTCTTCACTCTTCTTCACAACTAAATTCGATCACCAGCTAGCTAGCTAGCGGCATAGATATGGATCTGATCATGTGATCGAACAGGTGCATCCCAACTCGAACGCTCTGGTGATCTCGACGGAGATCATCACGCCCAACTTCTACCACGGGAGCCGGCGGGACATGCTGCTGCCCAACTGCCTGTTCCGGATGGGCGCGGCGGCGATCCTGCTGTCGAACCGGCGGCGGGAGGCGCGGCGCGCCAAGTACAGGCTGGTGCACGTGGTGCGCACGCACAAGGGCGCGGACGACCGCGCGTCCCGGTGCGTGTACGAGGAGGAGGACGACGAGGGGCACTCGGGCATCTCGCTCTCCAAGGAGCTCATGGCCATCGCCGGCGAGGCGCTCAAGTCCAACATCACCACCATGGGCCCGCTGGTGCTGCCCATGTCGGAGCAGCTGCTCTTCTTCTTCCGCCTGGTGGGGCGCAAGGTGATCAACAACAAGTGGAAGCCCTACATCCCGGACTTCAAGCTGGCGTTCGAGCACTTCTGCATCCACGCCGGCGGGCGCGCCGTCATCGACGAGCTGCAGAAGAACCTGGAGCTGTCGCCGCGGCACGTGGAGGCGTCGCGCATGACGCTGCACCGGTTCGGCAACACGTCCAGCAGCTCGCTCTGGTACGAGCTGGCCTACATCGAGGCCAAGGGCCGCATGCGCAAGGGCGACCGCGTGTGGCAGATCGGCTTCGGCAGCGGCTTCAAGTGCAACAGCGCCGTCTGGAAGTGCCTCCGCACCGTCAAGACGCCCACCGACGGGCCCTGGGACGACTGCATCCAGCGCTACCCCGTCCACATCCCAGAGGTCGTCAAGCTGTGAGGCGTCATCGACGACGAGCTCAGCTCGCCGCCGCCGGCCGTACCCTGCATCTGCATGTACGTGTCCCCCAAAACCAGGAGCTCTGTGGGGGTCCCGACCAAATTAAACCAACAAATCTCTCTCTCCTTTGCTCTTTCTTCTCTTCCTTTTTTTTCTATTTTAAATTAAATTACATGGATACTCGTGGGATGCGTCACACAAGGATGGGATCATTCACATGGAGATTAATCGGCTACCCATATATTTATATTGGACGACGCTAACGTGGGCGTGGTTGTTAAATTGTTTGTGTCACGGATTTCCACTGCAGTGAAAGGGATACTTACATTGGCACTAAGAGCTCAAATTCCTTTCAGTCGTGTAAATTTTCTTCATGCATGACTTCTTCTCGCATTACATGCATGTACTACTCGGTATTGCTTACAGGTTAGATGATGTAATTGTCAGAATATATTGTTTGGTGTCGTGTCACTAGAGGTTTCAGTTCTTATGCATATTGTTTGAATGGTATCATACTTCTCCGCAAATACTCACTATGCAAGTGGAATCACGAGCTACTCATGAATTCATGATCTATCGTACAGTTTAATTTGAACAAAACTCATGATCCATATAAGACAAGTTACCAAAATAACAAAAATACATCTACACAATGAGCTTGCTAACTCTTTTTTTTTTCTTCCAATAACGAGCCTCCTCCTCGATTTCCATTAAAGAAACCGCCACAAAGTTGTTACAAGAAGCAATGAGTTTGCTAACTAGGAGGACCAAATGCGCGCGGATAAAACCGATTGGGCAGTTCATGCTGCCGGTCAGAAGTAATTTTGGTTGGAAGAACCTGCTGACGCCTAGCTCTGTATTTTAGCTTACTCTGACCTGGAAATGGATCTGCTCAAACAAATGCCGAGTCTGACTTGGAAATCCGCGTATACGTGCCTCCCTCCTCGGAGCCTCTTCGTAGGGATTTCTTTGAGATGATTATTACTCCCTCCGTTTCTAAATACTTGTCTTTCTAGAGATTTCAACAAGTGACCACATACGGCGCAAAATGAGTGAATCTACACTTTAAAATATGTCTACATACATCTGTATATTGAGTCCGTTTAAAATGCCTAGAAAGACAAGTATTTGAGAACGGAGGGAGTACTATTTTCCCTTCCGTCAAAGGCTGGCTGGCTGGCTACTTTGCACGAGTAGTGAGTACTGCTGCTCTGTTTAAAGGAGGAGTACTCTACTCCGTAATTAGCAGTAAATGCAGTTGAGTTGCAGGGCCGACAACTTTGCGTGAACAGACACTTCCGTCGAATGGGAGAAGGGAGGCTTGGGAGATTTGGGAGCCAATCAGTCAATCGAAATGGCGCCTCTGTTTCAGTTCTACTGCATGCCTGCCTGCCGGAGCACGCAAAGGAAAAGAAAGATGGCCGGAGCTGGCTGTGCATTTATGGCGGCAATCAGCTGATGATGATACGGCTGGAACCATGCCATGCCATGGCCGGCCATGTGATCCAGTCACGAGCTCACCCCACTACGTATGTCTGCCCACGTCTACGTCTACGTCTACGTCTACCTGAGTCGCGTTAATCGTACGTGTCGCGTCGCCAGAGCCCACAGCTCGATCGATCGGGCGAGCAGGACGAGGGGTACTCGTAGGTAGGTGCCGACCGGCGAGCACGGCCAACGGCGCCGCCTCGCAGGCGCGGATGAATGGCCGTCGCGGTGGAGGGCGTGACGCGACGGAAACGGGTTGTTTGTTCCGGACGGCGTTGCGTAGGACGGGGGGCACAGCACAGCTCGGCCTGGGCTGTGGTGTCGCGGTTGGGACGCGTTAAATGCATGCGTTGCGTTGGCTGGCGCCGGGTGGGTGTTGGTTGCGCCGCGCCGAGCCGAGCCTGGCCTTTTGGCTTTGGCCTGCTGCCGCGGTTGGCGCGGAAGGGGCCACCGAGTTAATGGCGACGCGAGGCGATCGTCGTTGGCGTCGCTTTTGCTGTGCTGTGGGGGAGGCCGCCGTGGAAGTGGGAACAGGGCTCTCCTCCCCTCAGACTGCTCACAATGGGGAGTAATATAGAGTACTCCATAGTGAGTACTAGTAACTTGCCGATGTTACTAGTCTATGTTACTACCTCCATAGTGAGTACTAGTAACATATGAGTTGTATCATGAAAGAGTTCATTTATTAGGTTATAGACTCATTATGCCTTGAAATGTGTGATGTTACAGTAACTACCTAAGTTACCACAAACCCCTCTCTCCTCATTAATTAGCTGCCACGTAAGCAATCTTGTATTGAAATGTGTGATGTTATTAGTTAAGTTACTCCCATTATGACTAGTCTCAGGGCCCCCCAACGCTAAGCTAGCGGATGGAATTTATTGCTCCATCTGCTATCGGTTCAGACTTCGTCTCAGACTTCAGACACGTACGCGTACGACTGATCTCGCCTCGCTCGCCCCGGCACTTTGTTTGTTTGTTTGGTCCTTGCTCTTAGTACCAAAAGGTCTCCATGTCGTTGCGCTCCGATCCGTCCACTGGGCCGGGCTACAGTCTCTGCTTTCGTTGCCATCTTTTGTCTTCAGGGTTTGAGATTCCCGTGTCGATGGGGCGGACGATGGGAAGATGATAATAATAGCATGTATTTTCATGTATACTTGGCGAAATCGACAGAATTCCCTGCCTTGCATAAAAAGCTACAGTAACAACCATTGACTATGGTACACAACGGCTCCATAAACTCAAGTGGACGACTATATATTTATCATCAGAAGACGTTGTCAAGCTTTCACTTCGTATGATAAGACTCGCAGAGGTGCTCCAACAGGAATGTTGGGCCAATAACATTCTTTTGCCAAGAAAAATCAGGCAATTTCCTCAGCAGTCGACGTCTGTGTGTCAACTCTCAACACCGTATGCTTGTCTAATCAAGTCGAGCTTTTTCTTTGACGAATCCCACGCCACCACCACCACCACCATGAACCCGAAGATAAATAGTTAGCCAATCTCACTGGCACTGTGATGGGTAGACGGACGACCCAGGCGACTCGGGTGGCGACCGCGGCGCCCACCGCGGCCTTGTCGCCGGCGTCTGCCTCTGGTGCGGGACGCGTCGATGGAAGGTTCTGGGCTCTCGCGGATCCCGACGCGGAGGACGAAGACGATGCGGGGAGCGCCGGAGACTTGCCGGAGTACTCGCCGACGCCATCGTCGATTATTTGCGAGGCGTTCGATCCGGGTTACTCTGAAGATGAAGTCGCTGCGATTGTGGATGGAGTTGTGCCACTCGACGATCCGGCGCGGCAAGGACTACGATCGGAAGACAAAATCGAGGTTGTTCGGCGCATAGTTCATCGTCGGACTTCGGCCGCGGTGATCCGGCCTTGGAAGGGGCCGATTCCTAAGGTTAGTCTTCCAAAAACGACTCTGTCTGATTACATTACTGAGAGTTCATGGAAGTTAGTGAAAAGAAAGAAAGATCGGCGGTCGTCGGCGGCACCGGTGCCGGCGCCGGCGATCGACCGTATCGCTGTGATCCGGGATCAGCGGGTCGCTCGTTTGAACGAGTTAGTGGGCTGCGATGTTGGTCTGGTTGCGGGTGGGCCGGTTCTGAGTGAACCGGCCCAGATGGCGTTTGGGCTCGTTGACGCAGGGTATGAGGCCCGTAGCGATCCAGCTCATACGACTACACCCCCATGCAACGAGTATTCGATCTGGAGACGATCGGTTCCGACTAGGGTTCGCAACGGAGGACGGCGACCGAGCTTCTCTGATCGCGGCGGGGTGCGCGCTGCGCGTATCCCTCCTCTCCGAGCTATGGCAGGCCGTGGAGCACCCTCTGCCAGTGATGCTCCTCCGGGCGCTGCGGGCCGCGGAGGGCCAACGCAGGCGCCGGCAGGTGGCCGCGGCGGAGGCGGCGCGCTTGCCGGGACGGGAGGTGGCGGCGCCGGTGTGCCGCTTGGTGCCGGCCATGGAGGTGCGCCTCCGCCTCCGCGTCCTGGGTTTGGTGCTGGCCGTGCGGCAACGGTCGTCGGCGGCCAACAAGCGCCAGTGGGTGGCGCCAATAAGACCGCTCCGATTGGCCGCGGTGGTGCTGCTGCTGTTGGACTTCGACCTGCAGCGCCGGTGATGGTGCCAGCTGCGGGGCGGGATGGTCCTAGGCCGACTTTGCCGACGCAGGGAGCTACCGCGGGCCGAGGTGCCCCGGTCCCAAGGCCGCCTCCTCCGGGTGCCCATGGCCAGCGCCCGGTGGCAACTCAGGCGGGAGCTAGACCGCCGCACTTTGTGGCAAGGCAGGTCAATGACTCGACGACGTCGGTTTTGCAGCAGGCTCAGCCACCTCCGGGCTCGGCTAATGCGGATGTTCGCTCGACACCTAGAGGGCAGTGGGGTGACGATGGTTATAATGTGTATGGAGATGGACAACACCGGGGATCCTCGTCTACGGGTGGCGGACGAGGGTATGCCTGGCAGAGCGATGGTTCTGCTGAGAGGCCTTTCTTGGGGCCGACAGGCGGTTTTGTCGAAGGGGCTTCTGGACCGGCTCATCGTAACCGAGGCGGTTTCCGTGGTAATCGTGGTGGCCGAGGAGGCCGAGGGGGTCGGTACCGTCCAAGGCAGCATCATACCACTGTTGAGACAGTGGTCGACGCTATTTCTGAGGAGACAGACATGTCTTGCCAGGCTATGGACGTGGTGACGGAACTGGCGGCTGTGGAGGTTCCTGTTGAGGTCGAGGCTCAGTCTATGTCGGTGGAGGGTTCTGACAGAACTGAGGTGGACATGGCTGCAAAGTTTGCCAAGAAAAAGGAAAGAATGCTTTGTTATCGATGTGGCGATAAGGGCCATTTTATTGCTGAATGTGTGGCTATTCTTTGTGATACTTGTGGTAAGCCTGCACACGAGTCTGGAGCGTGTCCGCTGTTGCGGGAGCAGATACCGAGCCTTATGACATATGGTGTCTTCTGTTCTGAGCTCACGTTTTTTGAGTCACCGACTGAGAGGGAGGTTCCTCAAGAGCAGCACAATACGACAACAGGGGTAGTGAAAGTGACTAGAGGTCAAGTGTCTGAGGCTCAGATTATTCAGCGTCTCCGGGAGCTGGCACCAGGAGACTTCCATTGGGAGCTTGTCAGGCTGGAGACCAACTTATTCAGGGTTCAGTTCCCTACTGTGGAGGATTTACAGAGGCTGCTGAGCTTTGGGATGTGTAAGGTTCCAGGTACGAAGGCCATACTTGAGTTCCAGGAGTGGAAGCTGGTTGAGCCTCAGGGTAAACCCCTTATCCAGGCCTGGTTGCGCTTTTCGGGAGCTCCGTCTGCGCTTCTGCAGGACGCCACGGTGGTTGCTAGTCTCGGTATCATGGTGGGAAAGACCGAGCGAGTGGATATGGCTTTTACTCGAGCTCATGGGATTGCTCGTCTGTTGGTCAGTATTCTGGACATTGACTTCGTGCCGGGCGTGGTTAAGTGGGCTTATCGTGGTCAGGTATACATCATTGAGATTGAGTTTGAGGATGATAGCCTCTTTGCCGAGGCTCCAGCTGCCACTGGCGATGACATGAGTGAGGGTGATGATGATACGGCCAGTAAGGAAAAACCGGCCGATGATTCTGTGAGTGAGATGGCCAAGAGGCCGAAGCCGACTAGTAAGGCAGCAGGAGGAGGGACGGCGCCTAATGCGTCTGTGCCGTCGACCACTTTGAGATTTGGTTCCTTCGATCCTGCGTCTGCACCTCCGAGATTGTGGAGTGAGCGAGTGGAGTCTATTGAGGAGCTCGAGTACTCGTTACCGGCGTTGGATTTTGAGGACACAGGTGTGGAGGGTTCTAGTGGGGTTGCGAGGCTGGATATCGTGGTCTCGCCTACTTCGGTTTGCGGTGACGTGGTTGTGTTGCAGGAGGGTGGTCCGATCCCATCTGGGGGTCTGGGCCAGAGTGCTTTGGAGGCCCCCCCCCTCCTATTCTTCCTATCGAGGTTACCAGGAGAGACGACGGGACCATGGTAGGGGGGCCGGGGCTGGTGGCCTCCGCACCTCTTATGCCTGTTGATGGGCTGTCACTGCAAGCGGCTGGTCAGGGTCTGCGGGAGGGCTTGGGGCAGGCGGCCTCAACGCTCTCTTCTCCTTCGTTGCCCGAGGGGGGCGCCCCTTTCGTGACTGGGACGTGCACTCCGGACAGGCGGTCCGGAGTGGATGGGGGGCGGAGGCAGGTGGCCTTTGCCTTCCCAGTGCTGGACTCGGCGCTCTCACCTGGTCATGGCGACCGGGTGGATGTTCGGGGAGCGCCAGGCGGTCGCTCTCCGGATAAATTCTCGCGGGAGGAGGTTGTTCTGTTTGGTGGGATCCCGGACCAGGCAGCTGAGGGCCGACGCATGAGTTGTCGGCTTCGGAGCTTTCCGGAGGTTGACGACATGCAGCAGCGCTGTGCCGTGAGGGCGGCAAAGCTTTGTGACGTCCAGGTCACTACTGGTATGTCCGTAAATACTTCCAATACTATTATGCATTTCTCACACGATCAAATTGTGGATAAGGCACACCAATTAGGAATTTCACTTGGTAGTAATGAGGGTGAAGTTACTAATTCTGTTAACGATTTGCTTGATCTAGAAACCGAGAGGGCTTTAGAAGTGATTTGTAACTTAGCTGCTGTCAAACCGATGAACGATTCTGAGATTGATGCCTTGGGAGTTCGAGTACTTGATAATTTCTGTGATGATCTAGCACCGCCCCTCCAGGAGCCGGAGGAGGAGGACGAGAATGTCGGGTTGGAAGTAGATACTCCCCCGGTTACAGGCACTTTGGACCGGGTGGGCCCGACCAGCCCTAAGCGCAAGTGGAAGCGCAAAATATACCCGATGTCCGCGGTCCGTAGGAGCGCTAGGATACGCACGGCTAAAAAATTTCATGATGAGATATGAGAGGAATCTTTTGGAATAGCAGAGGTCTTAAGGACTTGGCTAAAAGGAGGTTCCTGGCGGAGGCATCCATTGAGCATAGTTTGGACTTTATTGCCTTGTCGGAAACGGGTAGAGCAAATTTTTCACCTCAATTTCTCAATACGTTGTCGGGGGGTATTGAGTTTGACTGGCATTGTCTTCCGCCGAGAGGAAGGTCGGGGGGAATCTTACTTGGTGTGAGATGTGACTCTCTCGAAGTTCGCAGTGTGGTCATGGGGGATTTTGCTGTTAAGCTCAGGGTGAGGTCCAAAGATGATGGTTTCGACTGGGCTTTGGTGGCGGTGTACGGGGCAGCGCAGGCCGAGTTCAAACCTGACTTCTTGGCAGACCTTGTTAGAGTTTGCGGGTCTGAGCAGCTTCCAATTCTGGTTGGGGGTGATTTTAATATTATTAGAAGACGCGATGAAAAGAATAATGACAATTTTGATGGGAGATGGTCATTTATGTTCAATACCATTATTGAAAGCTTAGATTTGAGAGAAATTGAGCTTTCAGGTAGGAAGTTCACCTGGGCTAACGCGATGCCAAATCCAACTTTCGAGAAGTTGGATCGGGTTCTGGCTAGTGTTGCTTGGGAACAGAAGTTTCCCGTTGTAACTGTTCAGGCTCTTTCTCGCGGGATTTCTGATCACACTCCTTTGTTGCTCGATTCTGGTGGGGCTACCTACTCGGGTAACAAGAATTTATTCTCTTTTGAGCTGGCGTGGTTTGAAAGAGAAGGATTTTTGGATCTTGTTGCCAGATAATGGGCTAAAGATGTAGGAGGGAGAAATGCCCTTGAACGATGGCAGGACAAGATTAGGCATCTCAGAAGTTTCCTTCGTGGGTGGGCTAAACATCTAGGTGGAGTGTATAAGGTCGAGAAGGAATGACTCCTTTCCCTTATACAAACCTTAGACATAAAAGCAGAAACTATGATTCTGTTACCCACCGAGCTTCATATTAAGCATGAGGCTGAGATGAGGCTGAAGGAATTGCTCCGTGAAGAAGAATTAAAGTGGGCATTGCGGGCAAAGGTGAGAAAAGTTGTCCAGGGGGATGCGAACACTCAGTTCTTCCACATGATTGCCAATGGCAAGCACCGGAGGAAGAGGATCTTCCAGCTGGAACAAGATGAGGGTACAATAGTCGGCCAGGATAACCTGAAGCTCTACATTACTGAGTACTACAAACGGTTGTTCGGACCACCAGAGGAGAGCTGTGTATCCCTGGATGAGTCTAGGGTTAGCGATATCCCTCAACTTACTACTGTGGAGAACGATGTATTAACTGCCCCTTTCTCGGAAAAGGAAGTTTTCGAGGCTATTGCCAAGATGAAGTGTAATAAGGCACCGGGGCCAGATAGTTTCCCAGCTGAGTTTTACAAGAAGTGTTGGCATATTATCAAAGGGGACCTGATGCCGATGTTCCATGATTTGTTCTCGGGACATTTGCAGCTGTTCCAACTTAATTTTGGAACGATAACTTTGTTGCCTAAGAAAACAGATGCCGTGAGAATTGAGCAATTTCGGCCTATCTGCCTTCTCAACATCAGTTTCAAAATCTTTACCAAGGTTGGGACGATCAGGCTTACACAGATAGCGCACGCTGTAGTACAACCTTCTCAAACGGCTTTCATGCCGGATAGGAACATCCTCGAAGGGGTTGTGGTCCTTCATGAAACGCTTCATGAAATTCATACGAAAAAACTAGATGGTGTTATTTTCAAAGTGGATTTCGAGAAGGCTTATGATAAAGTCAAATGGCCGTTCCTCCAGCAAGCTTTACGAATGAAGGGATTTGATGAGCGCTGGCGACATCAAGTGGAAACATTCACGCAAAAAGGTAGTGTTGGCATTAAGTTAATGATGACATAGGTCATTATTTCCAAACGCACAAGGGTCTGAGACAGGGCGACCCTATGTCGCCTATTCTGTTCAATATTGTGGTTGATATGTTAGCGATCCTGATTTGGAGGGCCAAAGAGGCCGGTCAGGTGGAGGGATTGGTGCCTCATCTGGTTGATGGTGGTTTGTCCATCCTGCAATACGCTGATGATACAATCATTTTTATGGAACACGATTTGTCCAAAGCGAGGAACATGAAGCTAGTGTTATGCCTTTTCGAACAATTGTCTGGGCTGAAGATTAATTTCCATAAAAGCGAGTTGTTCTGCTTTGGTAGAGCCAAAGACGAACAAGAAGCATATACACAATTGTTTGGGTGTGAAATTGGGACTCTACCTTTCACGTATTTTGGTATTCCCATACACCATCGTAAGCTAACAAATGGTGAGTGGAAGTGTATCGAGGATCGATTTGAGAAGAAACTAAGTTGTTGGAAAGGAAAACTCATGTCTTATGGAGGCCGGTTGATTCTGATTAACTCGGTGCTCACGAGTTTACCTATGTTTCTCTTATCTTTCTTCGAGGTCCCAGTTGGGGTGAGGAAAAGGCTAGACTTCTATCGTTCTCGCTTCTTTTGGCAGAGTGATGAGTCTAAGAGGAAGTACAGATTGGCTAAATGGGATATTATCTGCAGACCAAAGGACCAAGGGGGACTTGGTATTGAAAATCTTGAAGTCAAAAACAGATGCATGCTTAGTAAGTGGCTGTTTAAGTTGTCTTCTGAGACAGAGGCAACTTGGGCGCAGATTTTACGTAGTAAATATCTGCACTCAAAGACTTTATCCCAGGTCACTCTGAGACCTACAGATTCGCCGTTCTGGAAAGGGCTCATGAGGGTTAAAGCCGCTTTCTTTAACAGAACGAGATGTATTGTTGGTAATGGAGATGATATGCGATTCTGGGAGGATACGTGGCTGGGTGACGCGCCTTTGGCTACACAATATCCGACACTATATCGTATTGTTCAGCGTAGGGACGCTCTTGTTGCCACGGTGATGCAGTCTATCCCTCTAAACATACAGTTTAGGAGAGTGCTTGTTGGACCTCGATGGGAAGCATGGCTTCACTTGGTCCGTAGGCTGATGGATGTTCAGCTAAATCCTCAGCCCGACCAGTTGTGTTGGAAACTAACTAGAACTGGGGTGTTCACGGTAAAATCGATGTATATTGATATTATTAATTCATCTGTGATACCTACTTCCAAGGAGGTTTGGAAAGTTAAGGTTCCTTTGAAGATTAAAGTGTTTATGTGGTTTGTGCATAAACAAGTTATTCTTACAAAGGACAATCTAGTTAAGCGCAACTGGACAAGATCTACTAGGTGTAGTTTCTGTGATCGGGATGAGACTATCAAGCATTTATTTTTTGACTGCCCGTTGGCACAAGGGTTCTGGCGCACCGTGCAAATTGCCTTTAATATTACTCCTCCGAGATCGATCAACACGTTATTTGGGGCGTGGCTTGTTGGGATTGAGTTCGAAACAGCCAGACACATTCGTGTAGGAGTATGTGCGTTATTATGGGCAATTTGGAATTGCAGAAATGATTTGGTTTTTAACAGGACAACAAATTCTCATTTTTTGCAGGTGTTATTCCGAGCTACAGCGCTGATCCGTACGTGGTCCTTACTCACTCCGACGGAGGCCAGGGAGCGTTTGGTTACTGGATCTGTCCGGTGGGAGACGGTAGCGCGGGATATCTTCAACCGGTTTGGATGGCGATCATGTAATAGGATAGGCATTTAGTTTACCTATCTGCTCTTATGCCAGCAGGTTGTGGCTTTTCTCGTTTCTGCTTTGCAGTTGATGCTCTATGTGAGCTAGATGCTGCTTTTGTTCCATTTTTGTAAGACCATTGTTCAGACCTTGTTTACTTGGTTAATAAGAGAGGCCGTATGCATCGATCTGATGCAGAGGCCGGGGAATCCCCTTTTCTAAAAAAAAGAAATAGTGGGTACCCCCCTAAAAAAAACCGACTGACCCAAAGTCAGATCAGTAAGTGTAGCTAAATCGGAAGCAACGACTGATAGTCCCTGACCAACCCTGAAGGCCCTTTCTACTTCTGCGGCTGAAAAAAAGGTATATTTCTGCGGCTGAAAAAAAGGTATATGTCGTTTAGCATCCTGTAATCTCTAAACATAGGCAAGAAGTGGAGTTTCGGAGTGTGTTCTAACTTGAGCAGCTAACTTTTCGCCACAAATTTTGCTCGACAGAGCAGCGGTGAGAGCAGAGAACTTCTGCTCGGGCTTCTCACATGCAAAATACATGAGCAGGATACCCGATCCATCTCTCTTTGGCTGGGGAATTTTCTTGTTGGTAGCATGAAACATTCTCCTTTTTTCCTGTCTGAAAGCATTGACAAGGGGAGGAACAGCTTGCTTCGTACATGCGCTCAGATGAAACCTTGCTATATGAGCATAAATGTGCGCAAGTGTAACTCCACTGTGACCTCACTATCCATGAGAGTTGAACTTTGCAACACCATCTGTGTCTCTAAATTTTGATTTACCAACTTTGCTTGGAGAGTAAGAGATAGCTGTTCCATCACGTTTCCGTCCACGGGTCAATCCAGACGCTGCGATGGTATTTCTAGGAAAAATTTAAATTGTCGACGACGAGGCGTCCAGACCTGTGTGTTATTGTTCAAACACTTGCAGCGATATTAGACTTCAGATGCTTAGTGAATGTGTTAGCGCGTTGCTTAACTAGTTTGTCAATGTGGTGTTAAATTACTGAAGATTGACTAATCTACATATGACCATTCAAAATGTTGCCACGCAACGTTCATACGAAATCAACATGATAGATTAGGTGTATGATCTGGATTTAAATAGTGGCCAGGGGCGGTATATGTCCATCTATAAAATAGGAAGTGCTTCCATCAGCTTTGCTTTTTAAATTAATACATACATAAACTAATGCTGGGGTGGAATGGAATTGTAAGAGAAATGTTTACCGGGAAATTCAGTGAGCATATGAACAATTGAAATGATATCCAATAAGCCAGTTCAAAAGAGAAGTGACAATGTCAGGAGGGATCAAGAGAACAGGATAATTCTCACGAATGAAAAAAAAAAAAAAACTACCTTGGTTCACAAATTGTTCTAATTTTTTCTGAATCAGATGTATATAGACACGTTAGTGTGTTTGTTCACTCATTTTAGTCTGTATGTAGTCCATATTGAAATATCCAAAACATCTTATATTTGGAACGGAGGTACTCCCTCCGTCCCAAAATAAGTGTCTTTGAGCTTAGTACAAATTTGTATTAGAGTTAGTACAAAGTTGAGACACTTATTTTAGAACGGAGGGAGTAGTACAGATTACAGATCATGAGCACTTATAATCATAGGCATGCACATAATGTAACGTCCTAATAGGACAAGTCACAAGACGGGGAATCACTCCTTGGCAGGCATTTATGTTTGAGCAATCATAGAAAAACAATAGTGTTTGTATAGGTAGGTATGGTGAATGCATGGATCACCCGCTGAAGAACACCAAGGGAACATTAAAGTTCAGCCTACAGTTTCCAGGGGAAATGCACTGTCCATACTGCCAGATCAAGTCAAAAGAGAAATTCCTCATATTTTGCAGAGTCGGTTTAACTCCAGAGCCCATAGGTGATACGAAGAATTACCATGTAGAAGTGTTTGTACTTAGCAACATACTCCCTCTGTAAAGAAATATAAGACCTTGAGTATATACCTTGAACTGTCCTAATCAAACTCCTTCAAACACGCAACCTTAGGATGAGCTCTGTTGAAATGTTCTGTTCACAGGACAGTTGTTATGCGTGTATAGGATGAGTTGCACCTTTGTATAATAATAATTGCAGATTCCTGTCACTGGAGAACAGTGCACCATATGTGGACGCCCTCCACTGTCCAGGAACCACGAAATGGAGTGCACGCACAATTAAGAAGCCCACAGGTACGCATTAGGTCATTAATGAAGACGCTGAGATGGCGATTTCAAAGATAACCCAAATTACCCCATAGATGAACATGAACATGAACATGGACACCCTCATTATTCAGTGTTTCTCCTTGCATGATCTTGCCACATCAGGTTTTAACCTCAACAGTAAAAAGAAGAAGGTTGGCAAGAAAATAACTGGCACATAAATCATCGACATATTTGTATGCCATTGAGTCCAGTACTGGTACATGGATACACATTTCAGCAGTTACAATATCTGATGCAAGTGGCACATGATCTTTTTTTTCACATGACCATTGATTCCTAAAACTAGGTGCCGTGTGTTACTACTGAGCTTTGTGTTATACTATTATGAGCCAAAATTCCAAAACCTAGGGCTTTGTTTTACTAATGCCCGTTTACATGGTGAATAGTGAAAGCTACTATTTGTTTTAAGAAACACCGCATGAAAAGGGGCCATGCATGGTAACACAGTACTAAAAATAAGGGCACAATTTACTTGCTTATCACATAAACACAAAATCCATCTTACATGGTAATTTTGAAATGAGATGGGAGCAATGAACATATGCTAAAGAGAAGGGCAGAGAAGTACAGTGTTGTATGAACTCTATGCGGCAGCTTCATCAGATTCACCAGCGCCACCTTTTTTCTTGCTAAAGTACTCTTCAGCACGAGCTTGGTTCTTCACATAAGCTGCTGGTAGCCATTTCTTCCGCTTGGGCAACACTGTCAAAGTACAGCCAGCTGCCTCAAGTTTCTCCTTGGCCGCGGAGGAGAATGCCCCAGCCTTGATGTTCAACTTGACTGATAGATCACCATCTCCCAAAATCTATATATTGGGTGAACAGGACATAAACATACAGTCATATACAAACCATACAAAATGACATTCACAAGTAGCAGATGAAATCCATTTTTTGGTGCACAAATGCATAGTTATTTCTGAAACTGTTTTATCTAAAGGAAAAATGTAAGGGGAGCTGATACAAAGATAGGCTCACATGAAGCTGTTAATCATAATTACCAGTTTCTGCAAGCATGCTATTGGGATGTTGAACTGATACAACATATCTTTTATCGTCATGATGCCCAGAAAATTTTAAAGATCCAGTTACCAGTAAATGATCAATATTCAATAAACTTCATTACCTGGCTGTAAGATAAAAATGGGTGTTTTTTCAGTCACAAGTGCTTATAAGTTGGGTCACCGTTATCCGCTGAAACTAAGAAAGATGGGAGTAGCCATTTGGCTGCTGGTGAGAGTAATTTATTATAAATTGTACCGAAGTGTCAAAGAGGGTTAGAGTTTTTGGATGGCAAGTGACTACTGATGCACTAGCGACCAAGAAAAATAAATGGCAGCCAACTCAGAGAAATTCTGGTAGTTGTGACATCTGTGGGTGGCCGACGAGGATAGCTAGGACATGACTGTAATGTGCATGAAGGTTAGCATGAAGCGACATAATTCACGCCGGCACTGGAGTATCCCAGTAGAACATATGTTCAGGTATACAGGACCATACTCGAGCTTTACTTCCTCTTATGCTTTGGATAGCTTGGCACCCAGGAATGACATTGTTCATTCTTAAGGAGATGCTACTGTTCATGACTTGGTTCAGTATCTAATGAATCGGCCCAGTCCATACAAAACAGGCACTCTAAATCTGAAGGTGTGAAAGGAAAAGGGCCCATTTTATCCTGGTTTGCTTGATGTTGAGAAGATGTATCAGCATACTAATATAAACACTAACTCGTGGACACGGCCGCCGGTGGCTAGGCAAAACCAATGTGGATACAGGATATCTAGAGGTAACGGGATGCTTCAGTTGGAGTTGTCATCCAAGATCATACGCATGCGCTTGTCCTAGTTGTGTCGAAATTATCAATACATGTTCATTTGCGGAAGAAGCTGAACTGTATGCTTGTTTGGAAGGATTCTCTCTGGCTAATCATACTTATCGACCAATCATTCTCAAATCTGATTCCTTGTTGGTAGTTAACGCCCTCATCAGCTGGAGTACAATAAGGCACGCTGGAGTATGCTGATCATCATCATCGATGCTAAAGGTATTGATGCAACTTCTACCTGGGAACCAGGTGCAGAGGTTAAGAGAGGTGCCAATAAGGTCGCTCATGAGCTCCCACAACTTGTGAGAAGTGGTGTGTGTGTGTGTGTGTGTGTGTGTGTGTGATGCTTGAGATAATCAAGTCCCTGTGTGTGTGATGCTTGAGATAATCAAGTCCCTGTGTGTATTTCTTCGTTTTGTGTGCATAATTGTACAAATTTGGTTATTGATTAATCAATCTCTCTTTTCCCTAAAAGGATATACTAATAAAGCTCCTGAATGCAACATCAACCTTACCAAAGTTATGAAGTAACATCAACTGTTACCAGCAGGACAAGAGATGTCCTAAGGAACTAATGACAAAATCAATAGCACTCCGCATTATAAAATTATTAGTATTTAAAACTGTTCTAGGTCCAGTTTGCAATTGCTGTGCTGTGTTATGGAACCTACTTAGTTAGGGGAACATCTACTAATTCCAGTAAGAAGATGATGTCAACTAACTGTTACAACCTAAATAGGAATAAATATTGCCTAGAGCAACCACAACTCCAAGTTATGCCCCTTAGCCTCGTGCGCAAAACCTTATCTTAGCTGTGGCACAACAGCTAGGATACAGAAAGACCAATCAAGTTACACAGGGCCAGAAGTTGAGCTAAACCAAACATTCAAATGCGAGGGCACTCGGGTCTCAGTAGAAATAACCATGTAAATCATGATAGGTTGTACCTTGAGTGGAAGCTTTCTTTCCCTGCCGGATGGATTGATCAAGCCCCTCGATTTCAAGGACTCCAACGAAATCTCATCGCCATCCTTGAACCCACCCTGCACTATGTCCCTCAAATTGAACGGCACGTACTTTGGCAACCCGATATGCATTCCTGAAAAGGCAGGGCAGAAGTAGCATCAGGTTACTGCGCAATCACGGTCGTTCCCCAAGCACGGTCACTTCTGCGTTTTGAAAGCCAAATTGGGCACATTATGACTATGTATGAACAATGTAGACTGTAGAGGCGAGGTGACCCACCGCCGGCGATTCCGCGGAGCTTGGGAAGACGGCGGTAGAGCGGCATTTGCCCGCCCTCGAACCCTCGGCGGACGCCGGGCCCGGAGCGCGACTTCTGCCCGCGCATACCGAACCCGCAGCTGGCGCCCTGCCCCGCCGAGATACCGCGCCCCTTCCGCTTCGGTTTCCGCCGCGCCCCCTTCTGCGGGCTCAGGTTGTCGAGCCGGAACTTCTCCACGGGCTCCGCCTCCGAGGCCTCGGCCGCCGCCGCGGCGCTGCACACGACGGTGACGCGGCGGGGCGCGCGCGCGCGGAGGAGGAGGGCCCGGCGGCCGGCGAGGGAGCGGGGAATGGAGGCGAAGTGGGAGGAGGAGGAGGCGGTGGAGGCCGGGAGGTGGAGGAAGGTCGCGGCTGGAGCGAGGGAGAGGAGGGTGATGGACGCCATGGCGGTGGAGCGGAGGGCGCGCGCGTGCGCAGCTCGACGGTGTGGATAGAAGTGTAGATGAGTGGGGTTTTGGGAGTGAGATAAGATGGGGGTAGGGCAGTTCCGTGTGTTTGAGTCGCTTTTCTTATTTAAATATTTTGAAAGGGGTTTATCGTCAATATCAGTAATTTTCTTTTTTTGATAAAAGAGAGCTTACTCTCCGATTTCTATTACCACGAAGCCGTCCCAGAACCAGCAAAACGAGTATCAACGTCATCACAGCATTTTCAGCTAAGTGCGGTACATTTTTTTATTACAGTCCATACAGGTGTAAAGAGCCTTTTGAAGCATCAGGAAGCTCGTTACAGCAAATTCCTGGGAGCAGAACACCAACAGCATCAGCCCGCTGTAATTCTTCTCCCACTTGGTCGCCATGAAAATTGCCGCCATCAGTTTACTTCTTTCGGGGTTTCTTTGCAAATATTCCAATCATGAAGCCATTTGAAGAACAAATTGACAGGGGTACAGAGAATCATCCACCTTATTATTATCAAAAATAACACTATTACGTAATTTTCATCGGGTCCAGCAAATTTCTCTCTACTTTATTAAATTTCTCACCCAATCCCCAACCAGAGAGTCTATGTTATCAGGCACACCAGTGAGGTTGAAAGTACATTTTAGTACATTTCAGAGTAAACGTAACCGAGCATGTGAAGAAAAGATGATTAATAGCTTCGTCCCTTCCACAAAAGGAGCACTTATTATCACCTCTCCAACCTCTGCGGAGCAAGTTATCTTTAGTAAGAAAGAAGCACTTATTTTTGAGAGTTAGCCACATGAAAACTTCCACCCTAGGTGGCATTTTAACTTTCCACATAAAGAAATGTGGATATTTAACCCCATTTTCAATCAAATGTCTATAGAAAGACTTGAGAGAATAAATGCCATTCTTTGTCAGAGTTCATATAGCCTCATCTTTCCTGTTATTCAGAAGAGAGCCACAAGCCTCTTTGATGTGGTTCCATAATTCAAGAGAATCCCCCATTAGAGTTCTCCTGAATCTCACATTATCTATTCCATTGTCAAGGATATATCTAACAGACTTGTTTTTATCAAAACATATATTGTATAATCTAGGGAAACTACATTTCAATATAATCTAACATTCTTTGATGTGGTTTCAATATCAGTATACTACTGAAAAGAAACTAAAGATGCAAGCAAATGCAATAGAAACATATAGCACAGTGAGGCTTATAAAAAAATAGCAGAGTGACATAAAGATTACCAAAATTCTATTTAGAACATCTTTCTAGGCAATAATAAATCTATTTACGAACTGTATAGATCAAACTTTATGCAAGGTCACTTCCTAATTTGGATGCAACTTTGACAACTGATTTGACCAACAAAATATATGTTACATGCCATAACAAACCTGAAAATGGAAACTTATTCCGCATACAAATCATGCGATAATACCTTTTGTGACATGTGACATTTTTTGTTGGTCAAATCAGTAGTCAAAGTCAGAACCAAGTTACAAAGCGGCCTTGCATCAAAGTGTGGAAACTTTTCTCGCATCTACAGTAAAAAAACACAAAGAGGGGAAAACCATACGTCCGCAATTCCATGACTTGCCACTGTCGTCAGTGCAGAAATAGAAAAGTGAGATACGGTTGCCTGAAGTGAGCTACAGCATACAGACCTAACATTGCAACCCCCTCTATGCTAGTAAAAAATTAAGTAAATTGCAACAGAAATAAACAAGACTATGTACAGCAGCCCAGGACACATATTTCACAGGACGACGCAGCATCCTCACCATAGCCGCGATATGCGCAAACCAAACCGAGTTCCACGTTTACAACCTTAGCACTTCTGCAGTGTAGCGAGATGTCTAGCAGTAGCAAGATGCACAACGGAAAGCTTGGGTTGATAAGAGGAGCTAATTAAACTCTGTCATAGTCACCCATCTGAAATGTCCACAATTTCACCAATTGCGGAGTCCACGGTTTCATGGTCTGTTTGACCTGGAGCAGCTACACGATTATGCACAAGATGATCTGGCAACGACCGTTCTTCGACATGAGAAGCAGGCGCACTTTCAGATATGTTCTTGTCCCCTGAGCCTTGAGAACAAGAATCAAAACACACATCCTTTCTACCATCGTTCGATTCTGTTGCCTGAGAATTTTTTAGTAACCTTTGTCGTTTTCTCATTTCGGTTCTTTTATTGATCAAAGGTACCTCATCTTCATCTGAATCATCGAAACAGTAATAATTCAACCGCTCAACTATTATTGAATAGGATCCATCCCACTTGCTGGTTTTCCTTTTCTTTTGTCTGCTGCACTCTTGGTTCCTTTTTGCTGTATCTGTTCTTGGTCGCTTTGGTGCATCCTGAACAGTTGTGCCAGTCAGGTTGCTAAAGCGAATGTCCTTGGATAATTTGATTTTCTTATTACACCTGTCCCCTGAAGAGGAGCCCACTCCTGATTTGTCGACTGCATCATTAGTAGGATGATGGAACTCAGCTGGTGCATCTTCCAGTTCATGCTTATTGCTTGTCCCTGACTTATTTGATGTATGTTTGGCATGCCAACTTCCACTGGCTGATTTGGCAGCCTTGCGTTCATCAAGTGTTTCTTCAGCTGAAGCTGTCAAAAACAATAAACAACACTATTACTCTATACAACGTATACTAGTAATGAAACAAAATGAAAGAGTGGTCCAGACATTTGTAGATGAACTACTAGGTCTTATGGCAAAAGCTACCTACTGAACCCCCTAGTTCTGCACAGCCTGGAGCTGATTTTCCAACTCTATAATAGCTACCGGAGCACCGCTTCTTGTGCCTGCATACCAAGATATACATATCAAAACCAACATTGAAGGGTACATCCAAGAGTATATGGTGGAAAGGAGGTACAAAAATAGGGTACAACTTGGCGATAGATTAATATGAAAAATCCAACAAATTTGAGAAATGCATATTTGGGTAAGATATTGCATCAAAATAATAATCTAATTCGCAGTCAGAGATCCTTCTTTTGTCAGGCTTAAATTTAGATGCCGTATCAGATACATAACGAAACTTGGATACCTGCATAATTAGCAGACAGTGAAAACTAAGAAAGTTACTCCCTCCGTCCCATAATATAAGAGCGTTTTTTACACTAGTGTAGTGTAAAAAACGCTCTTATATTATGGGACGGAGGGAGTAGCATGTTAGCCTCACTACCATTACATAACATTTTGACATTACTGACCCACTCAATCAGATTTTTTCTATTATCAACAAGTCATCAGCTTTGGGGTTAAAAAATGTTTCATTCCCGCCGGTGTAACTGACTTCATAACACTCCTTCGGCTCAACAACAGTCACACAAACAAGGGGAAGTTATCATATGGCATGTTTTTTGTCTAGAACTGCATGACATTTATTGCTCGAGAGATCACTGTATGACATGTTTTTTCATCTTGGTTGTTGGTGTGCACATCTTGCTACACAATTTAATCACTTATCAGTGGCGCATTTTCTCTCGTTGGTTTCTTCTGGTTCGACTCTATACTTGGAGACAAAAAGTAACAATTTTACCATGCACATAGAAAAAATAATCTAAAGGTAGATAAGCTTAAATGCATATGTATGTATGCACACTTGTCCGTAATCTTTTGATGATTTTCTTTGAGATTGCAGGTCTTGCAGAAGCCGTATCAGTGTGGGGCTTGAAAAGATGCATCCTGACAGATATATGGAGTTGTAGGCACGAATCAGGAATACCGAAAAAGGCTTTCGCCCCGCTTTATATATAAAGTAAAGATCACCAACAACCCAGTACAACACACGCCCCCAAAACACACGCACACACCCAAGGCAGGATACATAGGCGCTGAGCGCAGCAACACCACCCCTAGCACTACAAGAGCCACCGGGGGCCTCAACCGTGAACACGCCACCGCGAAGAGAAGAAGCTACATATGACGCACCATGGGCTCCAAGGCGGTGCCTACAGGAAGGTTACGACACCGAAGCACCGCCACCGCCCGACCCAAGGATCAGAGTTTACCCCGGAGCAACACGACGGGCAACGAGAGTCGCGGCGACGCCTTCAAGAAGGGAACGAGCTTCGCCGTCGCCGGTCAATGCGAAGATAGAACAGGTTTTCACCCCGACCAATGTTCACCGCCACCGAACGCCACACCCTGGCTACCACGCCGCCCACACGGCCATGGCCACCAGGCAGCACCAAGTCACGAGCTTTGCCCAAGAGCACCGCGACACCACCACCAGGGCCGCCGCCCCAGCATCCAGGACCTTGATGCCACCTCACCCGCCACCCACCGCTACCCCAACCAAAGAGATGAATGGAAAGGAACCGCCTTTCGCACTCCTGAGCACTCCCCAGCGTCGAGACCCTATAGTCCGGCCAAAACTGGCAACCATCGACCCGTCCTGCTGTCGGGCGCGAGACGAGACCGGTCCTGCTGCCGGGCGCGAGACGAGTCCGGTCCTGCTGTCGGGCGCGAGACGAGCTCGGTCCTGCCGTCGGGCGCGAGACGGGCGATGGGCGCCGCTGGGAGAGGGCCAACCCTCCGATGAAGGTAGCGCCCGAACGACGGGGAGAGGAATCGAAGGTCGGCGAGGGCGCTCACCGATAGGCAGACGCCGAAGAAGTCCAGCCGCCGCCGTGAGACAACCCAGACCACCGCCACGGGCCACCACCACGCCGTGGCAGCCCACATCCACGTCGGGACCCCGAGGGGCAGCCCCGAACCATCGCCACCAGCCTCGCCGCCAACAGCCGCCGCATGCCAGGCCGACCGAAGCCCACACCGCCGCCAGCAGCACGAACCACCACCACCACCACCACCACCACGCCGCCACTCAATCGACCACCGCAGAGATGGCCGACCGCGGCCCAAGCTGCCCACAGAGACCCAGCCCGCGCCGCCCGCCAGATGAGGCTGTCGCTGCATCCGCCGCCGCCAGCGCAAGGACGGGCACGCCACCGCCGTCAACCTCCGCCGGCACCGCCGACCAAGCCCCTGTGCCAGATCGAGCGGATCTGGGCAGAGCCTCGCCCGCGCGCCGCCTCCCGAGCCGGAGCACCGCAGCCGCTGCGCTTCACTAGGCACGCGCCGCCTCCGACCGCCGCACCACGCACCCGCCGCAGGGCCCCGCAGCAGCCCCACGCCGCCACCAGGAGCCGCCGTCCTGCGCCGGCCACTCTGAGTAGAGGAGAAGAAGGGACCCCGCCGCCGCCGCACCAACCGGGCTTTGCCCGTCAGTGCCAGCCGGCGGCTAGCCCCCCCCCCCCCCCCCCCAGGCGCTCGCAGGAGCGTCGCGGGAGGGGAGGAGGGGGAGAAGTCCTCAACAAGGAATACATCAGCTCCGGATCAGGAATACAACGCTCCATCCTCCTCCAGCTTAAGATCCAGGCAGGACATGTGATTACACACAGGATGCAACGCCCATAGCACCTTACCAACATTTCTTAACAAGCTCTGCTATCCAGCATGCTCCAACCCAATATAATCATAATTGACAAGTGTAGCCTTAATAAAGAATTTAACCATTAAACATAACCCATGTTTAGCCAACTCTTCGTATTGTAGAGTTTCATGATAATTTATTTATCAGGCAATCAACCAATTTAGTGCGCTCCAATACACCTAATTAAGCAATGTGAGCTCAGACTGTTACAAAAGATGAGCCCGCATTGTTTAATTAGGAGTAATGGAGCACATTGCGCAAACAATTGTTGATGATTTATTTCGAAGATATAAAAAATCAATCTATTTTTTGACAGTCTAGAAAATCAATCCGTAGCTACAATTATTTCAAAACATGAGTTATTCTTTTATGGTTTACTTCTTTCATGCTACACTAGGTAACTACAATTATTCAGATTCGAACAGATGGATGATATAGTTGGCTTGCCAAGAGATGTCAACGAGGCTCTGTGTGTTGCATTCTACATGCAATCCCATGTGCCTTCTAGATCTTGAGCTGGAGATGGAAGCCTCGTCTTCTCTGTCTGCCTACACCTATCAGGATACTACATCCTTTCTAATCCCTCGTTGGTACTGCTGTTGCAAAGCCTACAATCCTGAAGAAAAATACTTGAAAAGATTTCAGACAATTAAGCATGTATACATATATATTATTTTTAGTCCTACTACCTTTCAACTTATTATTATTGATGTGCATTGGAACAATCTTATTTTTTGTCTGTATATGTAAAAGTAGGGACTGCAGGAATCAATGAGAGTTGTGATGTCATAGATGCATAACAACGACCAAGATGGAAAACCATGTCACGACAGTGACCATGAGAGCAATAATGAATGTTCAATGGTAGTCATAAGATTGATGGCAATTACTTGCATCTGACCTTTTGGATTGCTATTTTATATGTAATACTATGAATATGCATACTGGATGATGGCAATTACGTAATCATAAGATTGATGATGTGACTCCTCCATCACATAAAAAAAGAAGATATACATGGACACAACTGGATCTGAAATGTAAATTGAGCTTTCTTTAAGACTCGTTTTTGTCAATATTTTCCATTTCTTTTTTCATACAAATGTATTTGTTGGTGTGCCAATGTACACATATTGACATATATGCATAGTGCTTTTTATAGTGCAGATATATTTCTTGTTCTTTCTAAATACATAATGGCAACTCCCCCTTATGTGACAGTTGTTGAGAAGCCTTGTGGTATAACTAGAACAAGTAAGGAATACCATCAAGTCAGAGAAATCGGTGGCAGGAATAAAACAGCAGACATACCAAAAAGGCAAATACCAAATCAAAAATTGCAGTGAAGCAAAGAGCTAATACCTATGCCATTGACAAGCTGAATTTGGGCACGAGGAATTAGCACCCATTCTCTCAATGCAGTCATCATGTGAAGGTCCTCTGATCTTGGTTGATCTAACAAAATCTCCACAGCCATCACACTGCAAAAGTGGTTAGCTGTCAATCTCAAAATTTAATTTCAGATTTACTTACTAGTATTACAGTCCAGATACTTACTTTGTATTTATAACATTTCTTTCTGATATCATGGAGCGTAATTATGTTGTAGCCACCAAGAGGACGCTGAATATAATTGACGATGTTAATAAGGAATCTTTTAAGTACAGACTGATTAACAGTCAACACTTGAATTCAACTTACATGACGATCTGGTACAGAGCTGGAATTTATTGTATTCATTAACTTCTGAAAGTTTGGACCATGGTTACTGCAATCACAGTTTGAAATTAACAAGAAGGAAATTAGAAATTTGGAGGCATATTAGAAAATTCCAGTCTTTGTCTTATTGAACAAGTACCTATGGCTAGTGTTATTATCTTTGATGCACACATAGGCATGAATCATCTCATGGAGCAAAACATTCTTCAAATCGGAGTATGTGTGAAATTCATACAAGGACTTCGAAAGAAGTACAATACAGCCACCGCCGCCAGGATAATACTCACAGCCACTTGTATCACTGCAAAAAAAAAAAGAGTAAACATGAGAAATTTCAAGACAGTGTTATTCTAGTGATACCGTAACGGTAACTAATAACTACTTTGGTACATACTAATGTGGATGATAAACCACACATAATTAAGTCTGGCTTTAGCATTTGTTGGACTTCAGAAAGATATTTGTGGTATAAATCCATTCAGTTTTTTTTTTCACATGAATCGAACTATTAGCATAATGCTGAACTATTTCCTAACTGGAAGTCCACCACTATGATTGATGCATCACATGGTATAAAAAACTAGACCAGCAGGAGGAGGAGCCCCTGCTGTTTTTTAAGTAAGGAGGTGTGAGGCGCAACACCCGAACCCACGGAATTAATCGTGTCCACATGGTTTGAACCCGCGTCAGCCAGGATACCCCACCGTGTTCCAACCACACGGTATACCATTCATCTATTACAAGAAAATTGATTGACATCTGCAATGTACTAATGTCATAGCCCGCTTTGGTTCCACAATTTTCTCGTCACTTTTCATGACTGGTTAAACTGGATGCATTATACACTTCACTCATATTTTTAATTAAAGTCTCACGCATACTATGATATTGGTATTATTGACTTGTTTTTACCCAAAAAATATCCATATCACATGAATATTCTAGACTTTATGTGGTGAGAATTTATAATGTAATGAATACTTAGGAGAAGTAGACATATCTATTCCGTAAATTGCACATCCAAGATGTATGGAGAAATGAGACGACTTGGCACTCTCTTGAGGGTTGAGGCTTCTTTTGTGCTAGCCTAGAGTTGTGGATTTCAAAAAAACGTATTTGTTGATTGGTGGTACAGGGGTTATTCCTTGAGTGCAAAATTGCCACTGTGCCCAAATCATCCCACCAAAAGTTTTGCTTTCATCAAATCTACAAGTAAGAAAATCATAATAGATCCTGGTGTTGGAGCTCAGGGCTATCGCACCATGTCTTGAGAGATTAGCATTATTTTTCAGTAATATTCAAAGCATATTATAATGTATAATGTATGTACAATAGGAAGGTTTTCGGCCCTAAGGGGCCATTTGGATTGTGCCTTTGGTCGCCCTGTCAATCAATGGCACGCCAACATTTTGGCAGAGGAAATGGCCGCCGGCTACTTGCCAAATAATTGGCTGCGTAATAAAAGGGAAGGGCGAACAGGGCTGGGGTGAGCCAAATAATCGGATCTCAACCAAACGCACGCCATCGTTCTGGTCAACGACCAAATATTTGGTCGGGCACGCCAGGGCTGTGATCCAAACAGGCCCTAAACCTTTTCAGCCACCCAAACAATGGCATCCAATGGTTCACAACTTCACATCTCGTGGAGCCACTACTTAATTGAGTGTGGCATTAATCGAGATGGCAAGTGCATAAACATTATCATCTCTACACTGTTTACCTCTTTCCTTCCCAGAAGGGGTGTGGAAGATACATACTGACTCATCCTGCTTTGTTCTTCTCATACACCCAACACTTACTACCGCCATCACAGCGCTCCAAACATATCTTCAACTCAATGCACAATATAAAAATGCAAGGATTCAGAGGTTAGCACTAAAACTTCAGCCAATATCCATGCGCACACAGCAGTTTATAGGTTTATCTGAGCCACCTATGTCCTGGCTGGAACTTTTGACCGGAATACTGAACAATCGGATAGCACTAGTGTTCCCTCTGGTGCCCTAATTCTTTTTTAGGGATTGGTAATTCTTGTGAACACAAGAAAGCGACTGGACTCTTCCCCTCCAAAAGTAATTGTGAAAGTTTCCCCTGATAGACGAACGGCCGTCTAGACTTAGACAAGGCTGCTAAACCTCTAGCACCGCCGGAAGGACCGAATCACTGCTCCTGCACAATAGGGTTCTTCTCCCTGCAATTTCCCCTCGAAAATTATCAAAATGCATCGAATCTAGACAGCCCGCGAATGTGCAGTGATTTTTGAAGGGGAACAAAGAAATGCAACATATAACTTGCAATCCGGGAAACAATCCACATCTGAAGCCTCGATCTGCATAGGCCCGGCCAGAAAGCGAACCTAGATGGCACTCGACAACACAAAGAACTCGAGGATTGGGAGGGACGGTTACCCGTAGGGGAGTGGCTCCTCCGCCCAGCAGACGGCGCACGCGCCGAGGGAGTCCTCGAAGTAGAGGGCGTTGTAGTGGCAGAAGAGCTCGGCGATGTCAGGCTCCGGATCCGAGCCCACCATGGCCGCACGAAGCGAAGGGGGACGTCAGGGTTGGGAAGTTGGGAGTGACGGCGAGGGGTTTAGGGGAAATCTTTTTTCAGGAATCCGGCGGATGTAATGGGAGCATAGGGCAATTTTGGCAATGCGAGGACGCCGCCGGTCGTCATATATTTACGCCCTTCCGCCGCGGCGTTTCCCTTTGTGAGCCAGAGTCAACTCCACCGAACATTGTTGCTTACGTTCGCTTGCCAGTGTTTTTTGCCTGACGTTTGCAATTAGGGGGCGAGTGTATGGCTGTATGCTCGTGTATGAGTGAGTATCAGTGATTGTATTGGGTTAAAAGAAAGCATGTTTCTTTTCGCGAATACGCAAAAGCTTTACGTATCTTTGCATTGATAGATAGGATGGCAGTACAAGAGAGCGTTACAAGCCAGATATAGAGGCGGCTAACTAGTTCATACATAGGGATGGCAAGCATCATTAGCCGTGACACATAGTACAACGGGTGTGCCGCCCAGAGAGACCTCTGCCTACGTCTCGGGTATGATTAGGGCTAGGCCCTTAGCGCCGGCGCGTGCCCAAAGTCGCGCCTCCTCTTGGATCATGTGCACCGCGCGGCCCACAATGGGCTGGTCGCCATCAAAGAGACAACCATTGCGATGTTTCCATAGATGCTAGGCAGTGAGATAGGTCGTGGTGCTGGAGATGGCCGAGGAGAGCCAGGCAATGAACTCCTCGTCTTGGGCGGGGATCGTCCCAGTGCATCGACACCAAGAAAGCACCTCATGCCAACCTTGGCGGGAGAAGGAGCAGCCCGCGAGAAGGTGTTGCATAGTCTCGGGCTCTTGGTCGCTGTCGGTGTCAAAACCGGCGGATCTCGGGTAGGGGGTCCTGATCTGTGCGTCGAGGCCGATGGTAACAAGAAGTAAGGGACACAGGTGTTTACCCAGGTTCGGGCCCTCTCGATGGAGGTAAAACCCTACTTCCTGCTTGATTAATATTGATGATATGAGTAGTACAAGAGTAGATCTACCACGAGATCGTAGAGGCTGAACCCTAGGAGCTAGCCTATGATGGTATGAATGTAATTGTGATCGGCCTTCTAAGGACCAACCTCTCCGGTTTATATAGACACCAGAGAGGGCTAGGGTTTACATGGAGTCGGTTACAAGGAAGGAAATATAATATTCGGATCGCCAAACTTGTCTTCCACGCCAAGGAAAGTCCCATCCGGACACGGGCCGAAGTCTTGAGTCTTGTATCTTCACGCTTCAATAGTTCGGACGTTGTACACAGTCCGGCTGTCCGGATACCCCCTAATCCAGGACTCCCTCAGTAGCCCCTGAACCAGGCTTCAATGACGATGAGTCCGGCGCGCAGTATTGTCTTTGGCATTGCAAGGCGGGTTCCTCCTCCGAATACTCCAAAGCGGTTATCGAACACGTAGACCGTGTCCGAATCCGCAAGATGATCTTCGTATGGTATAGATCTGATTTGCTGGCAATCTTCGTGCGTCGCGCCCTTGTATCGTGGCTCGGTCCAATGCGAACCGACGTTTCCTACCCCACAACGACTCGCGTTACGAGGCAGTTTTATTGGCACGTCCCGTCGAGGCAGAGATCGTGTCCCTCTTATTATGGGATCTTCGATCAATATGAGCGCGTGTGACCCCACGACGGCCGTTGGTATTACCCCGTGTGTTTTTAGATAAGCCTCAAACGGTCACACCGGGGACTCTTGATATTCACCCTCTTTATAAAGGGGTCGAGACTTACGCCTCTTTCTTCACCTTCATCGCGCCCTCCCGCACCTCGAGTTCTAGCACTCAAAACCTAAGCTCCACCCCTCCGGAATCCGCCAGTATGTCCGGATCTGATCCTCAAGGCCGGTGGGTCGCCTCCTCGATCGAGGAGAAGGATATTGCGAAGCTCAGGGAGGTCGGATACCTAACCGCAGATATCCAGCACAGGCTTCCCGCTCCGGGCCAAGTTATCCCCACGCCGGAGCCCAATGAGTGTGTTGTTTTTGTCCCGCACTTCCTCCGCGGTTTGGGTTTCACCCTCCATCCTTTCGTGAGGGGGCTCATGTTCTATTATGGGCTGGATTTTCATGATCTGGCTCCAGATGCCATCCTCCATATCTCGTTGTTCATTAGTATGTGCGAGGCTTTTCTCCATGTCGCGCCACACTTCGGCTTATGGCTCAAGACCTTCAATGTGAAGCCGAAGATGATCGAGGGGCGACACGTGGAGTGTGGAGGTGCCGTGATAAGCAGAAACGTTGATGCCCCATGGCCGGAGGGTTCTTTCTCAGAAGTATCTGACGTATGGCAGTGGCGGTGGTTCTATGTTACAGCCCCAAGGGGCACAAAGTGGGTAGCTGCCCCTGAGTTCCGCTCAGGCCCTCCGTCGCAGTTAGCGTCCTGGACAAACGTAGGATGTAATTGGGGGTCCGCAGGCGACGTACCAATACTGCAGAACCGCATCCGGGAGCTTCTCGAGAGGAACATCAACCTTGTCAGCGTAATGCAAGTGATGTTAATCCGGCGGATGTTGCCGTGCCAGCGCCAGCCTCTTCGGATGTGGGAATTCAATCCGAAGGGTCCGCGGACTGTGAAGCACTTCTTCGGCTTAAAGCTCGAAGAGATGTGCAAATTATTCTTCGGACGGAAGGTAACGTGTCCGGATACCACCGAAGATGCGGGCCTAAGCTGCAACCGCCTAGATACTCAAGTAAGTGGCCTTGATACTGGACACCCTGTTTTGTATTTGTCATACTTGTTTATTCTGAACATCATCCACGTCCAGGAGTGGCTTAGCAAGGCGGAGAGAATCAGGTGTCTGGCACCACTTCCCGAAGGCTCGCCCGCCCCTACCATGGCCAAGATGCTCGACCGGGTACTCAGCTGAATGCCCTCGGGGAAGGACGAGAAATCCGAACCCCACATACTACGCATCCGAACCGGGGATAGTCAGGGAGGAGAGGTCGAGGCCGCTTCCCCACGCGGGAAGAAGAGGGCCGCCTCTGAAGATTTGGAGGCAGAGATGCCCAAATTAGGGGAAAAGGGATCCCCAGGGGTCCTTGCCCCGACAGGCACCCTCACCGCGTCATGCCCTCGAACGGGCCAACCCTCCAACGAGTCGTAAGTCAATCATTAACTTAAAGGTACTGTATTTCTCCTGGATCAATGACCAGGACTCAACTTTTGCAGTCCGGCTGGCAGCTCTTCTCAACAGGGATCGTCTTCGGGCGACCTTCCTCCGGGGATGATGGAGAGCGAGACCCCACCCGCCTCTCCGGTTCTTGACGCAGGCGACACCGAGGTGTCGTCACGGAGGAGCCCGTATCTGCCAGGGCCGGAAGCCAACGCGCCAGCCGCCCTAAGTTCGGACGTACTGACGGGCTTACTGGAGCGAGCTGCGCTCTCGGAGGAGCACCGCTCATTAATGAGCGCGGTGCTCAAGAAGATTTCATCCGCTACAAGCGGTTTGAATGAAGCATTCACAAGTCTGCTCAGAGGCTTTGAGGTATGTAATGGAAAACTCACTATTTCTTTGGTTGTGAGGCACGCGCTAGGTGTGCTCCATATAGATAGTTGATACGTCTCCAACGTATCTATAATTTTTGATTGCTCCATGCTACTTTATCTATTGTTTTGGACTATAATGGGCTTTATTTTCCACTTTTATATTATTTATGGGACTAACCTATTAACCGGAGGCCTAGCGCAGAATTGCTGTTTTTTGCCTTTTTCAGTATTTTGAAGAAACAGAATATCAAACGGAGTCCAAACGGAATGAAACCTTTGGGAACGTGATTTTCTCATCAGATAAGATCCAGGAGACTTGGACCCTCCATCAAGGAAGCCACGAGGCGGTCATGAGGGTGGAGGGCGTGCCCTCCCCCCTGGGCGCGCCCCCTACCTCGTGGGCCCCTCGGAGCTCCACCAACGTACTCCTTCCTCCTATATATACCTACGTATCCCCGTATGATCAGAACAGGAGCCAAAAACCTAATTCCACTGCCGCAACCTTCTGTATCCACGAGATCCCATCTTGGGGCCTGTTCCGGAGCTCCGCCGGAGGGGGCATCCACCACGGAGGGCTTCTACATCAACACCATAGCCCCTCCGATGAAGTGTGAGTAGTTTACTTCAGACCTTCGGGTCCATAGCTAGTAGCTAGATGGCTTCTTCTCTCTTTTTGGATCTCAATACAATGTTCTCCCCCTCTCTCGTGGAGATCTATTCGATGTAATCTTCTTTTTGCGGTGTGTTTGTTGAGACCGATGAATTGTGGGTTTATGATCCAGTATTGTCTATGGAAAATATTTGATTCTTCTCTGAATTCTTTTATGTATGATTGAGTTATCTTTGCAAGTCTCTTCGAATTATCCGTTTGGTTTGGCCAACTAGATTGGTAGTTCTTGCAATGGGAGAAGTGCATGGCTTTGGGTTCAATCTTGCGGTGTCCTTACTCAGTGACAGAAGGAGTTGCAAGGCACGTATTGTATTGTTGCCATCGAGGATAACAAGATGGGGTTTTTATCATATTGCATGAATTTATCCCTCTACATCATGTCATCTTGCTTAAAGCTTTACTCTGTTTTTAACTTAATACTCTAGATGCATGCTGGATAGCGGTCGATGAGTGGAGTAATAGTAGTAGATGCAGAATCATTTCGATCTACTTGTCACGGACGTGATGCCTATATACATGATCATTGCCTAGATACTCATAACTATGCTCAATTCTATCAATTGCTTAACAGTAGTTTGTTCACCCACCGTAGAATACTTATGCTCTTGAGAGAAGCCACTAGTGAAACCTATGGCCCCCAGGTCTATTCTCATCATATCAATCTATATTACTTTATTTTTACTTTGCCTTTTACTTTTTACTTTGCATCTATCTATCAAAAATACCAAAAATATTATCTCTATCAGATCTCACTCTCGTAAGTGGCCGTGAAGGGATTGACAACCCCTAAGCATTGGTTGCGAGTTGCTATCGTGTTGTGCAGGTACGAGGGACTTGCGCGTGACCTCCTATTGGATTGATACCTTGGTTCTCAAAAACTAAGGAAAATACTTACGCTACTGTGCTGCATCATCCCTTCCTCTTTGGGGAAAACCAACGCAAGCTCGAGACGTAGCAAAAAGGATTTCTGGCGCCGTTGCCGGGTAGGCTTACGCAAAAGTCAACATACCAAGTACCCATCACAATCCCTATCTCTCGCATTACATTATTTGCCATTTGCCTCTCGTTTTCCTCTCCCCCACTTCACCCTTGCCGTTTTATTTGCCCTCTCTTTCCCAATCTCCTCCTCTCTTTCCGTTGCCTTTTCCTCGTCCTTTTGTTTGCTTGTGTGTTGGATTACTTGTTGCCATGGCGCAAGATAATACCGAATTGTGTGATTTCTCGAATACCAATAATAATGATTTCCTTAGTACTCCGATTGCTCCTCTTAATAATGATGAGTCTTGTGAAATCAATACCGCTTTGCTGAATCTTGTTATGAAAGATCAATTCGCCGGCCTTCCTAGTGAAGATGCCGCTACTCATCTAAACAATTTTGTTGATTTGTGTGATATGCAAAAGAAAAAAGATATGGATAACAATATTGTCAAATTGAAGTTATTTCCGTTTTCACTTAGAGATCGTGCTAAAGTTTGGTTTTCGTCTTTGCCTAAAAATAGTATTGATTCTTGGAACAAGTGCAAAGATGCTTTTATCTCTAAGTATTTTCCTCCCGCTAAGATCATCACTCTTAGGAACGATATTATGAATTTTAAACAACTTGATCATGAGCATGTTGCCCAATCTTGGGAAAGAATGAAATTGATGCTTCGCAATTGTCCTACTCATGGTTTGAATTTATGGATGATCCTACAAAATTTTTACGCCGGATTGAATTTTGCTTCTAGAAATCTTTTAGATTCGGCCGCGGGAGGCACGTTTATGGAAATTACATTAGGAGATGCTACAAAATTGCTTGATAATATTATGGCTAATTATTCTCAATGGCATACCGAAAGATCTTCTAGTAAAAAAGTGCATGCTATAGAAGAAATCAATGTTTTGAGTGAAAAGATGGATGAACTTATGAAGATGTTTGCTCCTAAAAATACCCCTCTTGATCCCAATGATATGCCTTTATCTACTTTGCTTGAGAATAATAATGAATCTATGGATGTGAATTTTATTGGTAGGAATAGTTTTGGAAACAACGCTTATAGAGGGAATTTTAATCCTAGGCCTTATCCTAGTAATCCTTCTAATAATTATGGAAATTCCTACAACAACTCTTATGGAAATTTTAATAAGATGCCCTCTGAATTTGAGAGTAGTGTTAAAGAGTTTATGAATTCACAAAAGAATTTCAATGCTTTGCTTGAAGAGAAATTGATTAAAGTTGATGATTTGGCTAGGAATGTTGATAGAATTTCTCTTGAGATTGATTCTTTAAAGCTTAGATCTATTCCTCCTAAGCATGATATCAATGAGTCTCTCAAAGCCATGAGAATTTCCATTGATGAGTGCAAGGAAAGAACCGCTAGGATGCGTGCTTCCAAAGATGCCTTTATTAAAGCGTGTTCTTCTAAATCCTATGAAAATCAAGATGAAGATCTGAAAGTTATTGATGTGTCCCCTATTAAATCTTTGTTTTGCAATATGAATCTTGATGAAACTAAATATGATCTTCCTTTACCTAGAAGGCGTTCTAAGAATTCTGAGTTTTTGGATCTTGATGATGAAATTGATAAAAGTGGGACTAAAAGAAATAAAAATCTAGATATTGCTAAACCCACTATTTTGGATCTCAAGGAATTTAATTATGAAAATTGCTCTTTGATTGGTTGTATTTCCTTGTTGCAACCCGTGCTAGAATCTCCTCATGCTTATAGTCAAAATAAGGCCTTTACCGAACACATTGTTGATGCCTTGATGCAATCCTATGAAGAAAAGCTTGAGTTGAAAGTTTCCATCCCTAGAAAACTCCATGATGAGTGGGAACCTACTACTAAAATTAAAATTAAAGACTTTGAGTTTCATGCTTTATGTGATTTGGGTGCTAGTGTCTCTACTATTCCCAAAAGTTTATGTGATTTGCTAGATTTCCGTGATTTTGATGATTGCTCTCTAAACTTGCATCTTGCGGATTCCACTATTAAAAAGCCTATGGGAAGAATTAATGATGTTCTTATTGTTGCAAAAAGGAATTATGTGCCAGTAGATTTTATCGTTCTAGATATAGATTGCAATCCTTCTAGTCCTATCATTCTTGGTAGGCCCTTCCTTAGAACGATTGGTGCAATTATTGATATGAAGGAAGGGAATATTAGATTCCAATTTCCCTTAAGAAGGGCATGGAACACTTTCCTAGAAAGAAAATAAAATTACCATATGAATCTATCATGAGAGCCACTTATGGATTGCCTACCAAAGATGGCAATACCTAGATCTATCCTTGCTTTTATGCCTAGCTAGGGGCGTTAAACGATAGCGCTTGTTGGGAGGCAACCCAATTTTATTTTGTGTTTTTTGTTTTTGGTTCTGTTTAGGAATAAATAATCCATCTACCTTCCATTTGGATGTGGTTTATGTTTTAATTAGTGTTTGTGCCAAGTAAGACCTATAGGATAACCTACGATGATAGTTGATTTGATTCTGCTAAAAAACAGAAACCTTAGCGCTCACGAGATTAGCTGCCATTTTTTACTGGAGAGTGCTTTTGCGTTGATTCTTTTTGCTGCTGATCAATAAACAAATTTTACAGGACTTCCTATTTTGGTAGATTTTTTAGAGTTCCAGAAGTTTGCGTTAGTTACAGATTACTACAGACTGTTCTGTTTTTGACAGATTCTGTTTTTCGTGTGTTGCTTGCTTATTTTGATGAATCTATGGCTAGTAAAATAGTTTATGATCCATAGAGAAGTTGGAATACAGTAGTTTTAACACCAATATAAATAAAGAATGAGTTCATTACAGTACCTTGAAGTAGTCTTTTGTTTTCTTTCTCTGACGGAGCTCACGAGATTTCTGTTGAGTTTTGTGTTGTGAAGTTTTCAAGTTTTGGGTGAATTCTTTTGATGGATTATGGAACAAGGAGTGGCAAGAGCCTAAGCTTGGGGATGCCCATGGCAACCCCAAGATAATCCAAGGACACCAAAAAGTCAAAGCTTGGGGATGCCCCGGAAGGCATCCCCTCTTTCGTCCACTTCCATCGGTAATTTACTTGGAGCTATATTTTTATTCACCAACATGATATGTGTTTTGCTTGGAGCGTCTTGTATTATTTGTGTCTTTGCTTGTTAGTCTACCACAATCATCTTTGCTGTACACACCTTTTGAGAGAGCCATACATGATTTGGAATTTGTTAGAATACTCTATGTGCTTCACTTATATCTTTTGAGCTTGATAGTTTTGCTCATAGTGCTTCACTTATATCTTTTTGAGCATGATAATTTTTGCTCTAGTGCTTCACTTAGATCTTTTAGAGCACGGTGGTGGATTTGTTTTAAAGAAACTTGATCTCTCATGCTTCACTTAGATTATTTTGAGAGTCTTTAATAGCATGGTAATTTGCTTAATGTTAATATACTTGGTATTCAAGATATGTGAAACTTTCTTTTGAGTGCGTTGAATACTAAGATAAGTTTGATGCTTGATAATTGTTTTGAGATATGGAGGTGATAATATCAAAGTCGTGCTAGTTGGGTGATTATGAATTTGAGAAATACTTGTGTTGAAGTCTGCAAGTCCCGTAGCATGCGCGTATGGTTAAAGTTGTGTAACAAATTTGAAACATGAAGTGTACCTGGCTTGTGCATCCTTATGAGTGGCGGTCGGGGACGAGCGATGGTATTTTCCTACCAATCAATCCCCCTAGGAGCATGCGCGTAGTACTTGATTTTTGATGACTTCTAAATTTTTGCAATAAGTATATGAGTTCTTTTTACTAATGTTGAGTCCATGGATTATACGCACTCTCACCTTTCCGCCATTGCTAGCCTCTTCAGTACCGTGCATTGCCCTTTCTCACCTTGAGAGTTGGTGCAAACTTCGCCGGTGCATCCAAACCCCGTGATACGATACGCTCTATCACACATAAACCTCCTTTTATCTTCCTCAAAACAGCCACCATACCTACCTATCATGTCATTTCCATAGCCATTCCGAGATATATTGCCATGCAACTTCCACCACCATCATCGTGACATGCATTACTTTTGTCATATTGCCATTGCATGATCTTGTAGTTGACATCGTATTTGTGGCAAAGCCACCATGCATTATTTTTCATAAATGTCACTCTTGATTCATTGCACCATCCCGGTATACCGCCGGAGGCATTCATATAGAGTCATATCTTGTTCTAGTTTCGAGTTGTAATCCTTATGTTGTAATGGAAGTGTGATGATCATCATTATTAGAGCATTGCCCAAATAAAAAAAAGAAGGAAAGGCCCCAAAAAAAGAAGGAAAGGCCCAAAAAAAGGGGCAATGCTACTATCTCTTTTCCACACTTGTGCTTCAAAGTAGCACCTTGTTCTTCATGTAGTGAGTCTCATATATTGTGCTTCAAAGTAGCACCTTGTTCTTCATGTAGTGAGTCTCATAAGTTGTCTTTTTCATACTAGTGGGAACTTTTAAATATAGAACTTGGCTTGTATATTCCTACGATGGGCTTCCTCAAATGCCCTAGGTCTTCATGAGCAAGCAAGTTGGATGCACACCCACTAGTTTTCTTTTGTTGAGCATTCATAGGTCCAGTGCATCCGTTGCATGGCAATCCCTACTCCTCATGTTGACATCAATTAATGGGCATCTCCATAGCCCGTTGATTAGCCTCATCAACGTGAGACTTTCTCCTTTTTTTTGTCTTCTCCACACAATCCCCATCATCATATTCTATTCCTCCCATAGTGCTATATCCATGGCTCACGCTCATGTATTGCGTGAAGGTTGAAAAAGTTTGATATTATTTAAGTATGAAACAATTGCTTGGCTTGTAATCGGGGGTATAGAAGTTGGGAACATCTTTGTGTGACGAAAATGAAGCATAGCCTAACTATATGATTTTGTAGGGATGAACTTTCTTTTGCCATGTTATTTTGAGAAGACATGATTGCTTTGATTAGTATGCTTGAAGTATTATTATTTTTGTGTCAATATGAACTTTTGTCTTAAATCTTTCGGATCTGAATATTCATACCATGATTAAGAAGATTTACATTGAAATTATGCCAAAGTATCACTCCGCATCAAAAATTCTTTTTTATCATTTACCTACTCGAGGACGAGCAGGAATTAAGCTTGGGGATGCTTGATACGTCTCCAACGTATCTATAATTTTTGATTGCTCCATACTACTTTATCTATTGTTTTGGACTATAATGGGCTTTATTTTCCACTTTTATATTATTTTTTGGACTAACCTATTAACCGGAGGCCCAGCCCAGAATTGCTGTTTTTTGCCTTTTCAGTATTTCGAAGAAACAGAATATCGAACGGAGTCCAAACGGAATGAAACCTTCGGGAACGTGATTTTCTCATCAGATAAGATCCAGGAGACTTGGACCCTCCGTCAAGGAAGCCACGAGGCGGTCACGAGGGTGGAGGGCGCGCCCTCCCCCCTGGGCGCACCCCCCTACCTCGTGGGCCCCTCGGAGCACCACCGACGTACTCCTTCCTCCTATATATACCTACGTATCCCCGTATGATCAGAACAGGAGCCAAAAACCTAATTCCACCGCCGCAACCTTCTGTATCCACGAGATCCCATCTTGGGGCCTGTTCCGAAGCTCCGCCGGAGGGGGCATCCACCATGGAGGGCTTCTACATCAACACCATAGCCCCTCCGATGAAGTGTGAGTAGTTTACTTCAGACCTTCGGGTCCATAGCTAGTAGCTAGATGGCTTCTTCTCTCTTTTTGGATCTCAATACAATGTTTTCCCCCTCTCTCGTGGAGATCTATTCGATGTAATCTTCTTTTTGCGATGTGTTTGTTGAGATCGATGAATTGTGGGTTTATGATCCAGTATTGTCTATGGAAAATATTTGATTCTTCTTTGAATTCTTTTATGTATGATTGAGTTATCTTTGCAAGTCTCTTCGAATTATCCGTTTGGTTTGGCCAACTAGATTGGTAGTTCTTGCAATGGGAGAAGTGCATGGCTTTGGGTTCAATCTTGCGGTGTCCTTACTCAGTGACAGAAGGAGTTGCAAGGCACGTATTGTATTGTTGCCATCGAGGATAACAAGATGGGGTTTTTATCATATTGCATGAATTTATCCCTCTACATCATGTCATCTTGCTTAAAGCGTTACTCTGTTTTTAACTTAATACTCTAGATGCATGCTGGATAGCGGTTGATGAGTGGAGTAATAGTAGTAGATGCAGAATCGTTTCGATCTACTTGTCACGGACGTGATGCCTATATACATGATCATTGCCTAGATATACTCATAACTATGCTCAATTCTATCAATTGCTTAACAGTAATTTGTTCACCCACCGTAGAATACTTATGCTCTTGAGAGAAGCCACTAGTGAAACCTATGGCCCCCGGGTCTATTCTCATCATATCAATCTATATTACTTTATTTTTACTTTGCATCTATCTATCAAAAATACCAAAAATATTATCTCTATCAGATCTCACTCTCGTAAGTGACCGTGAAGGGATTGACAACCCCTAAGCGTTGGTTGCGAGTTGCTATCGTGTTGTGCAGGTACGAGGGACTTGCGCGTGACCTCCTACTAGATTGATACCTTGGTTCTCAAAAACTGAGGGAAATACTTACGCTACTGTGCTGCATCATCCCTTCCTCTTCGGGGAAAACCAATGCAAGCTCAAGACGTAGCAATAGCAGCCCCCGAGACTCTGGTTGCCCGCCCTAGGCGGCAAACGGGGAATCATAAACCAATGATAGTTCTGTAAACGTGTGCAGGTACCTGTGGGTCCGGCCACCGGCCCGTCCGTTGAAGTTGCCGAACTATCAAGGCAAATTGGGTCGATTGATGCCGATATTACTCTGATGAATGAGCGGCTGGACACATCACATGGTATGTGCCCCGTCTCCCATTGCATAGGAAAACATTAAGGTGGCATGTATTAATATATTTTGTTCGGACTGCAGATGGTGCTGCTGCCGTGGAGGCCCTGAGGGCTGAACTTGCTCTGGCCAAGGAACAAGCTCGGGTGAGCAATGTGGCTGCCCTAAAGGCGGCCGAGGAATTGAGAGCCGAACAGGCTGCTCATCGCCGAAGCGAGGAAAAGATAGCCGAAATGGCTATCGAGTTAAAACATGCCGCTGACCGGTATGAGCTCCTAAAGAAGGAGCATGAAGATAAATCGGCTGACCTGAGCAAGGCGCTGAATGCTGAAAGTGCTAGTATCGACTAGAGGGGGGGTGAATAGACGATTTTTATGAAAGTCTTCAAAACTCGGAAGTTTCAAAGACAAACAACAAAAATGACCCAATTGTTATGCAGCGGAAGATAAACTACCCTAAGCAAGCCATAGTCAAGTATGCAATGATGTGAAAGTACAAGACTAATAGCAGCTAGGTAGTAAGGATCAGGATAGAAGATAGTATGAAGCCAATCAACAGTAGTAGTCAAGCAATGAAGTCAAACAGATACACAGATAGGCAATGACTTCACGAAGACAAACTTAAGTAAGGTTGGGAAGGGATAGAACCAGTTGCTTGTTGAAGACACAGGATTTGTTGGACCAGTTCTAGTTGCTGTGACAACTGTACGTCTGGTTAGGGAGGCTGAGATTTAACTCAGAAGACCGTGTCTTCACCTTATTCCCCTTGAGCTAAGGACACCCAGTCCTCGCCCAATCACTCTGGTAAGTCTTCAAGGGAGACTTCCAAACCTTCACAGACTTCGTTCACCGGCAATCCACAATGACTCTTGGATGCTCAGAACGCGACGCCTAACCGGCTGGAGGATTCACAGTCCTCAAGTGTAATAAGTCTTCAGGTCACACAGACAGAAAGACTTCAGTGATGCCTAACACTCTTTGGCTCTGGCTGTTTGGGCTTTGTCCTCGCAAGGATTTCTCTCTCTCAAATGCTTCGAGGTGGGTTGCTCTCAAACGACAAAAGCCGTGCACAAACTCTGAGCAGCCACCAATTTATGGTGTAGGGGGTGGTCTATTTATAGCCACTAGGCAACCCGACCTAATTTGTCCAAAATGACCCTGGGTCACTAAGGAACTGACACGTGTTCCAACGGTCAGATTTCAAACACACGCGGCAGCTTGACTTGGGCTACAAGCAAAGCTGACTCATCCAGCTCTGGATAAGGTTTGCTCTCATTGTCTTCGCTCGAAGACATAGGATTTGAGTTGAGCATCACTTCAGTCACTCTGACTTAGTTCACTTGGACCCCACTTAACAGTACGGTGGTTCCTATGACTCAACAAAGAAGAAAAGGAAACAACGAAACCACACAGTCTTCGCGCTCCATAGTCTTCACACAATGTCTTCTCATGTCATAGTCTTCAATATGAATATCTTCTCATACCACCAATGTCTTCAATGTCTTCATACATTTTTAGGGGTCATCTCCGGTAGGTAAACTGAATCGATGAGGGACACTACCTGCGTTATCCTGCAATTCTCACAAACGCATTATTCCCTCAACCAACTTTGTCGTCAATACTCCAAAACCAACTAGGGGTGGCACTAGATGCACTTACAATCTCCCCCTTTTTGGTGATTGATGACAAACTAGTTGAAGTTTTCAACGGGGATAAATATGTGAAATTGTAAGGATAGGGAATTGTCTTCATAAGTTGCAAGGGCTCCCCCTGAAGATGTGCATATAAGTAATTTGCTTTTGGAATGCAAATGCACATGGCAGGTTGTACTCGTGGAGATCCACTTTAACTTATGAAGATAATTCATCATGCATGAACTGATATAGCAAGTAGAATGACATGCAAAATGAAGAATGGACGTCTGCAGAATGATCAAAGTGCGGAAGTTATCATCGCTCATGCGGAATTTATCATCGCATCACAGTGAAGCAAATAAGTAGCAAACGACTATCAAGTTTAGGTGTTACAACTCAAAGAACCAAATGTTTCAAAAAGCAAGAGTTGTAAGCACGAAGCAAAATATAATGCAACCGCCCATATGAACCCGCTTGAAGACTATCAACTCATACGCTTCTCCCCCTTTTGTCAGTAAGGACCAAAAAGGGTTGAAGACATAGAGCAGCTACTCGTCATCATGAGTAGGTGAAGCAGCAGGGTTGTTGTCGTTGGTTGGCGGTGCAGATGAACTTGGTGCAGTGTCGATGCGTGTAGTAGTAGGAGGTGGTGAAGTAGCATCATCTTCATCATCGATCACTCTGGCATTTACCGTTGCCGCGGAGGAAGAATATTCAGAGTCTTCAAGAGATGGAGTCCGACGTAGGACAACAGTCCATGGAGGAGTGGAGTCAAACTGGAATCTTTCATTGAAGCCATCGTCTTGAAGATCAGCTTTAGCACTGAGCAGGGTCAAACTCTTCCATGATCGCCGGTAAGTTTCATGAGCAACAAAGGCATTCTTGGTGGCAAGGTTGCGAATGCGATTGACATCCACCAAGAGGCTTTGCATCTGTCTCTTGAGCCAGAAATGATGCTTATCATGTTTCTGATGAAGGGCCACAAGAAGTTCTCGGTCATTGAGAACGCGAGAACGCTTCTGAGGCCTTTGTGCAATGGTGCTTTCAGTGGCTTCAGTGGGTGCTCGATGAAGCAGACGAGTGTTACCAGCCAATGGATAGATTCGTGTCGCTGCTTGAACACCTTCAATAGGCTGAGTGAAACTTTGGTGCTCGACATTCTGAAGACAAAAAGGCCTCTTGGCAGGGTCAGAGTATATAGCTTCAACTGACATATCAACCTCTGGCAGAAAGATCATATGATTGCGAGTAGAGGGCTGATAATTGACAGATGAGTGTCGCTTGATGAGGCGCATGACCCAGGGAGCATAAAACTTCAGACCAAATAGGTCAGAGCCTGAAGCAGCAAGTTGCCTAATGAAGAATTCTTGAGTGTTGAAGCTGATGCCATTGAGAATATAGAAGACTAATGTCTTCATAGCTCCTTCAAGCTTGGCCACTGATGAATGTCCTTTGACAGGCCATAGAGTTCGCCTGATGATATGATATATGGTGCGAGGCAGATACTCAAGGTCTTCAACAAAGAAATCGGTTGGATATTCAGCGTCAGATGGCAAGGGCTTTATCATGCTCAACATCTGGCTCATATTGGGTTCTGGCTTATGGAAGATACTCTCTACAGCATTGTGGTGTAGCTGACAGTCAGGTTCATATAGTTCTCCAGGAGTGGCTAGCCCTGTTAGCTCGATGATATCCATAGCTTTGGCTTCATGATGAACATTTCCAGTCATCCACTCGAGAACCCATGTCTTGATGTCTCTGTAGTAGCCGCAAATGTGTAGAGTAGCATAGAATTGAAGCAATAGCTCTTCATTCCAATGTTCTTTGTCTGTCACAAAGTGGAGCAGACCAGCATCACGAAAGCAATCAAGTGCTTCTTCTAAGCACGGCAGTCCAGCAATGGCTTCAGTGTCAAGGCGCATATGAGGGAAAATGCGCCCTTGATCATATAGAACGCATGAGTAATAGCTTCTCTGCTGATAGCTCCAGAACCGATCTGATGATATCTTTGGCTTGGAGTAGGGGTTCTTGGCGCTGTCAAAGAAGGTATTGTGGCTTTTGAAGCCATTAGCATTGAAGGACCCTGGTGAGTTGGCAGTACCTGGAAACCTTGGCAACCTAGGCTTTGGCTTCTGGACCTGAGGCCTATGCTCAACATGATAGTCAAATTGAGGTCCTGAGGCAGAAGGCGGAAGCACCAGAATGGGCCATCGAACAATGGTAAGCTGACCATGACTGTATGCTTGCTCAATTGTGTGAGGCCTTGGTGGCGGAACAGGAGCAGTGGCAACAGCTGAGGCGTCAGGCTGCACAACAGGTGCTTCGGGAGTGGTTGTTTCATTAGCTTCAGGTGCAGCAGCTTCAGTGGTGTCAGGTTCAGTGGCCATATTTGCTTCAGGCACACTAGTTGGTGCGGGCTCCATATTAGCGTCAGCCATGACTACGTCATTGGCTTCATTGGCGTTGGCGGTGGCAGCCTCAACATTGTCAACCTCCTCTTGACGAACAGGAGGGTCGGGCATAGGCACGTTCACATTAGGAACTGCTTCTTCTTCAATCACTGGGGGAGTAGGTACACGTACTTCTTCTTGATTTTCTTCGGCTAATGCGGCCGGAATGTCTTCAGCAGCATGTGCTTCAGACTCGGAGACATTCACAGTTGGAGCAGGTTCAAAAAAATACTTGACATGCAACAGGTGAACGTTGCACTTCTCCTTCTGGAACGCTCGACAGAGGGACTTGAGGCCTTTATCCTTTGCGAAGCCTGCGAAATGCTGGCAACGCCTTAGGAGATGGAGTTGGCTGGGCCTCAAATTCTTCATCCTCTTCTTGCACGGGGGGTGTAGCTTGTTGTTGTTGTTGGGGAGTACTGGGGGAGTCTTGTAGTTGTGGGTGATCAGCCCACGATGCATCCTGAGCAATTGGCGTCAGAGGACGACCAATGCTGATGAGTTCGTTGTTCGTATGAACAGGCGATGATACCACATCATGTTTGATCTGAGGAAGAACTTCATCATCAGCTACATTGTCATCATGACCAATGTCTTCAGCAGCAGTGGGTTCAGCTGCTGGAATATCTTCAGCTTCATGAGCCTCTATGGGAGCAGGCTCATGGACTATCAACCTTCGTTCTTGATGTTCTGACGCTGGGCGAACCACAGAAATGGGTTCAACAACTAAGGGCTCTATGGAAGCAGCCTTAGTCTTCTTGGTCTTGCGCTTCTTCTTGGAGGGAGCAGCATCAGAGGCTTCAGTGTTCTTTCTCTTTCTGGCTTCAGCCTCGGTAGCCCTCGTCTTCTTCTGTTCTGAAGCAGTTGTGGTGACCTTTGGCTTCGAGCTAGTCATGCTGCTTGGGAAGATAATGCGAGGGGCTTCTTGGCTTGAAGGTTCAGGCTGTTCAGCATGGTGCTTCTTCTTCTTCTTTGCAGCCATCCTGGGGTCAATGCCGGGACGACCAAGTGACTTGCGCTTCTTAGCCTCATTGTAGGCGAGCACACACTTATCAGCCAAACTCTTCATGCGCTCTCGAGAGCCCTGAGCTTCTTCACGCTTTTTCAGAAAAGCTTCTTTAAGCTCATGTAGCATGACTTTGAAGTTTCTGACGTCTTGAACACTTAGCTTGGCCACATGCTTCTTGAATTGAGCCTTCTCATAATCAATCTTGTTCTTGAGCTCAACAATGCGCTGAGCGAGAGCTAGCTCAGAAGCAATGGCGCCATTGAAGGCGACACTGAGGCCAATGGGAAGCTGTAAGTCTTCAAAGCTGAGATTGGGGGTGTCGAACCACTCATCAATGAAGTTGTGGATGATTGCCACATCAAAGAGAGGCAAGTTGTTGAAGATTTCTGCTTCTTCCTTGCTCTTTATCAGCTGCTCAAGGGCATCATCAGCAAGATCTTCATCACTTGACAGATCAATGGGTTCTTCACGCAGAATGGCAGCAGGTGTCAAGGCTCTTTGATCAGATGGTCTGACAAGTTGCTTTTTCTTCTCCATTCTCTTGGAGACACGAGATTGATCTTCAGACTGCACACTGGCTTCAGGAGGTGCAGTGGCCAGTGGCTTCGCACGAGATGTCTTCGGAGGTGCAGTTGATCTTGAAGCCTTTGGCTTCTTTTGCTTCTGCGACTTTGGAGGAGGAGCAGGGGCTTCATCGGAGTCAGCATCATTTCCAGAATGACCTACTCTGGCGCCTTGGACCACGATGTAGGTGATGAGGCCGTCAAGGTTGGATAAGGGGCCGATCACATTGGGATCAGCATCACGGGAGCCGTCAGTACGGGGAGCAGAGGGACCTGGGTTGAAGTCCAAGCCCAAGGACTTCTTGTTCTTCTTGGCCGAAGCCACAACAAACTGGTAGTTGCGCTTGAAGAGAGAGTCGTCACAACACCAGAGTAGTGAAGTGGGATCGGCGTTCTCAGGTTGTGGTCCACGAACCATGCAAGGATAGAAGCCTTGGGCAATGGCTTCAACTCTGTTCTTGGGTTGAAGGCCTCGATAGAGGATATCACCCCAAGGTCTCTTGATGGCATTCTTCTCTACATATTCCTTCGTCAACAACTTGTACTTGAACCATTCCTCAGCCCAATAGCGTCGAATCCATTGGATTCGCGTCTTTCTCTGATGATAATTCTCTTCGGGATCTGTCTTGTAGAGTTCTGCTAAGTCATCAGGCAGATCTTTGGATGTTCCTTCTCTGCGCTGTCTGCCACCCTTCCTTGCTGATTTTTCTGCAGCCATGAACTTCAAACTGAATGGCTTCAATACGTTCAAAGGCTTTAGAGACTTACGCTTGCTGGTCAAGCAGGAACTGGCTTCAGGAGAATTGATATGATGCTGTAAGTATTCTACAAACGAATGCAGACTATGAGAACCAAGGGATTCTCCCACGGACATGTACCTGTGACAGCATTAGAGATGCGAGGGAAGGGGAAGAGGTCATATGCATTCTCAGAAGATTTTGAAGATAAATCAGTTTGAAGACATTGACCTCATGTTGCGAAGACATTCACTTATATAGGTGAGTTGGTTCCAGATTTGTACCAATCCGTGAATAAGTGCAAGTGAGGAATCAAACTAGACAGGAAATCTAAGTGAATTGACTAGGCAGTATGAGATGCAGACAGAATAGATCTAACATTGAATAGGCAGAAACCACTTTTGGTAAACAGGATGAATCTTGAAGATCAAAAAGGTGGTAAAAATAGAGTTATAATTACCGCACGAAGAACTGCTAGATGGGATGAATAGGAGACCGAGCAGTTCAGCCCACCGTGCCCTAACTTGGCAACAGAGGACACCTACAGTGACGGCGGAGAGGACGATGTCCGCGGCCGGCGTGAGGACGGCGTCGGAGAAGTCGCGGCAGCTAAGCGCTTCGTCGCTGGCATCGTCGCGAGCTAGCGGTGGCGCTAGGGTTTTGACGGAGGTGGAGAGGTGGAAGAAGGATTTCCTTACCGCAGGGGACATGTATTTATAAGTAGGTGAGAGACACAACGCAATTATGCTGGTGCCCCTGGCAGTTCACATCTGAGGGGTACGTGGCAAGCATGCAACATACTCAGAGTTGTCCCACGTTCCCACGCCCGCCAGGCATGTCGGAGAGTTGTTCCGGCTTCTCCAGATTTCAACAATAAAGATAAGTCATTTAAAACAGATTTAATGTTTGTCTCCTTGCCTTCTGCTGACTAGGATGCAGAGAAGACATTCGACAGTTTCAATAGAATGCATATGATTTGGACAGATAGAGTTTGAGATAGGAAGCATAGAGAGGTTAGGGTCCGATTACATTCACTTAGTTCAAAAGATCCAATCTTGAAGACATAGCTATAAGTGAATGCTGTAGAGGACAGAACACTAGTATATGTATATATGAGAAATCAATCAAATCATCATAGTGTAGAAAATCATGAAGACAAATTGAAACTGAAGACAAACCAAATGCAAAGTCATTGCAATATAACGCCATGAGTGAAACACTTCAAATGGAGAAAGTTGGTGGTGGCGTTAGCCACCGTATAGGAAGTATTAGACCCAGACACGGTGCACAATTATCGTGGCACTCCGAAGTCATATTCCATGTTAATGTATTCACACTCAGAGTGTAATCTTCATTGATTGAAGACATACATTACTTTGTGTGTTGCACATCTAAGTCATCAACATGCATAAGTGTTAGGATGTGTGCCTGATCACAGGACATTAGAGGATTCCAAGATATTTAGCTCACACCGTAACTTGCAAAACCTTTTCTCATCCAAGGGCTTCGTGAAGATATCTGCCAGTTGCTCTTCAGTGTTGACGTGAATGATATCGATATCTTTCTTCATAACGTGATCTCTGAGAAAGTGATGACGAATTTCAATGTGCTTTGTCTTCGAGTGTTGGACTGGATTGTTGGCTATTTTGATGGCACTTTCGTTGTCGCAGAAGAGAGGTACTTGTTTCAGGTTGATGCCATAATCCTTGAGAGTTTGCTTCATCCATAGAAGCTGAGCACAACAGGATCCAGCAACAATGTATTCAGATTCAGCAGTTGAGAGTGATACACAGTTCTGCTTCTTTGAAGACCAACAGACAAGTGATCGACCAAGAAAATGACATGTGCCTGATGTAGACTTGCGATCCACCTTGTCACCAGCATAATCAACATCCGAGAATCCAACCAAATCAAATTTTGAGCCCTTAGGATACCATAATCCGAGTGTTGGGGTGTAAGCCAAATATCGAAGAATTCGCGTCACAGCTAAGTGATGCGGTTCCTTTGGTGCCGCTTGGAATCGAGCACACATGCAAACACTAAGCATAATATCTGGCCTAGATGCACATAAATAAAGCAAAGAACCAATCATGGAACAGTATACCTTTTGATCGAACTCTTTACCATTGTCGTCGGGACCAAGATGGTGTTTGGCTGGCATTGGCGTCGTGTAGCCTTTGCAGTCTTTCATTCCAAACTTCTTCAGACAATCTTTGAGGTATTTTTCTTGAGATATGAAGATGCCATTTCTTTGTTGACGAATTTGAAGACCAAGGAAGAACTTCAGCTCACCCATCATGGACATTTGATATTGCTCTTGCATCATGTACCCAAACTCATCACTATACTTCTGGTTGGTGCAGCCGAAGATTATGTCATCCACATATATTTGGCACACAAATAGTTCACCATCATATGTCTTCGTGAAGAGTGTGGGATCAAGGGATCCAGGTTTGAAGCCTTTGCTCTTCAGGAAGTCTTTGATTGTATCATACCAGGCACGAGGAGCTTGTTTGAGGCCATACAGTGCTTTGTTTAGCTTGTACACCATATCATGATGTTTTGGATCTTCAAAGCCAGGTGGTTGTGCGACATATACTTCTTCTTCAATCTTGCCATTGAGAAAAGCACTCTTTACATCCATTTGATATAGCAAGATGTTGTGATGATTAGCGTAGGCTAGCAGTATGCGAATAGCTTCAAGCCTAGCAACTGGAGCAAATGTTTCATCGAAGTCAATTCCTTCAACTTGAGTATATCCTTGGGCCACAAGACGTGCTTTGTTTCTAATGGCTTGACCATGCTCATCTTGCTTGTTTCGATATATCCACTTTGTTCCAATAATGTTATGCTTGCGAGGGTCAGGTCGCTTGACAAGTTCCCAAACATTATTCAGCTTGAACTATTGAAGTTCTTCTTGCATGGCTTGAATCCATTCTGGTTCCATAAAAGCTTCAACAACTTTCTTGGGTTCTGATATTGACACAAATGAAAAGTGCCCACAGAAGTTTGCTAGCTGTGTTGCTCTTGATCGAGTGAGCGGACCAGGTGCATTGATGTTGTCAATTATCTTCTCTATTTGAACTTCATTTGCAACACGAGGATGAACAGGACGAAGATTTTGCTCTGGCTGATCATTGTCATCATTGGGAGGATTGTCTTCGGTCTGAGCATTGTCTTCAGGTTGATTTGGTGCAGAGATGATAAGTTCCTCTTCAGGCTGTGCTTCAGAGGGCATGATTTCACCAGTTCCCATCAGCTTGATAGACTCGTTTGAAGGAGCTTCATCAAGTGTACTTGGCAGAATCTCTCTCTGTGAACCATTGGTTTCATCAAATCTCACATCCACAGTTTCAACGATTTTGTAGAGATAAAGGTTGAAGACTCTGTAGGAGTGTGAATCCTTTCCATAGCCAAGCATGAAGCCTTCGTGAGCCTTAGGTGCAAATTTTGACTTGTGATGGGGATCCTTGATCCAGCATCCAGCTCCAAATACTCTGAAGTAACTGACATTTGGCTTCTTGCCAGTAAGGATCTCATAAGATGTTTTGTTCAGAAGCTTATGGATGTACACACGATTGATGATGCGACATGTTGTATCAATAGCTTCAGGCCAGAACTTTCTTGGTGTCTTGTACTCATCTGGCATTGTTCGAGCCATCTCAATGAGGGTTCTGTTTTTGCACTCAACGATGCCATTTTGCTGAGGTGTGTATGGAGCAGAGAACTCATGAGTGATTCCCATTGTATCCAGATACAGATCAAGTCTAGTGTTCTTGAATTCAGTGCCATTGTCACTCCTTATGTGATTGATCTTCACACCATAGTTGTTCATTGCTCGATTTGTGAAGCGCCTGAAGACATCTTGCACTTCAGTCTTGTAAAGGATTATATGAACCCATGTGTATCTTGAGTAGTCATCAACAATGACGAAGCCATAGAGACAGGCAGTTGTTGTGAGGGTGGAGTAGTGAGTAGGTCCAAATAAGTCCATGTGTAACAGCTCGAAGGGTTGTGATGTTGTCATGATTGTCTTCGAGGGGTGCTTTGCCCTTGTCATCTTTCCAGCTTCACAGGTACCACACAGATGATCTTTCTTGAACTTAACATCCTCGATGCCAATGACATGCTTCTTCTTGACGAGTGAGTGTAAGTTCCTCATGCCAGCATGTCCTAGCCTTCGATGCCAGATCCAGCATTCTGAAGCTTTTGTGAGAAGACATACGGCAAGCTGTGGACCTGCTGAGAAATCTACCATGTATAGATCATCTTTTCGATACCCTTCAAAGACTAGAGATTTGTCAGATTCCATTAGTACAAGGCAACAATATTTTCCAAATATCACAATCATGTTCAAGTCACAAAGCATTGAGACAGACATTAAGTTGAAACCAAGGGATTGAAGAAGCATCACTTTATCCATGTGTTGATCCTTTGAGATTGCAACTCTACCTAGACCCAATACCTTGCTTTTACCAGTGTCAGCAAATGTAATGTGACTCTTGTCGGATGGACGTAAGGTTGAGTCCATGAAAAGACTTCGGTCACCAGTCATATGATTTGTGCATCCACTATCCATAATCCATTCTGAAGCTTTTGGTGATGTACCCTACAGTGCAGTTAGGAGGATAGGCTTCACAAGGGTGTTGTGAAGCATAGGCATTTGATACATATAGGGACAGTCACAGCTTATATCAAAGTTAGGACATAGTATGACTGATAAGCAATTCAGATGTGAAGTATATAGAATGACATTTTATCGTGCGTCCTAAATGAGTTTTAGGTCCCCAGCAATAGTGTCAGACGCCATTGATTGCTGGCTGGAGACCGTTTTCTGCAAAAGAGAGTTAGTTCTTCTTTGCCACCCACATCTTCAGTGGTGGCTTAGAAGCAATGAGTCTAAGTGCAGCATCTGAGAATTTTGGCTTTGAAGCCCTAGCAAATAGCCTTGCAGGAGATGAATGATACTCATATGAATAACCTGAAAAGTTCTTAGTCCTATGAACATAGCGGTTCGAAGATACACGCTCATATTCATAAGTCTGAGCATGATTTCCCTGCAAAACATTGGCGTTAGGGTGACTCATGTGAGTCCTGTATCTGTATGAAGCCTTTGGGCCACGTGAAGCTATAGGTCTGGGGTTTGTCTTCTTCCTTGGTGGTGTCATGACGACATTCACAGGAAGATTCTCAATGTACTGCTTAGGTACCCAGATCTTCTTCATAGGTGGTCCATTCCTGCAGTTAGTACCAATGTACCTGGCAAACACTTCACCATTCTGATTTTTGAACAGCTTATAGTTTGCATCAAAGGATTCATCAATGATAATAGGATTTGCACACGTAAAGCCAGATAAAGTGGATGGATCTACTGAAGGTTCCTTTGCAGCAACCCATGTGGTTTTGGGGTACTGCTCAGGCTTCCAGTACGAGCCATCAACATTCATTTTCCTTTCGAACCCAACACCCTCTTTCTCAGGGTTTTGGTTCAGAATCTGCTTTTTGAGGACATCGCAGAGAGTTTGATGTCCCTTCAAACTTTATACATCCCTGTTTCAAGCAATGTCTTCAACATAGCATTTTCATCAGCAACAGCAGTGGTATCCTCCGCAGAGGGGTTAGTAACCACATCTGTAGGTGAAGACAATGAAACAGTAGCAGCAGTGGAACATTCAGCAACAGATGTAGCATTATCACGCTCAATGTATTTTAGACATGGTGGTTCAAATCCTTCCTGAGCGGGACTGATCTGTTGAGCAAGTAATGAATCTCGCTCCTTCTGAAGATCTTCATAATCCACTCTTATCTTTTCAAGGTCTAGCTTTCTTTGAAGACATTCAGAAGAAAGCTTCTCATGATCAGACAAGAGAGCATTATGTTGATCTTGAAGGGTGTCAAACTTAGCATGAAGTCTCTGAAGACTATCAGCCAAAGCTTTTGACTGATCCATTTCTTCACCCAACATATCATCGCTCTTACTAAGCATGTCTTGAACCTTTTCCAAGATTCTTTGTTGTTTAGTGGCAAAGGAAGCAAGTGTTTTGTAGCTGGGTTTGGATTCACAATCAGAGTCATCTTCACTTGAAGTTTGAAAGTAAGCATCGCGTGATTTTACCTTGGCACCACGTGCCATGAAGCAGTAGGTGGGAGTAGGATCATCTTTGTCATTAGCTTCAGCGTTGGTGTGGAAGTCATTGTCTTCACTGTTGAAGATGGGCTTGGCGACATAGCCTGTGGCTAGAGCCAGACTTGCAACGCCAGGGTCAGACTCCTCTCCATACTCCACCTCCGCCTCCTTCGAAGCAGACTCCTCCTCTGAATCCATTTCCTTGCCAACAAAAGCACGAGCCTTGCCAGATGAGCTCTTCTTGTATGATGAAGACTTGGAAGAAGACTTAGAAGACTTTGATGATTTCTTCTTCTTCTTGTCATCGGAATCATATTCCTTGCTTTTCTTCTTCTTCTTCTCATTGTCCCACTGTGGACACTCAGATTTGTAGTGACCAGGTTTCTTGCACTCGTGGCAGGTTCTCTTTTTGTGGTCATGGGTGGAAGCTTCATCATTCCTTGAGCTGGATCGTGAAGACTTTCTGAAGCCTTTCTTCTTAGTGAACTTCTGGAACTTCTTCACAAGCATAGCAAGTTCCTTTCCAATGTCTTCAGGATCTTCAGAACTGCAGTCAGATTCTTCTTCAGATGAGGAAACAACTTTTGCCTTCAAAGCACGAGTTCGGCCATAGTTTGGGCCATAGATATCTCTTTTCTCAGATAGCTGGAACTCATGTGTGTTGAGCCTCTCAAGTATATCAGACGGATCGAGTGTCTTGAAGTCAGGACATTCTTGTATCATGAGGGCAAGGGTGTCAAAAGAGCTGTCAAGTGATCTCAGCAATGTCTTGACGATTTCATGCTTGGTAATCTCAGTTGCGCCAAGAGCTTGAAGTTCATTTGTGATGTCAGTGAGGCGATCAAACGTGAGTTGGACATTTTCATTGTCATTTCTCTTGAAGCGGTTGAAGAGGTTGCGAAGAACACTGATTCTTTGATCTCTCTGAGTTGAGACGCCTTTGTTGACCTTGGATAGCCAGTCCCAAACTAGCTTCGACGTTTCCAGAGCACTCACACGGCCATACTGTCCTTTGGTCAGATGACCACAGATGATGTTCTTTGCAGTAGAGTCCAGTTGAATGAACTTCTTGACATCAGTGGGGGTGACACCTTCACCAGTTTTGGGAACGCCATTCTTGACGACATACTAGAGGTCGACATCAATGGCTTCAAGATGCATACGCATCTTATTCTTCCAGTAGGGATATTCAGTTCCATCGAACACGGGGCAAGCAGCGGAGACCTTGATTATCCCTGCAGTCGACATAGCTGAAACTCCAGGTGGTTAAACTGAATCACACAGAACAAGGGAGTACCTTGCTCTGGTACCAATTGAAAGTGCTAGTATCGACTAGAGGGGGGTGAATAGACGATTTTTATGAAAGTCTTCAAAACTCGGAAGTTTCGGAGACAAACAACAGAAATGACCCAATTGTTATGCAGCGGAAGATAAACTACCATAAGCAAGCCATAGTCAAGTATGCAATGATGTGAAAGTACAGGACTAATAGCAGCTAGGTAGTAAGGATCAGGATAGAAGATAGTATGAAGCCAATCAACAGTAGTAGTCAAGCAATGAAGTCAAACAGATACACAGACAAACTTAAGTAAGGTTGGGAAGGGATAGAACCAGTTGCTTGTTGAAGACACATGATTTGTTGGACCAGTTCCAGTTGCTGTGACAACTATACGTCTTGTTAGGGAGGCTGAGATTTAACTCAGAAGACCGTGTCTTCACCTTATTCCCCTTGAGCTAAGGACACCCAGTCCTCGCCCAATCACTCTGGTAAGTCTTCAAGGAAGACTTCCAAACCTTCACAGACTTCGTTCACCGGCAATCCACAATGACTCTTGGATGCTCAGAACGCGACGCCTAACCGGCTGGAGGATTCACAGTCCTCAAGTGTAATAAGTCTTCAGGTCACACAGACAGAAAGACTTCAGTGATGCCTAACACTCTTTGGCTCTGGCTGTTTGGGCTTTGTCCTCGCAAGGATTTCTCTCTCTCAAATGCTTCGAGGTGGGTTGCTCTCAAACGACAAAAGCCGTGCACAAACTCTGAGCAGCCACCAATTTATGGTGTAGGGGGTGGGCTATTTATAGCCACTAGGCAACCCGACCTGATTTGTCCAAAATGACCCTGGGTCACTAAGGAACTGACATGTGTTCCAACGGTCAGATTTCAAACACACGCGGCAGCTTGACTTGGGCTACAAGCAAAGCTGACTCATCCAGCTCTGGATAAGGTTTGCTCTCATTGTCTTCGCTCGAAGACATAGGATTTGAGTTGAGCATCACTTCAGTCACTCTGACTTAGTTCACTTGGACCCCACTTAACAGTATGGTGGTTCCTATGACTCAACAAAGAAGAAAAGGAAACAACGAAACCACACAATCTTCGCGCTCCATAGTCTTCACACAATGTCTTCTCATGTCATAGTCTTCAATATGAATATCTTCTCATACCACCAATGTCTTCATTGTCTTCATACATTTTTAGGGGTCATCTCCGGTAGGTAAGCCGAATCGATGAGGGACACTACCTGCGTTATCCTGCAATTCTCACAAACGCATTAGTCCCTCAACCAACTTTGTCGTCAATACTTCAAAACCAACTAGGGGGGGCACTAGATGCACTTACAAATGCCACCAAGGAAATATGGACCAAGCTCAGGGGTGCACGGGAGGAGCTTCAACAGGCCGGAAAAATCGCGGCTGGAGGCTCCTACTTGCTGCGGATGAAGTTCTTCGATCCGAAGTACGCTCCCCTTGATGGACGCTGGAGCTTGCCAGACGCGTATGCGGACCTGGCGAAGAGTATGACTGATGATTTGGAGTTCTTCAAAGGTCAGGGTGAAAAGGAAGTGGAGAAGCTTTTTTTGTCGCAATTCCATGCTCCCCCTCGCCCGCTGCCGCTGAGTGACAAGATGGCTGCTGTAGCGGAGCATCACAGGCTGTCCGGTCTTGCAATGCGGTCTGTACTAGTCCATCTTTGGCCGAAGGAGCCAAAGCCGGATAGCTACTTTGGTTTAGTGCAACAGTTCCTTGGGGCCGTGCCCCGGATCGATGCCATGAGGAGGTCAGCATGCATAGAGGGTGCGCGGATGGACCTTGCACGCGTTAAAGCGTGTTGGACGGATATATATGCCACTATGATAGCGTCTCAGGATCCGGTAGGGGGTCAACATCCGGCCGGGCACTACTTGGCGTAGGTCACGGAGGGTGCCCGCCTGATAGAGGCACAGTGCCCGAAGGATCTCCTCTTCGAGTGATGATATTATTGTAAAAACATTTTGATTAGAAGGTTATATGTATAATTTGTGTCTGAAAATATGAATGTGTCCCCTGTGTTGTCGTTTATATATATATATATATATGTGTGTGTGTGTGTGTGTGTGTGTGTGTGTGTGTGTGTGTGTGTGTGTGTGTGTGTGTGTGTGTGTGTGTAATCCGAAAGATAGCAGTCGTTGGCTTCAGCCCCCACGCATACAATGCGGGGGTGTTCGCGAAAAAATGTGCCTGATCACTCTTTATCCAACGTCTTGGTCCGATAAGGACGTGATCGCACGTCGAACTAGGCAACCGGACTATATAGCTGTAACACTTTCGCTTAGCCACGGGATTCTAATATTGGGGCTACTATGTTGCCCCTGGTATCATCGCGTGCATCCGAATACGGGCGCGTATGTACCTGGCCGGGAAATGGCCCTTCGTTAAGGCGGAGGAATCCTAGAGATTCCGGTGAGTCGTCGAGTGGTTGATCAGTCTCTCGCTGTATCACGATGGTCAGTTTTCGGCTTTCTCTACTGAGGTGCTCATCCGGAATAACCAGGGCACAATCACAGTAGTTCTCCTTTGGCCACCTTAGCCGATTATAACAGAACGTAAGGCGGCAAACCCAGGAGCCGGGCAATCCCAACATTTGACCAAAGACATGATTCAGAGCTGATGCATATAAGGCCAAACTCGTGACGCCGAACACTCCCGAAGGTATTCGGACTTTCTAACCGATGATGAGCTCAAGAATGCCCATTCATTATAAACCCTGTATGTCCAGGTGCGTGCATTAGTCTGTCGTGGTGTAATGCCAAAAAAGGCAGTATCCTCTGTGGGTATGGAACCCGTGGGATGATGAAACAACAAGAGGCAATAGAAAAGGTTTACACATGGGCTTAATCTAGAAAGAAACCTGTCGGACGGGGCCCTACTACACATCTGCACCTTTGTCTCTGTTGTGCCGCATCCTGGAAGGGTATCGCGCGAACGTTGTCTGCCGAAAAAAAGGGGATCTCATAGAAGAGTGCAACGTAAGTGTGCGATGGATAGTAGAAAAAGTAAAATGCTGGCCTGCCAATAAGGTTGAGCCGAGAGTGTGGGGCTTTATTATTAGCCCCTGGTGTCCGCTATAGGATCACATATACAATGCCCTGGTTTAATGTGGGCTGCCAGACTCATCTAACCGTGTCCGTGGTCTTAACGACATGGTATAATTTTGTTTAGAGGCCGCTTATAGTCCGTCCGCTAGGGCCGTTGCGTACTCATATGCGCGCGAAAAGCGCTCCGTTGTTCCGCTAACGGTGATGACGCCGCATGGACTGGGCATCTTGAGTGTAAGGTAGACATAGTGCGGCAATGCGTTGAAGCGAGCGAAGGCTGTTCTTCCAAGCAATGCTTGATAGCTGCTTTGGAAGGGTGCGATGATGAAGACTAGTTCTTCGCTTCTGGAGTTACCTGGAGAGCTGAATGTTACTGCCAGTATGACGGAGCCCTTGCTGTGCGCTTCAACGCCTGGTATCACCCCTTCAAAGGTGGTGTGAATCTTGCTGATTCTGGATGAGTCTATCCCCATCCTGCGGACAGTGTCTTCATATATTAAATTGAGACTGCTGCCACCGTCCATGAGGACATGAGTGAGATGGCATCCGTCGATTATTGGGTCAAGCACCAAGGCATTTGATCCTTCGCGCCGAATGCTTGTTCGGCCGTCTAGGTGATCGAACAAGACATCCAACAGTTAGGTGTGGGTACACAGTCCGGTTGTCCGGATACCCCCTAATCCAGGACTCCCTCAGTCGCATAGAAGGCAGCGTGGCTTGTGAGGAAGACCGTGATGTGCAAGGCGGTTGGCAGTCCAGCACCTGCCCAGCAGAGCGAGCCAGATGAAAAACTTCATCTGGAGCGGCGCCCAGGATCTACAAGTGATTTGCCAATGCGGGGCGGTGGTGGAGCCAGTGAAGATGGCTTGATAGTAGGAACGAGCGGAGTAGATCCCCGTGCTAGTCCAACGCCAGGACAACCAGACGGCTCGTCGGTCAGAGTCGGGTACCATAGGCGTCATCCAAGCGACACGTACTGCACGGTCACGGCCGCACCCATGGTGCCTTGGATGTCGGTGATCCACGCCCGGTTGAGCAGCCCATCGCGCACCGAGCGCATCTTGCGCCGGCGTTAGCACCTTGCAGTAGACTAGGGCACAATCTCGGACATGCTTTGCCCGTCCAACTAGTGGTCCTCCTAGAATCTGCATGACTCACCATTACCGATGGTCCAAGTGGTCAAGGCTCTGAAGATGGCCTGAACCTCCGGGCAGCGCGTGACGTGAAGGTGTTTCCACGGGCGCGAGGCATCCGTTCTCTGTAGCCACAGCCACCGGGCGTGTGGCGAGATGCCGACACGCAGGAGGTTTGGGATACCGAGGCTGCCGAGGGAGACAAGCCTGCATACCCGGCGCCAATTGACCATGCAGTGTCTGTTGCTCGCGTCTTTGCGACCATACCACAGGAAGCTATGGATCAGGCGGTTGATTCGCTTGAGGGTCGGCGGATTGATGGCCATCACAAGCATGATGTGTACGGGCATGGCCGAAAGCACACGGCGACACAGGGCTAATCGATCGCCCGCGACATCATGGATGCCCACCACGGCGATAGCCTACGCTCCAACTTGTTGATGATAAGTTGTAGAGCATTGGCACTGGCTTTGCGAATGGATAGTGGTAGTCCGAGGTAGGTGGTGGGGAAGTCTTGCAGCGGGCAGGAAAAGTTCGCAGTGATCATGGCCCGGTCCGCGGCCGCGCACTAGATGGGGGATGCTGCGCACTTGGCAAGATTGGTGTGCAGCCCCAAGGCGGCCCCGAAGACCTGTAGCAGCTCGCAGATGGCAGTTAGGTCTTGCCTATTCGGTCGGTAGAAGAAATAAAGTTTTGAAGCAGCTAGAATTTGCGGCGGCTGGAATTGTGTTTTGTCCCCCTAGGGTTTCTGGAATATTTGGGTATTTATAGAGCCGAGAGGCGGTGGAAAGGACCTTCATGGGCCCCACCACCCATCAGGGCACGCCCATGTGGGTGGTGGTGAAGGAAATATGCCCTAGAGGCAATAATAAAGTTGTTATTTATATTTCCTTATACCATGATAAATGTTTATATTCATGCTAGAATTGTATTAGTCGGAAACTTAGTACATGTGTGAATACATAGACAAAACAAAGTGTCCCTAGTATGCCTCTACTTGACTAGCTCGATAATAAAAGATGGTTATGTTTCCTAATCATAGACATGTGTTGTCATTTGATGAACCAGATCACACCACTAGGAGAATGATGTGATGGACAAGACCCATCCGTTAGCTTAGCATTACGATCGTTATAGTTTCATTGCTACTGCTTTCTTTATGACTTATACATGTTCCTCGGGCTATGAGATTATGCAACTTCCGAATACCGGAGGAACACCTTGTGTGCTATCAAACGTCACAACATAACTGGGTGATTATAAAGATTGTCTATAGGTGTCTTCGAAGGTGTTTGTTGGGTTGGCATAGATCGAGAATAGGATTTGTCACTCTGTGTATTGGAGAGGTATCTCTGGCCTCTCGGTAATGCTCATCACTATAAGCCTTGCAAGCAATGTGACTAATGAATTAGTTAGCATTACAGAATGAGTAAAGAGACTTGCCGGTAACGAGATTGAACTAGGTATGATGATACCGGCGATCGAATCTCGCGCAAGTAACATACCGATGACAAAGGGAACAACGTATGTTGTTATGCGGTTTGACCAACAAAAGATCTTCGTAGAATATGTAGCAGCCAATATGAGCATCCAGGTTCCGCTATTGGTTATTGATCGGAGATGTGTCTCGATCATGTCTACATAGGTCTCGAACCCGTAGGGTCCGCATGCTTAACGTTTGATGACGATTTGTATTATGAGTTATGTGTTTTTGATGACCAAAACTTTGTTCGGAGTCCCGGATGAGATCACAGGCGTGACAAGGAGTCTCGAAATGGTCGAGACATAAAGATTGATATATTGGAAGGCTATGTTCGGACACTGGAAAGGTTTCAGAATGGTTTGGGCATTTTTCGGAGTATCGGGAGGTTACCGGAACCCTTAGGGGATTAATGGGCCTTCATGGGCCTTAGTGGAAGAGAGGAGGCAGCGGCCAGGTGGAGGCGCGTGCCCCCCTAAGCCTAAACAAAATTGGACTATGGGAGGGGGCACCCCCCTTCCTCTTTCTCCTCCACCTCTTTCTCTCTCTCCCTTCTTGGAATAGGAAGGGGACTCCAACTAGGATTGGGAATCCTAGTTGGACTCCCCCTATAGGCGCGCCCCTCCTTGGCCGGTCTCCTCCTCCTCCTCCCTCCTTTATATACGGGGCAGGGGGCACTCCAAAGCACAACAATTATTCTCTTAGCCGTGTGCGGTGCCCCCCTCCATAGTTTAACACCTCGGTCATATGGTTGTAGTGCTTAGGCGAAGCCCTGGGCCGGTAACATCATCAACACCGTCACCACGCCGTCGTGCTGACAGAACTCTCCCTCGTCCTCAACTGGATCAACAGCTCAAGGGATGTCATCGTGCTGAACGTGTGTTGGCCATGGAGGTGTCGTACGTTCGGTACTTGGATCGGTTGGATTGCGAAGAAGTTCGACTACATCAACCGCGTTACTAAATGCTTCCGCTTTCGGTCTACGAGGGTACGTGGACACACTCTCCCCTCTTGTTGTATGCATCTCCTAGATAGATCTTGCGTGATCATAGGATTTGTTTTTTGAAATTACCGTGTTCCCCAATAGTGGCATCCGAGCCAGGTCTATGCGTAGATGTTTTATGCATGAGTAGAACACAAAGAGTTGTGGGCGATAATAGTCATACTGCTTACCACCAATGTCTTACTTTGATTCGGCAATATTGTTGGATGAAGAGGCCCGGACCGACATTACATGACCACATTCATGAGACTGGTTCTACCGATGTGCTTTTGCACATGGGTGGCTAGCGGGTGTTTGTTTCCCCAACTTTAGTTGAATTGAGTTTGACTACGGCCGGTCCTTGTTGAAGGTTAAAACAGCACACTTGACAAAAAATCATTGTGATTTTGATGCGTAGGTAAGAACGGTTCTTGATAGAAGCCCATAGCAGCCACGTAAAACTTGCAACAACAAAGTAGAGGACGTGTAACTTATTTTTGCAGGGCATATTGTGATGTGAATAGTCAAGACATGAGTGATATAATTTGTTGTATGAGATGATCATGTTTTGTTAAAGTTATCGGCAACTGGCAGGAGCCTTATGGTTGTCTCTTTATTGCATAAGATGCAAGCGCCATATAATTGCTTTACTTTATCGCTATGCGATAGCAATAGTTGCAAAAGAAATAGTTGGCAAGACGACCATGTAACGACACGTTGATAGAGATCAAGTGATGGAGATCATGGTGTCATGCTAGTGATGATGGAGATAATGATGGTACTTTGGAGATGGAGATCAAAGGCACAAGATGATGATGGCCATATCATGTCACATATTTTGATTGCATGTGATGTTTATCTTATACGCTTCTTATTTTGCTTAGTTCGGCGGTAGCATTATAAGATAATCCCTTACTAAAATTTCAAGGTATAAGTGTTCTCCCTGAGTATGCACCTAGAGGCAATGATAAAGTTGTTATTTATATTTCCTTATATCATGATAAATGTTTATTATTCATGCTAGAATTGTATTAACCGGAAACTTAGTACATGCGTGAATACATAGACAAAACAAAGTGTCCCTAGCATGCCTCTACTTGACTAGCTCGTTAATCAAAGATGGTTATGTTTCCTAACCATAGATGATGTCTACTAAGCAACCTTCTTCTTGTAGACGTTGTTGGGCCTCCAAGTACATAGGTTTGTAGGACAGTAGCAAATTTCCCTCAAGTGGATGACCTAACGTTTATCAATCCGTGGGAGGCATAGGATGAAGATGGTCTCTCTCAAACAACCATGCAACCAAATAACAAAGAGTCTCTTGTGTCCCCAACTCACCCAATACAATGGTAAATTGTATAGGTGCACTTGTTCGGCGAATAGATGGTGATACAAGTGCAATATGGATGGTAGATATAGGTTTTTGTAATCTGAAATTATAAAAACAGCAAGGTAACTAATGATATAAGTGAGCACAAACGGTATTGCAATGCTTCAAAACAAGGCCTAGGTTTCATACTTTCACTAGTGCAAGTTCTATCAACAATAGTAACATAATTGGATCATATAACTATCCCTCAACATGCAACAAAGAGTCACTCCAAAGTCACTAATAGCGGACAACAAACGAAGAGATTATGGTAGGGTACGAAACCACCTCAAAGTTATTCTTTCCTATCAATCCATTAAGCTATTCCTATAAGTGTCACAAACAGCCCTAGAGTTCGTAGTAAAATAACACCTTAAGAAATAAATAAACCGAAACCCTAATGTCACCTAGATACTCCAATGTCACCTCAAGTATCCGCGGGTATGATTATACGATATGCATCACACAATCTCAGATTCATCTATTCAACCAACACAAAGAACTTCAAAGAGTGCCCCAAAGTTTCTACCGGAGAGACAAGACAAAAACATGTGCCAACCCCTATGCATAAGTTCACAAGGTCACTGAACCCTCAAGTTGATCACCAAAACATACATCAAGTAGATCACGTGATATCCCATTGTCACCACAGATAAGCACATGCAAGACATACATCAAGTGTTCTCAAATCCTTAAAGACTCAATCCGATAAGATAACTTCAAAGGGAAAACGCAATCCATTACAAGAGAGTAGAGGGGGAGAAACATCATAAGATCCAATTATAATAGCAAAGCTCACAATACATCAAGATTGTGCCAGATCAAGAACACGAGAGAGGGAGATCAAACACATAACTACTGGTACATACCCTCAGCCCCGAGGGTGAACTACTCCCTCCTCGTCATGGAGAGCACCGGGATGATGAAGATGGCCACCGGTGATGGATTCCCCCTCCGGCAGGGTGCCGGAACAGGGTCCCGAGAGGTTTTTGGTGGCTACAGAGGCTTGCGGCGGCGGAACTCCCGATGTAGGTTTCTTTCTGGAAGTTCGGGTATTTATAGGAGGGTTTGGCACCGAGAACAAGTCAGGAGGACCCATGGGGTGTCCACGAGGCACAGGGGCGCGCCCTAGGGGGGTGCCCTCCACCCTCATGGGCCCCATGGGACTCCTCTTCGATAACTTTTTGTTCTAGTATTTTTTATATTTTCGAAAAAAATCTCCGTTGATTTTCAGCGCATTCCGAGAACTTTTATTTCTGCACAAAAACAACACCACGGTAGTTCTGCTGAAAACAACGTCAGTCTGGGTTAGTTCTAACCAAATCATACCAAAATCATGTAGAAATATTATAAACATGGCATGAATACATCAAAAATTATAGATACATTGGAGACGTATCAAGCATCCCCAAGCTTAATTCCTGCTCATCCTCGAGTATGTAAATGATAAAAACAGAATTTTTGATGTGGAATGCTACCTAACATATTCATCAATGTAATCTTCTCTATTATGGAAAGAATATTCAGATCCATAAGATTCAAAACAAAAGTTTAATATTGACATAAAAATAATAATACTTCAAGCATACTAACAAAGCAATCATGTCTTCTCAAAATAACATGGCCAAAGAAAGTTATCCCTACAAAATCATATAGTCTGGCTATGCTCTATCTTCATCACACAAAGTATTTAATCATGCACAACCCCGATGACAAGCCAAGCAATTGTTTCATACTTTTGATGTTCTCAAACTTTTTCAATCTTCATGCAATACATGAGCGTGAGCCATGGACATAGCACTATGGGTGGAATAGAATGGTGGTTGTGGAGAAGACAAGAAGGAGAAGATAGTCTCACATCAACTAGGCGTATCAACGGGCTATGGAGATGCCCATCAATAGATATCAATGTGAGTGAGTAGGGATTTCCATGCAACGGATGCACTAGAGCTATAAGTGTATAAAATCTCAACAAAAGAAACTAAGTGGATGTGCATCCAACTTGCTTGTTCACAAAGACCTAGGGCAATTTGAGGAAGCCCATCATTGGAATATACAAGCCAAGTTCTATAATGAAAAATTCCCACTAGTATATGAAAGCGAGAACATAGGAGACTCTCTATCATGAAGATCATGGTGCTACTTTGAAGCACAAGTGTGGTAAAAGGATAGTAGCATTGCCCCTTCTCTCTTTTTCTCTCATTTTTTTTGTTTTTTTGGCCTTCTCTTTTTTTGGCCTCTTTTTTAATTATTTTATTATTATTTTTCGTCCAGAGTCTCATCCTGACTTGTGGGGGAATCATAGTCTCCATCATCCTTTTCTCACTAGGACAATGCTCTAATAATGAAGATCATCACACTTTTATTTACTTACAACTCAAGAATTACAACTCAATACTTAGAACAAAATATGACTCTATGTGAATGCCTCCAGCGATGTACCGGGATGTGCAATGATTCAAGAGTGACATGTATGAAAGAATTATGAAAGGTGGCTTTGCCACAAATACGATGTCAACTACATGATCATGCAAGGCAATATGACAATGATGGAGCGTGTCATAATAAACAGAACGGTTGAAAGTTGCATGGCAATATATCTCGGAATGGCTATGGAAATTCCATAATAGGTAGGTATGGTGGCTGTTTTGAGGAAGGTAACGGTGGGTGTACGGTACCAGCGAAAGTTGCGCGACACAAGAGAGGCTAGCATTGGTGGAAGGGTGAGAGTGTGTATAATCCATGGACTCAACATTAGTCATAAAGAACTCACATACTTATTGCAAAAATCTATTAGTTATTGAAACGAAGTACTGCGCACATGCTCCTAGGGGGATAGATTGGTAGGAAAAGACCATCGTTCGTCCTCGACCGCCACTCATAAGGAAGACAATCAATAAATAAACCATGCTCCAACTTCATCACATAACGGTTCACCATACATGCATGCTACGGGAATCACAAACTTTAACACAAGTATCTCTAAAATTGACAACTACTCCACTAGCATGACTCTAATATCACCATCTTCATATCTCAAAACAATCATAAAGAATCAAACTTCTCATAGTATTCAATGCACATTTTATGAATTTTTTATTATATCCCTCTTGGATGCCCATCATATTAGGACTAAATGCATAACCAAAGCAAATTACCATGCTGTTCTAAAAGACTCTCAAAATAATATAAGTGAAGCATGAGAGTTCATGTATTTCTTCAAAATAAAACCACCGACATGCTCTAAAAAGATATAAGTGAAGCACTAGAGCAAACAACAAACTACTCCAAAAGATATAAGTGAAGATCAATGAGTAGTCGAATAATTATGCAACTATGTGAGGACTCTCTAACATTTAAGAATTTCAGATCTTGAGATATTATTCAAACAGCAAGCAAAACCTAATAAAAGAAAATGATGCTCCAAGCAAAACACATATCATGTGGTGAATAAAAATATAGCCTCAAGTAAAGTTACCGATAGACGAAGACGAAAGAGGGGATGCCTTCGGGGGCATCCCCAAGCTTAGGCTTTTGGTTGTCCTTGAATTATCTTGGGGTGCCTTGGGAATCCCCAAGCTTAGGCTCTTGCCACTCCTTATTCCAAAATCCATCAAATATTTACCCAAAAACTTGAAAATTTCACAACACAAAACTTCAACAGAAAATCTCATGAGCTCCGTTAGTATAAGAAAATAAACCACCACTTTAAGGTACTGTAATGAACTCATTCTTTATTTATATTGGTGTTAAACCTACTGTATTACAACTTCTCTATGGTTCATACCCCCCGATACTACTCATGGATTCATCAAAATAAGCAGACATCACATAGAAAACAGAATCTGTCAAAAACAGAACAGTCTGTAGTAATCTGTTACTCTTGAATAGTTCTGTAACTCCAAAAATTCTGAAATAAATTGGTGGACGTGAGTAATTTGTCTATTAATCTTCTGCAAAAAGAATCAACTCAAAAGCACTCTTTTGTAAAAAAAAATCAGCTAATCTTGTGAGCGCAAAGTTTCTGTTTTTTACAGCAAGATCACATTAACTTTCACCCAAGTCTTCCCAAAGGTTCTACTTGGCACTTTATTGAAAAAAAAGCTATAAAACATGATTACTAAAGTAGCTTAATCATGTGTACACACAAAAACATTAGGGGTAAATATTGGGTTATCCCCCAACAAGCGCTTTTCTTTAATGCCTTTTTAGCTAGGCATGATGATTTCAGTGATGCTCACATAAAAGATAAGAATTGAAATATAAAGAGAGCACCATGAAGAATATGACTAGCACATTTAAGTCTAACCCACTTCCTATGCATAGGGATTTTGTGAGCAAACAACTTATGAGAACAAGAATCAACTAGCATAGGAAAGCAAAACAAGCATAACTTCAAGATTTTCAACACATAGAGAGGAAACTTGATATTATTGCAACTCCTACAAGCATATATTCCTCCCTCATAATAATTTTCAGGAGCATCATGAAGGAATTCAACAATATAACCATCACATAAAGCATTCTTTTCATGATCTACAAGCATAGAAATTTTACTACTCATCACGTAAGCAAATTTATTCTCATCAACAGTAGTGGGAGCAAACTCAACAAAATAACTATCATGTGAGGCATAATCCAATTGAAAATTAAAATCATGATGACAAGTTTCATGGTTATCATTGTTCTTTATAACATACATGTCATCACAATAATCATCATAGATAGGAACTTTATTCTCATAATCAATTGGAACCTCTTCCGAAATAGTGGATTCATCACTAAATAAAGTCATGACCTCTCCAAATCCACTTTCATAATTATAACAATAAGATTCAACATCCTCCAAAATAGTGGGATCATTACTTCCTAAAGTTGACACTCTTCCAAACCCACTTTCATCAATATAATCATCATAAATAGGAGACATGCTTTCATCATAATAAATTTGCTCATCAAAACTTGGGGGACTAAAAATATCATCATCATAAAACATAGCATCCCCAAGCTTGTGGCTTTGCATATCATTAACATCATGGACATTCAAGGAATTCATACTAACAACATTGCAATCATGCTCATCATTCAAAGATTGTATGCCAAACATTTTATAGACTTCTTCTTCTAGCACTTGAGCACAATTTTCCTTTCTATCATTCTCACGAAAGATATTAAAAAGATGAAGCATATGAGGCAAACTCAATTCCATTTTTTTGTAGGTTTATTTTATAGATTAAACTAGTGATAAAACAAGAAACAAAAAGATTCGATTGTAATATCTAAAGATATACCTTCAAGCACTCACCTCCCCGACAACGATGCCAGAAAAGAGCTTGATGTCTACTACGCAACCTTCTCCTTGTAGACGTTGTTGGGCCTCCAGGTGCAGATATTTGTAGGACAATAGCAAATTTCCCTCAAGTGGATGACCTAAGGTTTATCAATCCGTGGGAGGTGTAGGATGAAGATGGTCTCTCTCAAACAACCCTGCAACCAAATAACAAAGAGTCTCTTGTGTCCCCAACACATCCAATACAATGATAAATTGTATAGGTGCACTAGTTCGGCGAAGAGATGGTGATACAAGTGCAATATGGATGGTAGATATAGGTTTTTGTAATCTGAAATTATAAAAACAGCAAGGTAACTAATGATAAAAGTGAGCAAAAACGGTATTGCAATGCTTCGAAACAAGGCCTAGGGTTCATACTTTCACTAGTGAAAGTTCTCTCAACAATAATAACATAATTAGATCATATAACTATCCCTCAACATGCAACAAAGAGTCACTCCAAAGTCACTAATAGTGGAGAACAAACGAAGAGATTATGGCAGGGTACGAAACCACCTCAAAGTTATTCTTTCCGATCAATCCATTGGGCTATTCCTATAAGTGTCACAAACAACCCTAGAGTTCGTAGTAAAATAACACCTTAAGACACAAATCAACCAAAACCCTAATGTCACCTAGATACTCCAATGTCACCTCAAGTATTCGCGGGTATGATTATAAAATATGCATCACACAATATCAGATTCATCTATTCAACCAACACAAAGAACTTCAAAGAGTGCCCAAAGTTTCTGCTAGAGAGTCAAGACGAAAACGTGTGCCAACCCCTATGCATAAGTTCACAAGGTCACTGAACCCTCAAGTTGATCACCAAAACATACATCAAGTAGATCACGTGATATCCCATTGTCACCACAGATAAGCACATGCAAAACATACATCTAGTGTTCTCAAATCCTTAAAGACTCAATCCGATAAGATAACTTAAAAGGGAAAATTCAACCCATTACAAGAGAGTAGAGGGGGAGAAACATCATAAGATCCAACTATAATAGCAAAGCTCGCGATACATCCAGATCGTGCCAAATCAAGAACATGAGAGAGAGAGAGAGATCAAACACATAGCTACTGGTACATACCCTCAGCCCCGAGGGTGAGCTACTCCCTCCTCATCATGGAGAGCGCCAAGATGATGAAGATGGCCACCGGTGATGGATTCCCCCTCCGGCATGGTGCCGGAACAGGGTCCTGAGAGGTTTTTGGTGGCTACAAAGGCTTGCAGCGGCGAAACTCCCGATCTAGGTTTCTTTCTGGAAGTTTGGGTATTTATAGGAGGGTTTGGCATAGAGAACAAGTCAGGAGAACCCACGGGGTGTCCACGAGGCACAGGGGCGCGCCCTCCATCCTCGTGGACCCCACGGGACTCCTCTCCAATAAATTTTTGTTCCAGTATTTTTTATATTTTCCAGAAAAATCTCCGTTGATTTTCAGCGTATTCCGAGAACTTTTATTTCTGCACAAAAACAACACCACGGTAGTTCTGCTGAAAACAACGTTAGTCCGGGTTAGTTCTAACCAAATCATACCAAAAATAGAAATATTATAAACGTGGCATGATACATCAAAAATTATAGATACATTGGAGACGTATCAATAGACATGTGTTGTCATTTGATGAACGGGATCACATCATGCCCGACAAACTTCTCCAGGTACTTCATGTGTTCCTTCTTCTCTTTCTTCTTCTTCTCTCTTTTTTTAAACTTCTGCTTCCTTGTTGTCCTCCGTTCTTCTCACTCGCAGGCCACCAAGCCAAAGAGTCATAACCATTGGAGGTGGCGGTTGACATAGGCAAGGCTGCCGCGGAGGAGGCCGTGGACATTGCTGCCGCAGAGGGACAGGATCTTGCCGTCAGGGATACACAAAGTTCCATGGCGGTGAAGGATCATTCTCCGAAGGACGTCTCGGCAGGGGAAGTGGCCGTTGAGGAGAAGATCCCTCTCCAGACCATGGGCCCGTACCCCGCTACCGAGACCGTCGCTGAGATCCTGACATCCTCCTCGAGCATGTTGGCCATGGTGTTGTCGCCGCCCGGAGCTGGAGCCTCTGGCCTGTCCCTGACGATGGATGCTGAGCTCGATGAAGAGCTTCAACGTCTCCTGACTCTGCTTTATTAGGGAGCTAGAGAGGCCAACGACTCAGCTGCCGTCACCATGGACTTCTCCTTCATAGAATCCATGGTGGCGGGCATGAAGGAGATGCAGGTCCGGCATAATCAGAAGTGGCTGGCGCTCAAGGAGCAGCGCGAGTCCATCGACAGGATGAACTAGCAGTTGAAGGATAAAGGCTTGGAGCTACGCGCGTGGCATGACAAGCAGCTCAAGGTGCTCTTGAGGCAACAAGAGACACTCCAGATGACGCGGGAGGATGTGATGGCTCGCGTGGCGTGCCTGATGGACCGCAAGGCATCTCTGGACGTCAGGGAGTGAGAGATTTCCCTCCGGGAGGAGAGGCTCGAAGCCACCCTTCACGCCAAAGATGACGATCTAGAGGCTCTTGTTTGTCAGCGCACTAAGGATCTGGAGGACAAGCATGAAGCGGCTCTGGACGCCGTTGCCACTGACTCTGCTGCCCAACTGAAGAAGCTCACTGATGACCTGGCTATCGCATCCGCCGCCAAGACTGATCTTGACCAGCAGGTGTCTAAGCCAACGGAAGATCTTGCCGGGAATGCCAAGGAGTTGGAAGCTCTCAAGGAGGAAGCTCAGAAGGCGGAGATCCTCTTGGCCGATGTGCAGTCGTAGCTCTCTTCCAAGACTCAGAGCCTTGAAGTTGCCAACGGCAACATCTCAGACATGAAGGCGAGGATCAACACATTGGAGTGCTTGGCGGAGTCACGCGAGTCTCGCTAGCAGTTGCTGTCCAAGGATTTGGACACCGCCAAGTGTCTCCGGCATGATGCCGAGGACAAGCTGAAGAATCAGGTCAATCTGAGCAACCTCTAGATCAAGAGCCTGGTCGACGTGGCCGAAGGGGTTTTGGGCACCCCCGACAAAGATATGGGCTTAATGGGCGAAGGGAGGGACAGACCAGCCCACAAGGGGCTGGTGCGCCCCTCCACCAGGCCGGCCAGCCCTAAGGAAGGGAAAGGGGGAGGGCAAGTCCCTCCTTCCTTCCCCTACTCAAGGGACAAAAGAAAGGGGGGCGCCACCTCCCCCTTCCTTCCCTTGGCGCCTATACAAGGAAGGGGGCCGAACCAGGGCAGGAGCCCAAGTGGGATTCGGCCACACTTGGGGCGCCCCTTGGCCTCTCCCCTCTCCCTCCCACCTATATCTATGAGGAGGGGGCGCCTAGGACATACAACATCAATTGTTAGCTGTGTGCGGTGCCCCCCTCCACAGTTTACGCCTCCGGTCATATCTTTGTAGTGCTTAGGCGAAGCCCTGCACAGATCACTTCATCATCACCGTCACCACACTGTCGTGCTGACGGAACTCATCTACTACCTCGACAACTTGCTGGATCAAGAAGGCGAGGCACATCACCGAGCTGAACGTGTGCAGAAATCGGTGGTTTTGCACGTTTGGTACTCGATTGGTGGATCGCGAAGAAAGTTCAACTACATCAATCGCGTTCTGAAACATTTCTGCTTACGGTCTATGAGGGTACGTAGACACACTCTCCCCCTCGTTGCAATGAATCTCCTAGATAGATCTTGCGTGAGCGTAGGAAATTTTGTGAAATTGCAAGCTACATTTCCCAATAGTGGCATTCGAGCAGGGTCTATGCGTAGATGATATGCATGAGTAGAACACAAAGAGTTGTGGGCGGTGATAGTCATACTGCTTACCACCAATGTATTATTTTGATTCGACGGTATTGTGGGATGAAGCGGCCCGGACCAACCTTACATGACCACCTTCATGAGACTGGTTCCACCGACAGACATGCAACTATTTTTGCATAAAGGTGGCTGGCGGGTGTCTATTTCTCCTACTTTAGTTGAATCAAAATTGGCTGCGGCCAGTCCTTGTTAAAGGTTAAAACAACAAACTTGATAAATTACCTTTGTGGTTTTTGTGTTGTAGGTAAGAATGGTTCTTGCTAGAAGCCTGTAGCAGCCATGTAAAACTTGCAACAACAAAGTAGAGGACGTCTAACTTGTTTTTGCAGGGCATGTTGTGATGTGATATACGTTATTGCATGAGATGATCATGTTTTGTAGAAGTTATCGGCAACCGACAGGAGCCTTATGGTTGTCTCTTTATTGTATGAAATGCAAACGCCATGTAATAGCTTTACTTTACCACTATGCATTAGCGATAGTTGTAGAAGCAATAGTTGGCGAGACGACCACGATGCAACAATGGAGATCAAGGTGTGGAGCCGGTGACGATGGAGATCATGACGATGCTTTGGAGATGGAGATCAAAGCACAAGATGATGATGGCCATATCATGTCACATATTTTGATTGCATGTGATGCTTATCTTTTATGCATCTTATTTTGCTTAGTACGGCGGTAGCATTATAAGATGATCCCTTAACTAAACTTCAAGGTATAAGTGTTCTCCCTGAGTATGCACCGTTGCGACAGTTCGTCATGTTGAGACACTACGTGATGATCAGGTGTGATAGACTCTACATTCACATACAATGGGTGCAAGACAGTTTTGCACATGTGGAATACTTGGGTTAAACTTGACGAGCCTAGCATGTACAGACATGGCCTCAGAACACTAGAGACCGGAAGGTCGAACGTGAATCATATAGTAGATATGATCAACATAGAGATGTTCACCATTGATGACTAGTCCATCTCACGTGATGATCGGACATGGTTTAGTTGATTTGGATCATGTTTTAAGTGGGAGTACTTAAGTAATTTGATTAATTGAACTTAATTTATCATGAACTTAGTCCTAATAGTATTTGCAAATTATGTTGTAGATCAATAGCTCGCGTTGTAGCTCCCCTATGTTTTTGATATGTTCCTAGAGAAAACTAAGTTGAAAGATGATAGTAGCAATGATGCGGACTAGATCCGTGATCTGAGGATTATCCTCATTGCTGCACAGAAGAATTATGTCCTTAATGCATGATACATCTCCAATGTATCTATAATTTTTGATTGTTCCATGCTGTTATATTATCATTCTTGGATGTTTTACAATCATTTTATAGTCATTTTATATCATTTTTGGTACTACCTATTGACATAGTGCCTAGTGTGAGTTGCTGTTTTTTGCATGTTTTTACATCGCAGGAAATCAATATCAAACAGAACCCAAATGCAGTGAAACTTCTTGAGGATTTTTTTGGGCTAGAAGACATCCAGTGGGCCAGGAAAGCACCTAGGGGGTGCCCGGGGGGGGGGGGGGCAGCACCCACCAAGGCGCGCCTGGGGGCCCAAGCGCGCCCAGTGGGTTGTGCCCACCTCGGGCCTCGGGTGCCCCCTTAATCTCCTCTTTGCTCTATAAATACCCCAATATTCCAGAAACCCTAGGGGAGTCGACGAAAATCAATTCCTGCCGCCACAGAATCCAGAACCACTAGATCCAATCTAGACACCATCACTGAGGGCTTCACCACTTCCATTGGTGCCTCTCCGATGATGTGTGAGTAGTTCTTTGTAGACCTTTGGGTCCGTATTTAGTATCTAGATGGCTTCCACTCTCTCTCTTGACTATTAATGCAATGGTCTCTTGGAGATCCATATGATGTAAGCCTTTTGCGGTGTGTTTGTTGGGATCCGATGAACTTTGAGTTTATGATCAGATCTATGTTTTTATCCATGAAAGTTATTTGAGTCTTATTTGATCTCTTATATGCATGATTGCTTATAGCCTCGTATTTATTCTCCAATATTTGGGTTTTGTTTGGCCAACTTGATCTATTTATCTTGCAATGGGAAGAGGTGCTTTGTGATGGGTTCGATCTTATGGTGCTTGATCCCAGTGACAGAAAGAGAAACGACACGTATGCATCATTGCTATTAAGGATAACAAGATGGGGTCTATTTCTACATAAATAGATCTTGTCTACATCATGTCATCGTTCTTATTGCATTACTCAATTTCTCCATGAACTTAATACACTAGATGCATGCTGGATAGCGATCGCTGTGTGGAGTAATAGTAGTAGATGCAGGCAGGAGACAGTCTACTAATCTTGGACGTGATTCCTATATAATGATCATTGCCTGGATATTGTCATGATTATTCGAAGTTCTATCAATTGCCCAATAGTAATTGTTTTCCCACCGTTTGCTATTTTTCTCGAGAGAAGCCACTAGTGAAACCTACGGCCCCCGGGTCTCTTTTCATCATATTTTCCTTTGTGTTTCATTTTCCTTTGCATTTATTTTCAGATCTATTAAACCAAAAATACAAAAATACCTCCTACAATTTATTTGTTCTGCGATCTATTTATCCTATCTACCACTTTTACCTCACGTTATTTGCCCTTCTTGAGGCGTCCTACCCAAAAGGGATTGACAACCCCTTTAACACGTCGGGTTGCGAGTATTTGTTATTAGTGTGCAGGTGTTGTTTACGTGGTGTGAGGAGGTTTCTCTTACTAGTTTTATAACCTTGGTCTCATCACTGAGGGAAATACCTACCATCGCTATACTGCATCATCCCTTCCTCTTTGGGGAAATAGCGACGTAGTTCTAGTAGACATCAAAAGGAATTTCTGGCGCCGTTGCCGGGGAGGATCTTCAACATCAACCAGGTTCCTAATCACAAATCTCATCTCCTCGCAATTTACATTATTTGCCATTTGCCTCTCATTTTCCTCTCCCCCACTTCACAAAAATTTGCTGTTTTATTCGCCCTCTTTTTCGTCCACCGTTTTCTTGTCAGATCTGTTTTTTGTGTGCAATCTTGTTTATCACTTTTTGTCGTTATGGATTTTTCTTATTCTATTGCATGCACCCCCGAGAACGAGGTTCTCAACTTTAAACAAAGGGGAGGGGAAAATTTAAAATATGCTTGGTATATGATTTGCAGTGCTCATGATAGATCTATCCGTAAGCAATCTACCATTGTTCTTCTTCGTTGTTTTTATGTGGGCATTACCACTTGGTACAGATTCATCCTTGATACGATTACCGGTGGGAATTTCTTGATGTGTCATTCTCTTGATGCTTTTAGTGCTTTGGGAAATTTAGTGGGTTCACCACCACTCGTGATCAATGAAACAATATTGACTCTCAAACATGTGATGGAAAGACTAGATGCTATTGAAAATAAAATGCTTACAGTAGAACATATTGAAAACTTGGATAGAAAAATGCAAATCTATGCTACTAAAGTTGGGTCAAAAGCGGGAGACGTTTTTAAGTTGCTAAAAGAAAAGGGAACTGTAATTCATGAAAGAATCGAAGAGAGCCCGTCTAGGATTGATAAATTGGAAGAAATTTTTTCTAATCTAGGTACAGCTTTTGCTTCCGCTAAAACTCCCATGAAAATTAGCAAGACTACTCAAGTCACTGAAAACAAAGGTGCAACTTCTAGTAATGATAAAGGAAATCTTAAGATGATTACTATCCATCCCAACTTTATTGAAGTCATAAGAGACCCTTTCTGCGAAAATAAGTTTTTCAATCTCATGCCTAGATGTATTGTCGCTGAGAATTTATATGCAAAATCCTTGAAAAATCCTAAGTGTTCGATCAAAGAATTGGACAAGGATGAAAAAAACTTGGTCCTACGTGTTATGCCTAGCTAGGGGCATAAAACGATAGCGCTTGTTGGGAGGCAACCCAATGAATAAAATTTATTTTTTCTTTTTGCTTTCTGTTCTTGTGTCTTAGCACAAATATGCTATTTTTATGATTGTGTTTTAATAAGTGTTTGTGCCAAGCAAGGCCTTTGGGAAGATTTGGGTGAAAGTTGATTTGATCTTGCTGAAAAACAAAACTTTTGCGCTTACGAGATTATTTGTAATTTTTTTACAGAAGAGTGCTTTTGAATTGATTCATTAGCAGAAGATTAATAGACAAATTGCTCACGTCAACCAATTTATTTCAGATTTTTTGGAGTTACACAAGTATTCAAAATATTCAGATTGCTACAGACTGTTCTGTTTTTGACAGATTCTGTTTTCTTTGCGTTGTGTGCTTGTTTTGAAGATTCTATGGTTTTCTCTGATGAGTTTTTGCCATAGAAAAGTTGGAATACTGTAGATATAATGCAAAAAAAATTAGAATAGGTTTGCAACAATACTTATAGTAGTGGTTTGCTTTCTTATACTAACGGGTCGCACGAAGGTTTTGTTGAGTTTTGTGTGATTGAAGTTTTCAAGTTTTGGGTGATCTTACGATGGATGAAGGAATGAGGATTAGCAAAAGGCTAAGCTTGGGGATGCCCGAGGCACCCCAAGATAATATTCAAATAAGTAGCAAGCAACTAAGCTTGGGGATTCCCCGAGTGGCATCCCCGCTTTCTTCTAACAACCATTGGTATTTTACTTGAAACTACATTTTTATTCGTCACATATATGAGTTTTGCTTGGAGCGTTTTGTATGATATGAGTCTTTACTTGTTTTGCTTTGTGTTTTAAGTGTTGAATCCTTGATGGACACACCTTTTAAGAGAGCCAAAAATTATGCTATGCTGCTCCTATGCTTCACTTAAATTTTTAGAGCCATGGATTTGCTCTAGTGCTTAACTTATATCTTTTTGAGCACGGTGTGCTTTGTTATTTTTTAAGAAATGCTATCATGATTCAATTAGATTTATTTGGGAGTTAGTAAAATTTTCAGAAATTCTCTCTTGCTTCACTTAGATTATTTTGAGAGAAAGAAAAATTATGCTCATGATCTTCACTTATATTTGTTTGAGATTATTAAAAGCAACATATGAAAATAGTCCCAAAGTGATAGATATCCAAGGAGGATATAATAAAAACTTTCATGAAGATCATTGGACAAAATAAACTTGATTCTTAGTAATGGTTTTGAGATATGACGATATGATATGTGAGTCATGTTGATGAGTAATTGTGCTTTAGTAAGAATATTGATGTTAAGGCTTGTGATTCCCTATGCAAGCACGAAAGTCAATAGTTATGCAATGAAATTTTATCCTACTTTTTGTGCATTATTTGGTGTTACTTATGCTTAATGCTTGGGTGCGAGATTTTTTGCTTTTTGGTTGGTCACTTCTCAATCTTTTTGCTAGCCTTCATTTTGCAGTAAGTATGATCACTACTTGTGCATCCAAAACCCTTTAAACCAGTTTTGCCTTATGAGTCCACTATACCTACCTATATGCGGTATCCCATGCCGCTCTAAGCAAATTTGCATGTGCCATCTCTAATTTTCAAAATAAATTTCTATGTTGTGTGCTCTACTGATAACCCACAAGTATAGGGGATCGCAACAGTTTTCGAGGGTAGAGTATTCAACCCAAATTTATTGATTCGACACAAGGGGAGCCAAAGAATATTCTCAAGTATTAGCAGTTGAGTTGTCAATTCAACCACACCTGGATAACTTAGTATCTGCAGCAAAGTATTTAGTAGCAAAGTAGTATGATAGTAATGGTAATAGTGGCAAAAGTAACGACAGCAGTTTTGTAGTAATTGTAACAGTAGCAACGGTAAAGTAAATAAGCAAAGCACAATATGTGAAAAGCTTGTAGGCATTGGATCAGTGATGGATAATTATGTCGGACGCGATTCCTCATGTAATAGTTATAACATAGGGTGACCCAGAACTAGCTCCAATTCATCAATGTAATGTAGGCATGTATTCCGAATATAGTCATACGTGCTTATGGAAAAGAATTTGCATGCCATCTTTTGTCCTACCCTCCCGTGGCAGCGGGGTCCTAATGGAAACTAAGGGATATTAAGGCCTCCTTTTAATAGAATACTGGACCAAAGCATTAGCACTTAGTGAATACATGAACTCCTCAAACTACGGTCATCACCGAGAAGTATCCCGATTATTGTCACTTCGAGGTTGTCGGATCATAACACATAATAGGTGACTATAGACTTGCAAGATAGGATCAAGAACTCACATATATTCATGAAAACATAATAGGTTCATATCTGAAATGATGGCACTCGGGCCCTAGTGACAAGCATTAAGCATAGCAAAGTCATAGCAACATCAATCTCAGAACATAGTGGATACTAGGGATCAAACCCTAACAAAAGTAACTTGATTACATGGTAAATCTCATCCAACCCATCACTGTCCAGCAAACCTACGATGGAATTGCTCACGCATGGCGGTGAGCATCATGAAATTGGTGATGGAGGATGGTTGATGATGACGACGACGACGAATCCCCCTCTCCGGAGCCCCAAAATGACGCCAGATCAGCCCTCTCGAGAGAGATTAGGGCTTGGCGGCACCTCCATATCGTAAAACGCGATAAAGCTTTCTCTCTGATTTTTTCTCCGTGAAAGGGAATATATAGAGTTGGAATTGAGGTCGGTGGAGCACCAGGGGGCCCACGAGGCAGGGTGGCGCGCCCAGGGGGAGGGGGCGCGCCCCCCACCCTCGTGGACAGAGTGTGGGCCCCCTGGCCTTGATTCTTTCGCTAGTATTTTTTATATTTTCTAAAAAGTTCCTCCGTGGATTTTCAGGTCATTCTGAGAACTTTTGTTTCTGCACAAAAATAACAGCATGGCAGTTCTGCTGAAAACATCGTCAGTCCGGGTTAGTTTCATTCAAATCATGCAAGTTAGAGTCCAAAACAAGGGCAAAAGTGTTTGGAAAAGTAGATACGTTGGAGACGTATCAACTCCCCCAAGCTTAAACCTTAGCTTGTCCTCAAGCAATTCAGTTGATAAAATGAAAGTGATAAAGAAAAACTTTTACAAACTCTGTTTGCTCTTGTTGTTGTAAATATGTAAAGCCATCATTCAAGTTTTCAGCAAAGATTATAAACTAACCATATTCACAATAACACTTAGGTCTCATGTTTACTCATATCAATGGCATAATCAACTAGCGAGCAATAATAATAAATCTCAGATGACAACACTTTCTCAAAACAATCATAATATGATATAACAAGATGGTATCTCACTAGCCCTTTCTGAGACCGCAAAACATAAATGCAGAGCACCTTTAAAGATCAAGGACTGACTAAACATTGTAATTCATGGTAAAAGAGATCCAGTCAAGTCATACCCAATATAAACTAATAGTAATGCATGCAAATGACAATGTGCTCTCCAGCGGGTGCTTTTTAATAAGAGGGTGATGACTCAACATAAAAGTAAATAGATAGGCCCTTCGCAGAGGGAAGCAGGGATTTGTAGAGGTGCCAGAGCTCGATTTTAAAATAGAGATGAATAACATTTTGAGTGGTATACTTTCACTGTCAATGCAACAACTATGAGATCTCGATATCTTCCATGCTACATACATTATAGGCGGTTCCCAAACAGAATGGTAAAGTTTATACTCCCCCACCACCAACAAGCATCAATTCATGGCTTGCTCGAAACAACGAGTGCCTCCAACTAGCAACAACCCTGGGGGATTTTTGTTTAATTATTTTGATTTGCTTTGATCTTTTTGGTCATGGGACTGGGCATCCTGGTTACCAGCCATTTTCTCGTGAATGAGGAGCGGAGTCCACTCCTCTTGAGAATAACCCACCTAGCATGGAAGATACAGACAACCCTAGTTGAAACATGAGCTGCTCGAGCATACAAAATAGAATTTCATTTGAAGGTTTGGAGTTTGGCACATACAAATTTACTTGGGACGGCAGGTAAATACCGCATATAGGAAGGTATGGTGGACTCATATGGAATAACTTTGGGGTTTATGGAATTTGGATGCACAAGCAGTATTCCCGCTTAGTACAGGTGAAGGCTAGCAAAAGACTGCGAAGCAACCAACTGAGAGAGCGACAATAGTCATGAACATGCATTAAAATTAATCAACACTGAGTGCAAGCATGAGTAGGATATAATCCACCATGAACATAAATATCGTGAAGGCTATGTTGATTTGTTTCAACTACATGCATGAACATGTGCCAAGTCAAGTCACTCAAATCATTCGAAGGAGGATACCACCCTATCACACCACATCACAACCATTTTAATAGCATGTTGGCATGCAAGGTAAACCATTATAAGCTCCTAGCTAATTAAGCATGACATAAGCAACTATAATCTCTAATTGTCATTGCAAACATGTTTATTCATAATAGGCTGAATCAGGAATGATGAACTCATCATATTTACAAAAACAAAAGAGGCCGAGTTCATACCAGCTTCTCTCATCTCAATCAGTCCATCATATATCGCCATTATTGCCTTTCACTTGCACGACCGAACGGTGTGTATAATAATAATAGTGCATGTGCATTGGACTAAGCTGGAATCTGCAAGCATTTAATTCAAGGGAGAAGACAAAGTAATACGGTCTCTAAGTTAAATCAACAATCATGCATATGAGAGCCACTAAACATTTTTCATTATGGTCTCCTCCTCTCGGCCCCCAAAGGAAAGAAAAGGAATAAAACTATTTACACGAGAAAGCTCCCAACAAGCAAAATAAGAACGAGAAATATTTTTGGGTTTTCTTTTTAATTACTACTACAAGCATGGAAATTTAACTAACTAATTTTTTTGGTTTTTCTAAGGTTTATAAAACACACAAGAAGAAAGCTAGAAAAAGAAATTAAACTAGCATGGATAGTACAATGAAAAAGTATGAGCACCGACAACTAGAATGAGTGTGTGAACATGAATGTAATGTCGGTGAGAAATACTTACTCCCCAAGCTTAGTCTTTTGGCCTAAGTTGGTCTTATTGCCAAGGACCGCGGCTACTCTCCCTGGTGTATTGAGGAGTGTCATCTGGGTACCACTGGCTGGCGATCTCCTCCGGATCCCACTGATAACAGGATGGACGATAAGGGTCCAGTGGCGGTTCCGGCTCAGGCTCTGGAGCAGATGTCTGGCCTCGGTGCACGTACATGGCCTTTGGCAAGACGAGGTAATGGCCTGCAGTTAAATCAAACCAGGAAGGCGCAGGTAGGGTAATAATCTCATTGTGTTTCTTATTAAATCTCAGGTTATACAGAAGCATCTTATCATCATTGTCAACAATAAACTCATGCACTACCATACTCCTGTAATCTAAAAAGGTACGAGGCAGCAGTGTCTCCTCTTTCTCATAATGCCTAATAGGTATCTCAAAATGTTTAGCAAGGCGTGCAGCATAGATACCTCCAAAGATGGGGCCCTTTGTATGGTTTAGACTTAATCGTTTAGTAATAACGACACCCATACTAAAAGTGTTATCACCAAAAAAAGCATGAAACAGAATAATAATATCAGGAACACTGAGGTTTCCACAATTTCCGCGACCAATTAATCATTGACTAGCAAATATAGCAAAGTAGCGTAAAACAGGGAAATGTATGCTAGTTATTCTTGCATCAGAAACTTTCCTCGATTCCCCTACAGTAATAGTATCAATAAAACCATCCACATCTTCACGATGTGGTTCATCTAAGCTGCCCTCGAAGGGTATTCTACAAGCCGCGCAAAAATTACGTAATGACATTTTCTTAGCCTCATCATATAAATGAAAAGATACTGAAGGAGGTGAATTCTTAGGATAATAGTAAAAGTTTTGCACAAAAGTATTGGTGAGTAAGAGATACTGTTCGATCCGGTCGTGGAGGAAGTCGGTGAGGCCCGCATTATCAGCCAAAGAATAAAAGTCTTCATAAATCCCGGCTGCTCTCAAGAAATTATCACAAGGCCACTCACACGACCGCACTTCTGCTACGCGAGGAAGATTATACTTGACCTTTTCTTTCTCCTTAGCTTGTTTATCCTTAAAGCCTTGGCTAGAAGAGCCCCTCAATAATCTCCTCATCATTTTCTTTACTACCTGTGTCGGGTTATTAAGACCGTGTGTTTCTTCAACAGGTGGTATATTAAGACCATGTATTTCTTCAATAGGAGGTAAATTCTTAACATCTTCAGCTTTAATACCTTTTTCTTTCATAGATTTCTTTGCCTCTTGCATATCTTCAGGACTGAGAAATAGAACTCCCCTCTTCTTCGGAGTTGGTTTAGGAGTTGGTTCAGGAGTTGGCTCAATTGGCTCAGGAATTGGCTCAGGAAGATTCCAATTATTTTCATTAGTCAACATATTATTCAGTAGCAATTTAGCTTGGTCGATTGTTCTTTCCCTGAAAACACAGCCAACACAACTATCCAAGTGGTCGTTGGAAGCATCGGTTAGTCCATTATAAAAGATATCAAGTATTTCATTTTTCTTAAGAGGATGATCAGGCAAAGCATTAAGTAATCGGAGAAGCCTCCCCCAAGCTTGTGGGAGACTCTCTTCTTCAATTTGCACAAAATTATATATTTCCCTCAAGGCAAAAGTAATAAATCATATCCTGGGGACTACGCACACAACCAGGATCAAGAGAATTAAACCAAGTTTTTAGCATCACCCTTTATTGAGAACGGAAATATCTTAAGGATATAATAGTAGCGAGATTCTCATCATTAGTGAACAGGGTGGCTATATCATTTAACTTAGTAAGATGTGCCACAACAGTTTCAGATTCATTGGCATAAAAAGGATCAGATTCAACCAAAGTAATTATCTCAGGATCAACAGAGAATTCATAATCCTTATCAGTAACAAAGATAGGTGAAGTAGCAAAAGCAGGGTCATATTTCATTCTAACATTCAGGGATTGTTGCTTCCATTTAGCTAATAACTTCTTAAGATCATATCTATCGTTGCAAGCAAGAATAGCTCTAGCAGCTTCTTCATCCATAACATAACCCTCAGGAACAACATGCAATTCATATTTAGGGGGAGAACCTTCATCATCACTATCATCAATAATTTCATCTTCAATAATTTCATTCTCTCTAACCCTAGCAAGTTGTTCATCAAGAGATTCACCTAATGGCAAAGTAGTATCAAGTGTAGAAGTAGTTTCATCATAAGTATCATGCATAGTAGAAGTGGCATCATCAATAACATGTGACATATCAGAATTCATAGCAGTAGCAGGTTTAGGTGTCGCAAGCTTACTCAAAACGGAAGGAGAATCTAGTGCAGAGCTAGATGGTAGTTCCTTACCCTCCCTCGTAGTTGAGGGAAAAATCTTAGTTCTTTCGTCTTTCAAGTTCTTCATAGTGATCAGCAGATATAAATCCCAAGTGACTCAAAGAATAGAGCTATTCTCCCCAGCAACGGTGCCAGAAAATAGTCTTGATAACCCACAAGTATAGGGGATCGCAACAGTTTTCGAGGGTAGAGTATTCAACCCAAATTTATTGATTCGACACAAGGGGAGCCAAAGAATATTCTCAAGTATTAACAGTTGAGTTGTCAATTCAACCACACCTGGATAACTTAGTATCTGCAGCAAAGTATTTAGTAGCAAAGTAGTATGATAGTAATGGTAACAGTGGCAAAAGTAACGATAGCAGTTTTGTAGTAATTGTAATAGTAGCAACGGTAAAGTAAATAAGCAAAGCACAATATGTGAAAAGCTCGTAGGCATTGGATCAGTGATGGATAATTATGTCGGATGTGATTCCTCATGTAATAGTTATAACATAGGGTGACACAGAACTAGCTCCAATTCATCAATGTAATGTAGGCATGTATTCCGAATATAGTCATACGTGCTTATGGAAAAGAACTTGCATGACATCTTTTACCCTACCCTCCCATGGCAGTGGGGTCCTAATGGAAACTAAGGGATATTAAGGCCTCCTTTTAATAGAGTACCGGACCAAAGCATTAGCACTTAGTGAATACATGAACTCCTCAAACTACGGTCATCACCAAGAAGTATCCCGATTATTGTCACTTCGGGGTTGTCGGATCATAACACATAATAGGTGACTATAGACTTGCAAGATAGGATCAAGAACTCACATATATTCATGAAAACATAATAGGTTCAGATCTGAAATCATGGCACTCGGGCCCTAGTGACAAGCATTAAGCATAGCAAAGTCATAGCAACATCAATCTCAGAACATAGTGGATACTACGGATCAAACCCTAACAAAACTAACTTGATTACATGGTAAATCTCATCCAACCATCACCGTCCAGCAAGCCTACGATGGAATTACTCACGCACGGCGGTGAGCATCATGAAATTGGTGATGGAGGATGGTTGATGATAACGACGGCGACGAATCCCCCTCTCCGGGGCCCTGAACGCACTCCAGATCAGCCCTCCCGAGAGAGATTAGGGCTTGGCGGCGCCTCCTTATCGTAAAACGCGATAAAACTTTCTCTCTGATTTTTTTCTCCGTGAAAGGGAATATATTGAGTTGGAGTTGAGGTCGGTGGGGGCGCGCCCAGGGGGAGGGGACGCGCCCCCACCCTCGTGGACAGGGTGTGGGCCCCCTGGCCTTGATTCTTTCGCCAGTATTTTTTATATTTTCTGAAAAGTTCCTCCGTGGACTTTCAGGTCATTCCGAGAACTTTTGTTTCTGCACAAAAATAACACCATGGCAGTTCTGCTGAAAACAGCGTCAGTCCGGGTTAGTTTCATTCAAATCTTGCAAGTTAGAGTCCAAAACAAGGGCAAAAGTGTTTGGAAAAGTAGATACGTTGGAGACGTATCATCTACCGCTCGCGAGGCGGTGAAGGGTGACCAATATTTTCCGTGCGAGATGTGTTATTCCCATGATGAGTGTTTATTCACTTTTCATTGCACGAGAGTACATCAAAGGTATTAGGGATGCCCAGTCCCGAAATGAAAAATGAATTTACTTTATGTTGTCAAATAATAAATCCCTTGGAAAGTGTTGGTATGGAGGGCTACCGTGGATTCGGCTAGCCATGGAAAGTGAAAGTAATGATGGAAAAAGGAATAAACATTATTTTCTGTTTGGGAACTGCCTATGATGTATCTAGCATGGAAAGTGTTGGGATCTCTAAGTCATTCTTGTTGGTGGGAAAAGTATGCCTCTCGAAAATATTTTTATCTCTCAATTTAAGCTTTGAGCTCTAGCACCTCTACAAATCCCTAATTCCCTCCGCGAAGGACCTTTCTTTTACTTATGCAATTTTTATTTTGAATTTGAGTCTCCATCTTCTCTTATAAAGCACCAACTAAGGGGCACTATAATCGTATTTGAGCATTGGGTGTAGCTAATATTTGAGTGTGTTTCATGAATGGATCAATGATTGAGCATGATGGGCTAGGGATAACTTGCTTTAGTGTTGATCTTTTAAAAGACATAGTTGCTTGTTGGTATGCTTGAGTATTAAAGTCTTCAGGTCAAAACTAGACTATTGCTTTGAATCATATAAAAGTACAAATGTCCATGCTATAAAGAAAAGAAATGTGATGAACATGTTAGGCAGTATTCCACATCAAAAATTCTGTTTTTATCATTTACCTACTCGAGGACGAGCATGAATTAAGCTTGGGGATGCTGATACGTCTCCAACGTATCTATAATTTTTTATTGTTCCATGCTATTATATTATCATTCTTAGATGTTTTATAATCATTTTATAGTCATTTTATATCATTTTTTGGTACTAACCTATTGACACAGTGCCGAGTGCCACTTGTTGTTTTCTGCATGTTTTTTACATCGCAGGAAATCAATATCAAACAGAGTCCAAACGCAGCGAAATTTCTTGAGGATTTTTTTTGGGCCAGAAGACATCTAGTGGGCCAGGAAAGCACGTGGGGTGCCTTGAGAGGGGCAGAGCCCACTAGGGCGCGCCTAGGTGACTTGTGCCCACCTCGGGTGCCCCCTGAACCGCCTCTTTGCTCTATAAATACCCCAATATTCCAGAAACCCTAGGGGAGTCAACAAAAATCAATTCCAGCCGCCGCAGAGTCCAGAACCACCAGATCCAATCTACACACCATCACAGAGGGGTTCACCACTTCCATTGGTGCCTCTCCGATGATGCATGAGTAGTTCTTTGTAGACCTTTGGTTCCGTAGTTAGTAGCTAGATGGCTTCCTCTCTCTCTCTCTCTCTCTCTCTCTCTCTCTCTTGATTATCAATACAATGGTCTCTTGGAGATCCATATGATGTAAGCCTTTTGCTATGTGTTTGTTTGGATCCGATGAACTTTGAATTTATGATCAGATCTATGTTTTTATCCATGAAAGTTATTTGAGTCTTCTTTGATCTCTTATATGCATGATTGCTTATATCCTCGTATTTCTTCTCTGATATTTGGGTTTTGTTTAGCCAACTTGATCTATTTATCTTGCAGTGGGAAGAGGTGCTTTGTGATGGGTTCGATCTTAAAGTGCTTGATCCCAGTGATAGAAAAGGAAATGACATGTCTGTATTGTTGCTATTAAGGATAACAAGATGGGGTCTATATCTACATAAATAGATCTTGTCTACATCATGTCATCGTTCTTATTGCATTACTCCGTTTCTCCATGAACTTAATACACTAGATGCATGCTGGATAGCGGTCGATGTGTGGAGTAATAGTAGTAGATGCAGGCAGGAGTCGGTCTACTAATCTTGGACGTGATGCCTATATAATGATCATTGCCTGGATATCGTCATGATTATTCGAAGTTCTATCAATTGCCCAACATTAATTGTTTTCGCACCGTTTGCTCTTTTGCTCGAGAGAAACCACTAGTGAAACTTACGACCCCCGGGTCTCTTTTCATCATATTTGCCTTTGCATTTATTTTCAGATCTATTAAACCAAAAATACAAAAATACCTTGCTGCAATTTATTTGTTCTGCGATCTATTTATCCTATCTACCACTTTTACCTCACGTTATTTGCCTATCTTGAGGCATCGTACCCGAAAGCGATTAACAACCCCTTTAAAACGTCGGGTTGGGAGTATTTGTTATTTGTGTGCAGGTGTTGTTTATGTGGTGTGAGGAGGTTCTCCTACTAGTTCGATAACCTTGGTCTCATCACTGAGGGAAATACCTACCGTCGCTATACTGCATCATCCCTTCCTCTTTTGGGGAAATAGCGACGTAGTTCTAGCAAACATCATGCACTGCTAGATGACAGACCTATTGCAGGAGCAGATGCAGACGTTATGAATGTTTGGCAAGCTCGATATGATGACTATTTGATAGTTTAGTGTGCCATGCTTTACGGCTTAGAATCGGGGCTTCAAAGATGTTTGAACGCCACAGAGCATATGATATGTTCCAAGAGCTGAAATTGGTATTTCAGACTCATGCCCGTGTCGAGAGGTATGAGACCTCTGACAAGTACTTTGCGTATAAGATGGAGGAGAATAGCTCAGCTAGTGAGCATGTGCTCAGAATGTCTGGGCACTACAATCGCTTGAATCAAGTGGGAGCTAATCTTCCAGATAAGATAGTGATTGACATGGTTCTCTAGTCACTATCACCAAGCTACTAGAACTTCATGATGAACTATAATGTGCAAGGGATAACGAAAAAGATTCCCGAGCTCTTTGCGATGCTGAAATCGGCGAAGGTAGAAATCAAGAAAGAGCATCAAGTCTTGATAGTTAACAAGACCACTAGTTTCAAGAAAAAGGGCAAAGGGGAAGAAAGGGAACTTCAAGAAGAATGACAAGCAAGTTGCCACTCCTGTGAAGAAGCCCAAAGCTACACCTAAGCCTGACACTGAATGCTTCTACTACAAAGGGAATGGTCACTGGAAGCGGAACTACCCCAAATACTTGGCGGATTAGAAGGATGGCAAAGTGAACAAAGGTATATTTGATACACATATTATTGATGTGTACTTTACTAGTGTTCATAGTAACCCCTGGGTATTTGATACTGGTTCAGTTGCTAAGATTAGTAACTCGAAATAGGAGTTGCAAAATGAATAGAGACTAGTCAAGGGCGAGGTGACGATGTGTGTTGGAAGTGATTCCAAGGTTGATAAGATCACCATTGCACACTCCCTCTACATTCGGGATTAGTGTTGGACCTAAATAAATGTTATTTGGTGTTTGTGTTGAGCAGGAATATGATTGGATCATGTTTATTGCGATACAGTTATTCATTTAAGTCAGAGAATAATTGTTGTTCTGTTTACATGAATAAAACCTTCTATGGTCATACACCCAATGTGAATGGTTTATTGAATCTCTATCATAGTGATACACATATTCATAATATTGATGCCAAAAGATGCAAAGTTGATAATGATAGTGCAACATACTTGTGACACTGGCGTTTAGGTCATATTGGTGTAAAGAGCATGAAGAAACTCCATACGGATGGATTTTTGGAATCACTTGATTATGAATCATTTGATACTTGCGAACCATGCCTCATGGGCAATATGACTAAAACTCCATTCTCCGGAACAATGGAGCGAGCCATGAATTATTGGAAATAATACATACCAATGTATGCGGTCCGATGAATGTTGAGGCACGCGGTAGGTATCGTTATTTTCTGACCTTCACAGATGATTTGAGCAGATATGGGTATATCTACTTAACGAAACACAAGTCTAAAACATTTGAAAAGTTCAAAGAATTTCAGAGTGAAGTGGAGAATCATCACAACAAGAAAATAAAGTTTCGACGATCTGATCGCGGAGGCGAATATTTGAGTTACGAATTTGGCCTTCATTTAAAACAATGTGGAATAGATTCACAACTCATGCCACCTAGAACACCACATCATAATTATCGGGGAAACGACACCTATGGGATCACGAGGATCCCTTCTACGGTTGGCGGGGAGAGAGTTGCATAAAGAGCAGGTCTGGTAATCAGCACAAGGGATTTTTACCCAGATTCGGGCCGCTGAGGAGCGTAAAACCCTAGTCCTCCTTTGGGTGTATATTTAGTGTTCTTGAGTTCTTAAACTAGTTGTTATGCATGCCCAGTCCCAAAAAGTCTGAATCCACTCCCAGTACGCCTCGAGCCTCCTTTTATATGTCAAAGGGGTCGCCACAGTGGCACACAGGAGGTGTAAAGTAGCTATAGTGTACAAGCTTATCACTGACATCGTAGGACAAGCGCATTAAATGTGCTGCTTACGTGCCCTCCAACTTTATCGGGGACGGTAATAGAACCTGTCCTGTCCATTGCCGCCTCATCCTGCCTTGACATGTGTCCAGGCCGACGAGGCATGTAGCGCCAAGCTGGCTGGCTAGCCGCTGTGCTGGCGCGGTGGCAGGGCCTTCACAAATATCTGCAAGCCACCATGTAGGTGTTTGCTTAGTTGGCCGAGGATCTGCATGCTGCCACGCAGGCGCCTGCCTAAGTGGCAAGCTGGTCGCCGTGCTAGAACGACTGTGGGGTGGCGAAACCTTGCCGGGTGCGGGCCCAGCCATGGCCCCGCAATTGTCCCCGGCAAGGGTCTTGCCGGGGCCTCGCAGTCGTCCCTGGTAAGGGCCTTGTCAGGGGTCTTCGCCTTCTAGTCTCCATGTAAACCTGCATGCCACCAGTCTTCACAAAGATCTACATGCTACTACGCACGCGCCCCCGAATCTTGGTGTTGACGTTGTCGATGGTGCCAGAGCTCTCAGTTTCAAGGGTGGTGGCCTTGCTGGTGCTTTGTAAGCCGCCCCGGCAAGGATCTTGCCGGGGCTACATGGGCCACCCCGGCAAGGGTGTTGCCGGGGGAGGTCTAGATTGTATTCTGCTCTATATTCACTGGCTTGAATGTTGTCTTGGTAGTTTTGTATTCTGTCTTCTACTGCCATGCCAAGCCTTGCCACAAGTGTGGCTACAACTGCCCGTGCACAAGTAAGGGGTACAGAAGGGCCCAAACTTATGTACACCGATAGGAGCCCCTGGGCCTGGGCCACACATAAGTGCAAAGCATCGTTGGGCCAGGCCCAGAACAATGTGCGGGCATGCGTGGCAGGGATTAACTGTTGTAATCTTCTCGTCAGTTGCGCTTCCCCACGATCCACATTGAGTGCGTGACGTGGGGGTCATGCATGGAACGGTCACAGCAGGCCCGTGATGCCTTGCCGTGAATAGTAAAGTGGCGTCATGCGCCTTCCCCATAAAAAGAGGAATCCGCAGGGGCGCTGCTCATTTACCCTTCTTGCCTTTCCCAATCTAGGAACCACCGTTCCCCTCTTATTCCTCGAGTCCAAACCAGAGCTCTCGCCTCTGCTCGCTGCCACTGCGCTTCCATTGCTCTTGATCCCTCGCCCCCTCTCAGCCGCCATGGCGCCCAAGGCGAGCACGGGCAAGGAGTGGCCAAGGCCACCGAGGGGAAGGAGGTACTGGAGAGCGAACTGGTGAAGCTACGGAAGAAGCACACCATCTTCACCTCAATGATCGACGCGCTCACGCTCAGAGACTGATTCCGATGTCTGTGGGGGAGAGAGACGATAGGGCATCCTGCCACGCACATCATCCCCGCTCCCTTCGCCAAGCCTGGTCCAGATAAATATCCTTTCTTTGTTGATTACTTCTATTGTGGGCTCTACCCCCCTTTCTCAGATTTCTTCAACTACATCATGCACACCTACGGCTTCCACCTTTTGGATTTTACGCCACCCACCTTTGCGAGGGCTTCGCCGGTGATACGTCTCCAACGTATCTATAATTTTTGATTGTTCCATGCTATTATATTCTCTGTTTTGGATGTTTAATGGGATTTACTATATACTTTTATATTGTTTTTGGGACTAACCTACTAACCGGAGGCCCAGTCCAAATTGCTGTTTTTTTTTGCCTATTTCAGTGTTTTGCAGAAAAGGAATATCAAACGGAGTCCAAATGGAATGAAACCTTCAGGAGAGTTATTTTTGGAACAAACGGAATCCAGGAGACTTGGAGTAGATGTCAGGGAAGCAACGAGGTGGCCACGAGGGTCCAGGGCGCGCCCTACCCCCTGGGTGCGCCCCCACCCTTTGTGGGCCCCTCGTGGCTCCCCTGACCGACTTCTTTCGCCTATATATACTCATATACCCCAAAAACATCTAGGAGCACCATAGATCGGGAGTTCTGCCGCCGCAAGCCTCTGTAGCCACCAAAAACCTCTCGGGACCCTGTTTCGGCACCCTGCCGAAGGGAGAATCCATCACTGGTGGCCATCTTCATCATCCCTGCGCTCTCCATGACGAGGACGGAGTAGTTCACCCTCAGGGCTGAGGGTATGTACCAGTAGCTATGTGTTTGATCTCTCTCTCTCTCTCTCATGTTCTTGATTTGGCACGATCTTGATGTATCGCGAGCTTTGCTATTATAGTTGGATCTTATGATGTTTCTCCCCCCTACTCTCTTGTAATGGATTGAGTTTTCCCTTTGAAGTTATCTCATCGGATTGAGTCTTTAAGGATTTGAGAACACTTGATGTATGTCTTGCATGTACTTATCTGTGGTGACAATGGGATATTCACGTGATCTACTTGATGTACGTTTTGGTGATCAACTTGCGGGTTCAGTGACCTTGTGAACTTGTGCATAGGGGTTGGCACACGTTTTCGTCTTAACTCTTCGGTAGAAACTTTGGGGCACACTTTGAAGTACTTTGTGTTGGTTGAATAGATGAATCTCAGATTGTGTGATGCATATCGTATAATCATGCCCACGGATACTTGAGGTGACATTGGAGTATCTAGGTGACATTAGGGTTTTGGTTGATTTGTGTCTTTAAGGTGTTATTCTAGTACGAACTCTATGATAGATGGAACGGAAAGTATAGCTTCGTGTTATTTTACTACGGACTCTTGAATAGATCAATCAGAAAGGATAACTTTGAGGTGGTTTCACACCCTACAATAATCTCTTCGTTTGTTCTCCGCTATTAGTAACTTTGGAGTGACTCTTTGTTGCATGTTGAGGGATAGTTATATGATCGTTATTATTGTTGAGAGAACTTGCACTAGTAAAAGTATGAACCTTAGGCCTTGTTTCCTAGCATTGCAATATCATTTGTGCTCACTTTTATCATTAGTTACCTTGCTGTTTTTATAATTTTAGATTACAAAAACCTATATCTACCATCCATATTGCACTTGTATCACCATCTCTTCGCCGAACTAGTGCACCTATACAATTTACCATTGTATTGGGTGAGTTGGTACACAAGAGACTCTTTGTTATTTGGTTGCATGGTTGTTTGAGAGAGACCATCTTCATCCTATGCCTCCCACGGATTGATAAACGTTAGGTCATCCACTTGAGGGAAATTTGCTACTGTCCTACAAACCTATGTACTTGGAGGCCCAACAATGTCTACAAGAAGAAGGTTGCTTAGTAGACATCATCTATGGTTAGGAAACATAACCATCTTTGATTAACGAGCTAGTCAAGTAGAGGCATACTAGGGACACTTTGTTTTGTCTATGTATTCACACATGTACTAAGTTTCCGGTTAATACAATTCTAGCATGAATAATAAACATTTATCATGATATAAGGAAATATAAACAATAACTTTATTATTGCCTCTAGGTGCATACTCAGGGAGAACACTTATACCTTGAAATTTATAAGTAAGGGATCATCTTATAATGCTACCGCCGAACTAAGAAAAGTAAGAAGCATATAAGATAAACATCACAGGCAATCAAAATATGTGACATGATATGGCCATCATCATCTTGTGCCTTTGATTTCCATCTCCAAAGTACCATCATGATCTCCATCATCACCGGCATGACACCATGATCTCCATCATCTTGATCTCTATCAACGTGTCGTTACATGGTCGTCTCACCAACTATTTCTTTTGCAACTATTGCTATCGCATAGCGATAAAGTAAAGCAATTATATGGTGCTTGCATCTTATGCAATAAAGAGACAACCATAAGGTCCCTGCCAGTTGCCGATAACTTTAACAAAACATGATCATCTCATACAACAAATTATATCACATCATGTCTTGACTATATCACATCACAACATGCCCTGCAAAAACAAGTTACACGTCCTCTACTTTGTTGTTGCAAGTTTTACGTGGCTGCTATGGGCTTCTAGCAAGAACTGTTCTTACCTATGCATCAAAATCACAACGATTTTTTGTCAAGTGTGCTGTCTTAACCTTCAACAAGGACCGGCCGTAGTCAAAATCAATTCAACTAAAGTTGGAGAAACAAACACCCGCTAGCCACCCATGTGCAAAAGCACGTCGGTAGAACCAGTCTCATGAATGTGGTCATGTAATGTCGGTCCGGGCCTCTTCATCCAACAATAACGCCGAATCAAAGTAAGACGTTAGTGGTAAGTAGTATGACTATTATCGCCCACAACTCTTTGTGTTCTACTCGTGCATAAAACATCTACGCATAGACCTGGCTCGGATGCCACTATTGGGGAACGCGGTAATTTCAAAAAAAAATCCTACGATCACGCAAGATCTATCTAGTAGATGCATAGCAACGAGAAGGGAGAGTGTGTCCACGTACCCTCGTAGACCGAAAGCGGAAGCGTTTAGTAACGCAGTTGATGTAGTCGAACTTCTTCGCGATCCAATCGACCCAAGTACCGAACGTAGGACACCTTCGTGTTCAGCACACGCTCAACACGATGACGTACCTCGAGCTGTTGATCCAGTTGAGGACGAGGGAGAGTTCTGTCGGCACGATGGCGTGGTGACGGTATTGATGATGTTACCGGCCCAGGGCTTCGCCTAAGCAGTACAATGATATGACCGAGGTGTTAAACTATGGAGGGGGCACCGCACACTACTAAGAGAATAACTGCTGTGCTTCGGGGTGCCCCCTACCCCGTATATAAAGGAGGGAGGAGGAGACCGTCCAAGAAGGGGCGCGCCTATAGGGGGAGTCCAACTAGGATTCCCAATCCTAGTTGGAGTCCCCTTCCTAATCCAAGAAAGGAGACAGGGAAAGAGGGGAGGAGAAAGAGGAGAGGGGGGGCGCCCCCTCCCATAGTCCAATTCTGTTTGCGCTTAGGGCGGCATGCGCCTCCACATGGCCGTTGCCTCCTCCCTTCCACTAAGGCCCATGAAGGCCCACTAATCCCCCAGGGGGTTCCGGTAACCTCCCGATACTCCGAAAAATTCCCGAACCATTCCGAAACCTTTCCAGTGTCCGAACATAGCCTTCCAATATAGCAATCTTTATGTCTCGACCATTTCGACACTACTCGTCACATTCGTGATCTCATCCGGGACTCCGAACAAACTTTGGTCATCAAAAACACATAGCTCATAATACAAATTGTCATCAAATGTTAAGCGTGCGGACCCTACGGGTTCGAGAACTATGTAGACATGATCGAGACACATATCCGATCAATAACCAATAGCGGAACCTGGATGCTCATGTTGGCTGCTACATATTCTATGAAGATCTTTTATCGGAAAGAATAACTTTGAGGTGGTTTCGTACCCTACCATAATCTCTTCGTTTGTTGTCCACTATTAGTGACTTTGGATTGACTCTTTGTTGCATGTTGAGGGATAGTTATATGATCTAATTATGTTATTATTTTTGAGAGAACTTTCACTAGTGAAAGTATGAACCCTAGGCCTTGTTTTGAAGCATTGCAATACCGTTTGTGCTCACTTTTATCATTAGTTAACTTGCTGTTTTTATAATTTCAGATTACATAAACCTATATCTACCATCCATATTGCACTTGTATCACCATCTCTTCGCCGAACTAGTGCACCTATACAATTTATCATTGTATTGGATGTGTTGGGGACACAAGAGACTCTTTGTTATTTGGTTGCAGGGTTGTTTGAGAGAGACCATCTTCATCCTACACCTCCCACAGATTGATAAACCTTAGGTCATCCACTTGAGGGAAATTTGCTATTGTCCTACAAACATCTGCGCCTGGAGGCCCAACAACGTCTACAAGGAGAAGGTTGCGTAGTAGACATCAAGCTCTTTTCTGGCATCGTTGTCGGGGAGGTGAGTGCTTGAAGGTATATCTTTAGATATTACAATCGAATCTTTTTGTTTCTTATTTTATCACTAGTTTAATCTATAAAATAAACCTACAAAAAAATGGAATTGAGTTTGCCTCATATGCTTCATCTTTTTAATATCTTTCGTGAGAATGATAGAAAGGAAAATTGTGCTCAAGTGCTAGAAGAAGAAGTCTATAAAATGTTTGGCACTAAATTTTTGTATGATGAGCATGATTGCAATGTTGTTAGTATGAATTCTATGAATATCCATGATTCTAGTGATATGCAAAGCTACAAGCTTGGGGAAGCTATGTTTGATAAAGATGATATTTTTAGTCCCCCAAGTTTTGATGAGCAAATTTATTATGATGAAAGCATGCCTCCTATTTATGATGATTATTGTGATGACACGTATGCTATAAAGAATAAAGGTAACCATGAAACTATCATCTTGATTTTAATTTTCAATTG